>CM062807.1:793396458-793996458 GCA_031772625.1 Pinus tabuliformis | reverse complement strand
GTATATGTATATATATATATCTATATCTATATATATATATATATATATATATATATATATATATATATATATATATATATATATATATATATATATAACTACGATGAACCTAGGCTTAGCCAACCCAAGGATATTTACCCATAGTGGGATGTTATTGTTGAAGAAAGTGTATCTAGGTTCGGTCTTCATAAATCTAATTTTGATCTTTGTACTTGTAAAAAAAATAATTATTGTTTTTTTCATTATCAAGAATGGGTTTCTTGCCCATTTGATAGGTCAAGCACATGTTAGTGCTTCTAGGAAAGTCAAAGAGTCAATGTAATTGTTGAAGACCCATGTGGGCATGTTACACTATGTAAATCTATGTATTAGAGTCAAATAAATGTGTCAAAAGATATCCTCCAAAGAAAATACAGGTCTCCTCTTCCATTTGGCTCAAAGAAATGAATTTTTGGTACACTTAAGGACATGTCGGCCTCACTAGCTCAAGTTGACCCAAATAGGAGGGATACGCTCCTATATAGAGGGCCATTTGTGCTAACAATTAGACCATCGAGCTATCTCTGAAGTCAGCGAAGAAGAGAGACAAGAAGGGTGTGCGAAGAAAAGTAAAATGTTGCTTCAAGGTCAGTGAAGAAGAGAAAAAATAAATATGATTTTTTGGGACTATTTTAGGGCTCTTTTTTATCACACGTGTGATGGAGAAAGGGCTCATTCTGCTGCCATATCAGATCTACAATTGTAGTCATAAGAAGTAGCTTGGTTGGGATATAAGAGATCAACAATCTAAGTCTCCTCATCAAGCAAAGAAGGGGACACCTAAAGCAAAGTAAAGAGGCAAGAAAAAAGGTCTATTTCAAGCCCTAGATCAGCCACATGTGCAAATAAATCAAATTTGCAGTAGGATTAAGAGGATCAAACTCTAACTCAGAGATACACTGGAAGAAAAGGCTCATTATCTAGTCCAAGTGTCAAGGAAAAAGAAGATTACCAAGCAAAGGAAAGGAATACACCAAAGAAGAGGTCTCTAAGGATACCTAGGGTTTTTGTAATTGCTGGAAAAGGAGCGAAGGAAAGTGCCATCAACTGCCATAAGAAGTGCGAAGAAAAAGATCAAGGTACAATATAGAAGGAGGCATTAATTGAAGGAAACAAAAGGATGTTGCAAAAGAGAGACTGTGTCTTGTGCTTGGAGGATCTACTGGTCAAGGGTCTAGGGTTTGGTATTTGTCAATTGAAGCTTCAATAAGATAAATTTGCAGAAGGGTTTTCCTCTCTAACAAGTCCCTAATTAAGAGGTGCTCTCACAAGTCCCTGGTAAGAGGGAGCTTGGATAAATTCCTTGACAGGAATGGGCATATCTTCCCTTGTTGAGAGGGAGAGATAGACACAACATTCTTGTCTTCACTTGGAAAGAAATAATGGAGGATTAGGTAATCATCTGGCATCTGATGCTCTTTGAGGATGTGTAGGTCATCCAAGATAAGAGTAGGCAAGAGGACATATATTCTTTGAGTGCTAGGAACCCAAGACAGGAATAGCCCTAGAAGATCATACTCAGTGAACATCCGGGTGGGTATGTACCTTGAGAGATAATGATGAAGGTGTCTATAGTCATTGGTCTCACCAACATTTTGATTTCATCTAATAAGAGATAAAGCTGTCAGTCAAGGCCTTGTTGTGGAAACAATGTTGGTTACTATGATACTATAACATATGGATTGCCGATCTCATTTCTCTTATGTGAATTCTTTAGATTGAAAATGTCAAAACAGCTTGTAATGATCTATGAATACCTCCCTAGTTAAGGGGGGTGTTGAAGAAAGTGTAACTAGGTTCGGTTTTCATAAATGTAATTTTTATCTTTGTACTTGTAAAAGAAAATAATTATTATTTTTGTCATTATCAAGAATGGGTTTCTTGCCCATTTGATAGGTCAAGCACATGTTTAAGTGCTTCTAGGAAAGTCAAAGAGTCAATGTAATTGTCGAAGACCCATGTGGGCATGTTACACTATGTAAATCTATGTATTAGAGTCAAAGAAATATGTCAAAAGAGTTCCTCCAAAGCAAAGACAAGTCTCCTCTTCAAGTCAGCTCAAATAAAGGAATTTTTGGTGCACTTAAGGACATGTCGGCCTCACTATCTCTAGTCGGCCCAAATAGGAGGGACATACTCCTATATATAGGTCCATTCGACCTCACAATTAGACCATCATGCCATCTATGAAGTCAGCGAAGAAGAGAGATAAGGAGGTGCGAAGAAGAGAAAAATGTTGCTTCTATGCCAGTGGAGAACCAAAGAAAGAAACTGATTTTTTGGGATTGTTTTATGGCTCTTTTCTATCACACATATGAAGGAGAAATGTCTCATTCTAATGCCATATTAGATCCACAATTGCAGTCATAAGAAGTAGCTTGGTTGGGCTAGAAGAGATCAACAATCCAAGTATCCTCATCAAGCGAAGAAGGGGAAACCTAAAGCGAAGTAAAGAGGCAAGTAAAAAGGTCTATTTCAAGCCCTAGATCAGCCACATGTGTGAAGAAATCAGATCTGCAGTAGGATTAAGAGGATAAACCTCTGACTCACAGATATACCAGAAGAAGAGGCTCATTATCTAGTCAAAGTGTCAAGGAAAAAGAAGATTGGAAAGTATGGTACCAAAGAATAGTTCTCTAAGGAGACCTAGGGTTTCTGCAGTTTCCAGAAAAGGAGCGAAGGAAAGTGCCATCAACTGCCATAAGAAGTGTGAAGAAAGAGATCAAGGTGTAGTATAGAAGGAGGCATTAATTGAAGGACAAAAAGGAAGTTGCAAAAGAGAGACTGTGTCTTGTGCTTGGAGGATCTACTAGTCAAGGGTCTAGGGTTTGACATTTGTCAATTGAAGCTTCAATAAGAGAAATTTGTACAAGGGTTTTCCTCTTTAGGAGAGAGATATTTTGCCCTAGATGAGAGCCAACATCTTGTGTTCTTGTCTCCTTTTTTTTGGTAACTATTTGATGAAGAAAGAGAACACACACTAATAATAATAAGAGAAGATTGTGTTAATAAGAAAAGTAAAAAGTACTTCACAAATAGTTATCATCGTCAAAAGAATCTCTCCATAACTTACATGCCCTATATTATTCAACATGGTATCAGAGCTAAGGTGACACATCGAGGAAGGGTATCTCAAGAACACATAGAAGAGTGAAGCATTAAGATCAAGAAGAAAGGGCACACAAAGGTTGAAACATTAGATCTACAAGCAAGGATTCCGGATCCATCAAAGACAAGGAGGATTACCATCTATAGATCCATCAATATAAAGACTTCTAAAAGAAGGTAAATTCAAGAAGAGTCTCCATCAAAGATCCTTCATCTTCAAAGAGAGGCACTCAAGATCAAGGCCCATCAATGAAGATATTCAGAACTACACATTAAGAAGTTTTCATGACCAAGAAAATCTGTCACAAGGCACCTTTAAGGAAGCATCTTGAAAATCTCCAAGATCTAAGAAGTCAAATCATAAAATATTCAAGGAAGTAGCAAGATCTCCTCATCACTAACAATCTCAATTAAGTATTTTTATGTCCTCTTCTGAACATATCAAAATTCCTTTTTGCAAGGAGAGCAACAATTTGGTTAGGACTATTAATTCCTTGCATGGAAAAATAGGACTGATATACTTCTTAAAGAAAATGAACTTATGGACTATATCAAAGGGAGTGTCACTGTTCCTTCTAAGGAACAAACTCAAGCCCTAGAAAAGTACAATAAGGATGAAATAAGGTCTCAAATTATTCTGATAGAATCCATTAAGGACCCTCTCATTCCTTATGTTTCCAAACTTGAAACATCTAAAGAAATCTATGATAAGCTGGTGGAGCTATTTTTAGTTAGTACAGGTGGAGAAGTGATATCATTGCGTAATGAACTATATAAAATAAATATCTCCAAGGAAGAAGGAATAACTCCCTACTTCATGAAGGTCTCTGAGATGAGATACCTGCTGCAAGAATTGGGAGAAGTTATGTCAGATAGAGAGATGACAACTGTGGTGCTCAATGCATTACCTGGCGAATGGGGAAACTTCACATCAAGCATATATGCCAAGAAGGAAGCTACCTCGCTGAATGAACTTTGATTTCTATGAAAAATTGAGGGGACTAGAATTAAAGCCAAATAGATGTGGGATTAAAGGAGAAAGCATTTGTTGCTATGCCAAGAGAAAAGGAAAATTTGGCAAGTTTGGTCCACAGAGAAAGGGTAAAAGAGATATGTCCAAAGTCCAATTATTTGGCTACCAAGAGTATGGACACTATGAGAGGGATTGTCCTAAGTTGAATAAGGACAACAATAAGAGGAAACGAGAAGAAGTCCACACTATCTAAGAAGTGAAAGAAGAAGAGAAGAAGCAAAAGAAGGAGAACCCTCCAGATATTTACTATGACTGAAATCAACTTCTTCACATGAGTCTTCTTTAAAGCTTTGGGTATCATAGGAACATGTAGTAGTAGGATAGATTGCATGATTTATGAGAATGTCATCCTTAGGAATATAAGAGCATTATGTAGAGATAGCTCAGATAAATAGATTCATGTAGGAAGGATGTAGCCATTGGATAACCTCATCAATTCATAAAGAAATGATCATGATCAAGAAGAATCAACTTAGAGAGAAGCATTTGCAAGATGAGGACTACAAGTGTCCCCCAATGGAATCTTCAATAGAAGGTTCATGACTTTCAGGAAAAGAATATTCTTGATAGGATTTCCACTTATGGGGATTCAAGAAATGATGATATGTAGGCAAGGAAATATCTAGCAAAGCAAAGGAGATTTAGATAATCTCAATCTAGGAATATGTCAAAGGACGCTGAAATGATCAAGGAACGAACTAAGATGAGGTATGTATGCATCTGTGTTAATTCATGTCATCAATTACATTAGCAAGCATGGAAAATTGCTCTAGAATCATGGTTTAGAATAGGGTAGATCTCTTTTCATTAAGAATATGCATGAAGGCATGGTTCACATACTAATAAAGGTCAACATGAGAAATGTCCTCATATGAAGTATGAGGTGATTGATAAGAGAAACTATAAAGAAGTATGTGGGAAAAGAGATCAGGAATAAAAGGACACCATGGACACTAGGAATCAACATCCAACAGATTTGTTGAGACATCTCTTGAAATAAGGCAAAAAAGTTGGACCAAGGAAGAAAAAGATCAAAGGACCCTTAACACCTGGAAATTACTTGAAGATATGAACATGAAGGATGCTAATGATTGAAGCCAACAAGATGTCAGATGAAGAGCCATTTCGGAAGGCATTGTTTGATTTAATGTTATGTTTTGATTTCTTGAATAATATCTGGATGAGTTCATGTAGGGCTACTGGAACAAGAGTTGTAAGTGCAAGTATAACTAGAATTCATGTGGTGGATGGAAATTCCTAAAAGAAGCATGATGAGAAAGAAGTGGCCATATGAAGAAGGTTCCAAATATGTATCAAGAAAGCCACTTTACATGAAGAGAAGAATGACATGAAAAACTAATAAGGAAAGTGATCGGTGGCTGATGCCCTACAAGGAAGAAGCTCTACCTAATTTCATGACATCAAGGAAAGAAAGTGATCAAGAAACTGAAGGACCAACAAAAAGAAGTTGCTGATGAAAAGAAGAGTCCATAGTGGAAAGGGAGATCTGACAAGTCCCTAACTAAGAGGGAGCTTGGGAAACTACCTGATTAGAGGGAGCATGGGTACATTTCTTCACAGGATTGGCCATATCTTCCCTAGTTGAGAGGGAGAGATAGACACTACATTCTTGTCTTCACTTTGGAAGAAAGAATGGAGGATTGGGTAATCATGTGGCGTATGATGCTCTTTGAGGATGTGTAGGTCATCCAAGATAAGAGTAGGCAAAGATTGATATTATTTGAGGGCTGGGAACCCAAGATAATAATAGGCCTAGAAGGTCATACTCAGTGAACACCCGGGTGGGTATGTACCTTGAGAGACAATGATGAAGGTGTCTATAGTCATTAGCCTTGCCAACATTGTGCTTTGATCTAATAAGAGATAGAGATATCAGTCAAGGCCTTGTTGTGGAAATAATGTTGGTTACTATGATACTATAACATATGGATTGCCAATCCGATTTCTCTTATGTGAATTCTCTAGATTGAAAATGTCAAAACATCTTGTAAAGATTTATGAATACCTCCCTAATTAAGAGGGGGTGTTGAATAAAGTGTAACTAGGTTTGATCTTCATAAATATAATTTTGATCTTTGTACTTGTAAAAGAAAATAATTATTATTTTTTTCATTATGAAGAATGAGTTTCTTGCCCATTTGATAGGTCAAGCACATGTTTAAGTGCTTCTAGGAAAGTCAAAGAGTCAATGTAATTGTTGAAGACCCATGTGGGCATGTTACACTATGTAAATATGTGTATTAGAGGCAAAGGAATATATCAAAAGATATCCTCCAAAGAAAATACAAGTCTCCTCTTCAAGTATGCTCAAATAAAGGAATTTTTGGTGCACTTAAGGAGATGTCAGCCTCACTAGCTCAATTCAGCCCAAATAGGAGGGACATACTCCTATATATAGGGCCATTTGACCTCACAATTAGACCATCAAGCTATCCCTTAAGTCAGTGAAGAAGAGAGACAAGAAGGAGGTGCGAAGAAGAGCAAAAGGTTGCTTCTAGGTGAGTGGAGAAGTGAAGAAATAAATCTGAATTTTTGGGACTATTTTATGGCTCTTTTCTTTCACACATGCGAAGGAGAAACTACTAATTCTTCTACCATATCAGATCTACAATTGTAGTCATAAGAAGTAGCTCGGTTGGGCTAGAAGAGATCAACAATCCAAGTCTCCTCATCAAGAAAAGAAGGGGAAACCTAAAGCAAAGTAAAGAGGCAAGTAAAAAGGTCTATTTCAAGCCCTAGATCAACCACACGTGTGAAGAAATCAGATCTGCAGTAGGATTAAGAGGATCAACCTATAACTCAAAAATATACTAGAAGAAGAGGCTCAATATCTAGTCCAAGTCTCAAGGAAAAATAAGATTGGCAAGCGAAGGAAAGGAGGGTTCCAAAGAAGAGGTCTCTAAGGAGACCTAGTGTTTCTGTAGTTGTCAGAAAATGAGCGAAGGAAAGTGCCATCAACTACCATAAGAAGTGCGAAGAAAGAGATCAAAGTGTAGTATAGAAGGAGGCATTGATTGAAGGACAAAAATGAAGTTGCAAAAGAGAGACTGTGTCTTGTGCTTGGAGGATCTACTGGGAAAGGGTCTAGGGTTTGGCATTTGTCAATTGAAGCTTCAATAAGAGAAATTTGGAGAATGGTTTTCCTCTCTAGGAGAGAGATATTTTCCCCTGGATGAGAACCAACATCTTGTGTTCTTGTCTCCTTTTGTTTTGGTAACTGTTTGATGAAGAAAGAGAACACACACTAATAATAATAAGAGAAGATTGTGTTAATAAGAAAAGTAAAAAGTACTTCACAAATAGTTATCATCGTGAGAAGAATCTCTCCATAACCTACATGCCCTAGATTCTTCAACAGCTATAGCCTAAGCTGGCGCCAACAAAAGGATATCTACCCACATTGGGATGCTATCACGACTAGTTCCAAAACTAATTTCCATATATATATATATATATATATATATATATGTTGATCATATATCACAAAATGAATTGATCTTGTAATAAGATTGATGAAAAGGTTCATGTTCTAATTTTTTCTTTAGATTAGAACTAATGGATTTGGAGAGGATGCTGATGCTATCACTAGGATTGCTCAGTTGAGATTGGATACCCCTTGGGATAGTTTAATTCCCACAAAAGTGGCTTCCATTTTCAACCCCTCCCCATGGGGTTTGAATTTTAGACCTAATGGGGACTAAACCCCACTTAAACCAATTGGTCTACATCTCTTAGATGAATTAAACATATATAATTTAAAATAACATGAAATTTTTAATCATGAAAATTCACTCTCATTTTACCTTGGACTTTTTAAAAATAGGCCCAAATAATCCTTCGTAATATTATTAAATAGAATCAATTTTAATAATAGTAAACTACAAAAACTACCACTTATATAGGAAGATATGGCTGTTCAAGAACACAATAAAAACTGATAATGTCATCATAATGTACCATGGTAAATTTATCTATCTTAATTAGCATGACATGCTATTTCTGATTCATAATGACACAGGTGAATGGAAAGTACAGATTTCACAAATATAATGGGGAAAAGGGAAAAAACCAAGAAGTTTTTGGTCTAAAATTGACATCACATTGACAATGAAAGCTCCAGTGCAGTAGTTCCTGAATGAAAAGGGCAAGAGTCACAAAAAAAAATAGTTTCCCCAACACATAGATCTTATAATAAAAAATACCGTTCATGTTCAATTATGCCTTAATGAACCATCAACTGCCTTCATCATCGTTATGAACTAGTTGAAGCTCATGACCCTATCTCCATTACAATTGAATCTTCTGATCATGGCCTGACAATCACCCAGATTGCAAGGTTCTTGCAAACTGGTTAAAACATGCTGAAGCTCATGGGGAGAGATAGCTCCATCCCCATCCTTGTCAAACATTTTGAAGGAATATTTCAAGTCTTGGACCTTGCGCGAGATGTCCACCCCCTTGGTGTTGAGGGCCAAGAACTCTAATAGATTGATGTGCCCGTCTCTGTCCAAATCCCCCACCCCAACAATCACCCGAATCTCTTCCTCTATCAAGTTCCCATCCAATGATCGCATGAGCTCACCTAGCTCTGATGGTGATAGTTTCCCATCACCATTAACGTCTAATTTCTTAAATATTTCCACCAGCTCCACAAAAATCCTGGACTGTAGGCCGAAAGAAGAATGGGATGATACTTGAGTGGCCTTATTTTCCTTCCCTTTTCTTCTCGGCGACATCTCCTTGGATGGATTGGATGATCCTTTCGGGGATTGGGAAGCTGCTGATCTGGTCACCGGAGACAACGATCGAGATCTGGAAGGAAATATACACTGCAAACATTGTGATCGTCGACGCGATGGTTCACCCTATGATTTTTTGTAATTGAGAAAACATTGAAAACCCATTGCAACACCACAAATTATGATCCTGGCTCTCTCTTGTTCTACAGTTAATTGATTGAACACTTATGTATCCAAAGGCACTCACTGCTCATAGAAATCATTATGGAATTATATAAATATTGCTCATAGAAATCATTATGGATGAATAAATATAAAGAGCTCGTCATGACCCAATGGGTCGGTTCATGGACATGACTCGGCGCAGTCTCAATCTCTTGTGTGATGCTTGTCTGGTGTAACCCTAACCCTAAGTGTATCCTTTCGAGGTTGCACTTACTTCAAAACAGACATATTATTAATATTTATTTATTATTGAGTTGATTTTAGGCCAGGCTAACCTATTATTTATTGGATTGGATAGAAGAATACCTAGACCTATCCATCCCTAATAGAATACTTATCATCATGATTATATCATGCTTATAATCATGCTTAGAATGCTTATAATCATGAGCATTCAGGGAGATTGCCTGCTCGTACTTCTCGGTTCGCCGGGAGGTATTCTGCAGTTCATGGTTACCTGGTAATCCTTTTTACCTAGATCATCCTGAGTAGTCATTTGATATTTTTGACTCTTTAAGCTTAAAATATCATCTGAGCACTTGTCCTTTCGATCTTGTTTCAAATTGAAAGTGATAGAGTCACCTTTGCTTCTTTCTCGACTCTTAAAACATGAAAGAGCACCAGTTTGTTTATGCGTCTTAAAAAATTGTTGCCCACGATCTCATAACATCCTTGTTAGTCTTTTCTAGACCAAATCATGAGTATTCCTTTTAAAGTATATTTAAAGCCTTGGAAGTTATCTCACTGTTCCTGTTTTTTGAGGCAAAGCCATCGTGGCTGAACCATCCGGTTCACCTAGTTCCTCTTCCTCTCCTCCGTCTGAAAGATTGTTTGAGGAGCCATTTCCTGAATTATTGCAGTCACTTGAGGACCAAGTTGTTGAACTTGGAATCGTTCTAAGCATTCAACCTTTGTCATCTCGTCCTCCACCTCCCTTAGATATTGGGTCACTTTATGATATTGGCCCAGAATCTCCGAATAACCCTATCCAGACTCCTAAGAGTTAGTCAACTCCTGATGGTCAACTTGGATTGGTTGTTTATCCTCCGAATCCTTTGTTTGAACCTGTTGTGATATCACCGTAGCGTCCGTACAGTACATACGATCAGCCAGGTATTCCTTTGGAATTATCCCCTCGAACATCTTCGGTCATTTGTCGTCACTTGTTTCCACCCATGGAACCCGAAGGCAAATTTCCAGCCTCCTCTCCAGGTCACTTGGAGGTTTCCACTCCACACACTGTCAAGACTCAAAGAGGAAGAAGATCACTTTCCTCCTGAAGGTTTCACCTGCACGGGAAGCATTCCAATTAGTGTTTATCGGAACTTACCTCCTAATTATGTGACTTTAGCATAGTTGGTCTCAGGTACACCTAGTGCCTCTTCGCTTTATCATAATCTTGTTTGGGTGTCTGGCGCTATGCCTACCACGGTTCCATTCATTCAGAATTTGACCCCTCAATAGATGTTGATTTCTACAGTTACTTCAGTCCTGATGCAGCCCACCATTTCGAATCCTCTTGTCCCATTAGTCCAATTCACCCATCCAGTGCAACCAATGGTCTCGGTTCTTGCCTCTATCAGTCCTTCGGTCCCTCTAGTAAGTGCATAAGCCGTGCCACCACCTGGGGGCAGAATCTGAATGTCTCTATGGTGTTGGGAACAACTAATGTGAGTATCTTGCATTCTCACAGGGTTGGGGTGAACCAGCCTTCTTGTGGTGCTATTCAAAACCCTGCTGGTCCCGCTGGATCAAGCAATGTCCAGTACCAACAGGTCCAAAATCCCATTGGTACATCTGGCTCAAGCAATTTCCAGTATCAGCAGCCTTACGAGGCTTAGGTTTAGTACCAAACTCCTTATGTTCCATATGGTTCCTAAGGAATGGTAAATCCACCTCACATCCTTCAACCTAGGTAGTATGTTTAGCCTGGTCCAACCACCATTCCTGATGGCTATGGCCAGATACAATTCATGAATTTTCAAGGTTTCAATTTGGAAACTATCCAAGTACCTTTGCAGCAGCAAGGAAAACCTATGCAGTAACAAGGGAAACATTGTTACAGCAAGGGCCATCCATGTAGCAATAGGGTCTGATGATGGGGTTCGATGATGTAGCAATAGGGACCACTGAAACAACCGTAGGGGAAACCCTTGTAGCAGTTGCAACAAACCACATAGCCACAAAAGCAGTATGTTCAGAAAACCTCCCAAACTATGTCTTTGCAAGGCCAACCTCTACAGCTGTAGGGAAAAATTTTGCTACCGCTAGGTTAGCCCTCGCAGTAGCAATGCCAACCCGAGCAGCAGAAACCCTTATATACATATCAACAGGGTCAACCTTTGCAAGGACAAGGTCAGGGTCAAGCCTTGTAGCAACAGGCCCCAATTCCTCATGTCCAAGGACAACTGGTTCAAAATCCTCTTGTCCAAGGACAACAAGTCCAAAATCCTTATGTCCAGGGCCAACCGGTTCAAAACCTGTATGCCTATGGATAGCAGGTGAAAAACCCATATGTCCAAGGTTAATAGGCTCAATAGACTTTTAACCCATATGTTGCTTATCAAAAACCTATGGCTGGACAATTTCAAGGATTTCAAGGTCAGAATCCTCCCTACGGGCAAGGTAACCTACAGTGGGGGGAAAATCAAATGCCCTACAGGCAAAACCCTCCACTATGGGGATAAAATCCTTACCAGCAGGGATGAGATCCTCCAATTGGAGTCGCTTATTGATCTCCAATGCCTTTCAATACTCAATTGTCGTTCTTGGCTACACTCAAGTTGCCAGATGTGTCTTGACTCACGAATGATCCAATTCTTCATTTGCCCTACTGGCCTCCGGTCCCATCCAAGATCCTGAGCAATTGTCCAAAGTTTGATGGAAAAGTGAAAGAAGATCCTCAAGCCCATGTGATGACATACCACCTCTGGGTCTCTTCAAATTCTTACGTTGACGATTCTATTCATCTCCGTCTTTTCCAAAGAACTCTCACAGGTGTTGTAGCCAAGTGGTACATCAAGCTCCCTCGAAGTACTTATTATGACTTCAACTCTTTAGCCATGGCTTTCCTCACACATTTCCAATTGTCAGTTCGCTATGAAATTGACACCTATTTTCTTACATCGCTCAAGCAAAATACTACGACCCACATCTTCGATCACATCCATGAATGGAGACGTAGGTGTCGCCTGATCAAATTCGAGATTGTTGATCAGTTACTGACCGAATGGTTCACCAAATCATTCGTCACTCCAATTGCTCACGATATCACTATGGGTGGGTGCGTCATGGAGGAGCAAGCCATTTCTCGTGCCCAGTACTTAGATCTCATTTACTCTCAGTCTGGAACTTTGTATGAGTTATTGCCCGAAGCTCTGAGGCCATCATCTGATATGACAACATCGAAGTCACGGGCTACACCTCCTGTTGATGGAGTAATTGGTTTAGTGCCCCAGGACCCTGCAAAATATTCTTCCAAACCGAAGCCAGCCTCAAACACTGCTTCCAATAGTCCCTCTCAGAATCCACCTAGCCCTGGTAAAACCTCAGAGGTTCACACTATTCAGCTTACCGTAGCGGAAAAATCCTCGAAAGGTAAGAAGAAAGGGAAAGGAAAAGCTAAAGTTGATGCCCCAAAACAGGGTCCCCTAAGTCGTCTATTGGTGATGCTTCCCTACAGAAGCTTAAATATCCATGCCTCATTTGTGAAGAGGACCACTATACTAAGGATTGTCCCAGGCGATCCGAAATTAGTCGTTTGCCCAAAGAGACCCCAGCTATCCTAAAAGGGCCATTTCTGTCCCAACAGACCCAAATGGTAGACCAACCTTAATCATCTACTTCCTCAAGTTCACAAGTGTTCATGATGAGTATGCCCATTAATGTGGCTACTAGATCAAAAGATTATCAAACTCCTACCCCAATAACAGGGAAAGAAAAAGAAGCTTCCCCTTCTTCTTTTGCCCCGTCAAGTTCTGGTCCTCTTCATATAGAGCAACCTAACCCTGATTTCGTCGTTCAACCACCTTCTCGAGGTGTGCTGCGAAAGTCCTCGTACAATCCCAATGCTCGCGCCGCTCAACACTATAATATTGTTGAGGATTTGGCTTAGGCGCCATCGGCTATGTCTACCCTCGAGGTACTTCAAAGCTGTCTGTCTCAATGGAAATCATTACTGTCATCTATTGGGGGTATTGATCCTACTGATTCCAGTATTATATGTTTTGATCTAGAAAACCATGTTCCGCGTCTTCCTCATCAGATTGCCTTTCTCATTCAAGTCATCATCAATGAGAAAACCATTCACATAATTGTCATTGATGAAGGTGCTTCCACCTACATCATGTCTGTTGCTTGTTGGAAGGCAACTCGTTCTCCTACTTTGAACCAGTCCCTTAGCACTTTGGAAGCTTTTGACGGGCACGATTCATGACCATTCGACGTCTTACCCAACCTTACCATTACTTTGGAGGGCAAGATAGTGCACGTCGAGGTAGAGATCATTGATGCTAATCTCAATTATAATCTTCTACTTGGACGGAGTTGGACCCATGCCATGCATGCTGTAGCCTCCTCCTTGTTCTGCGTTATTCGTTTTCCCCATCAAGGGAAAATAGTCACAGTTGACCAACTGTCATTCTTTGCCTCTTCCTCCCTAGATGGAAATGTTCCGTATGTCAAGCACACTAGTGCTCCTAATGAGAGTGTGGGGGAAAGACTATTTAAAGATCCTGCTCTGATGGGTATCTTTCTTCTTCCACCTCCTCATGTTGCCTCTGTTAACATTATTTCGGTCAAGTTTGATCCTTGGGTCATTCCCTCTCCAAATCTTGTTGACACATGGGGCGAGGTAATTCTGTTAAGTCCTACCAAAATTAATTACGTGGAAATTGTTTTGGCTTCGCCTTCGGTGTCCTCTGATTATTTTTTTTGAAAATATCTCTTGATTCGTATTCTCAATCCCCGTGGCTCTGCACTTTGGAATATCTCGATCCCTTAGCCAAGAATTTTCTTTCCAACGAGAGTATCATGGAATTCATGTCTCTAGAAGAAGTACCTTGGAATGATACTCATCATCATTCCTCATTCTTGCCTAGCCCTACAGTACTGTCTACTTGTCTCAAGGAGTTCTCTTTTTGGTCCCCTTCCCTACCACTTCAGACACCAATCATGACTCGTGAAGTTTGGTCGGAAGGGAACATGGATAATATTACCCAAACGATGCCAATTGATATTTCTATCAAGCTTGGTGTCATTGAAAATATCCATATCGGGGTAACTTGTTCTCCAGAAGAGATCAAGCTCTATACTTGTCTATTCCAAGAGTTTTGGGATGTTTTTGCATGGTCATATGAAGAAATGCCCGACATTGACCCAAGTATAGTTGTGCACGAAATACCAACTTATCCTCATGCGAAACCCATTCACCAATGGCTCCACCTAGTGCACCCTAGAAAAGCGGCCGCCATCAAGGGTGAAGTTGAAAAACTTCTCAAATATGGATTAATTTATCTAATCCCTCTTACAGATTGGGTGTCGAATATTGTCCCAATGACAAAGAAGTAAGGAACGATCTGTGTTTGCATTGATTACCTTGATCTAAATCGCACTTGTCTAAAGGATAACTACCCCACTCCCTTCATTGGTCAAATCATTGATGAATGTTTTGGGAATGAATTCTTTTCTTTCATGGACAGTTTTTTTGGCTACAACCAGATCAACATTGCGTCGGTTGATCGAGAGAAGATAGCCTTCATTTTTCCATGGGGTACTTTTGCGTACAAAAATATCCTTTTTGGCCTTAAGAATGTTGGGGCTACATTTCAGAGAGAAATGTATTATGCTTTCCACGACATTTGAAACATCATTCAGACTTACTTGGATGACCTTCCTGCTCATTCTCGTAAGCGCCATGATCACGTTAATCATCTCCGGCAAATTTTCCTTCGCTATAGACACTACAATATTGGGTTGAATCTGCATAAGTGTGTCTTCTGCATCAAATTTGGATGACTCCTCGGCTTTATTGTCTCTAAGGAAGGAATTCCCCTTGATCCCCTTAAAGTTGAGGCCACAGTTAATTTACCCCCTCCATCTTCATTGCATCAACTATAGAGTTTGCAGGGAAAAGAAAATTTCCTCCGTCATTTCGTACCAAACTATGTTGAGCTAGCTTCAGGATTCACCTGGTTGCTCAAGCAAGGAACCTCGTTTGTATGGGATGAGGTTGCTCAAAAGTATTTCGATGACCTAAAGACTATCCTCATCAATGCTCCTTTGATGCATCCCCCGGACTATCATCGCAATTACTTCCTTTAACTAACTGTAGCCTCTAGTACTATTGCCATGGTGCTGGTAGAGGATGATGACGAAGGAAATGAACATGTTATTTATTACCTCAGTTGCAATCTCCTCAACACCGAGACATGTTATGCTCATGTCAATAAGTTGGCTTTGGCTGCCGTACAGTCTGTTCAACGCTTTTGGCACTACATTCTCTTACACACTACCACCGTGATTTCAGAATGCAAGCCAATGACCTACATCCTGACTCGTTAGTTGCTGGGGGGAAATATTCGAAGTGGATTGTTATTCTCCAAGAATTTGATTTGGTGTTTACTACTTCTAAATCTAAGAAATCACTGGTTTTCGCTGAGTTAATTTGCTCGCTTTCGTCTGCATCCCTTCCTACTGGTGCTGATGAGTAGCTCCCAACCAAGAATCTTTTCCTCATTAGCACCCTCAACCCATGGTATGGTGATATCATCGTGTATCTCCAAACATCCATGTTATAGACTATGTTAACTAAGGATGATCACCGATGCATTCGGCATCAATCCCAACCCTATCATATTATTGGAGATACTTTATACAATGTCGGTGTTAATTCAGTTCTTCACTGATGTCTTACTCTCGAGCAGGCTGAGAGAGTTTTGAATGACTGCCATTCTGGCGCATGTGGCAATCATATGTCTGGATATGCTACTACTCAAAAAATCCTTTGCGTTGGTTATTTATGGCCCTCCATCTTCAAGGATTGCATCCTTGATGTTTGCAAGTGTCATGAATGCCAAATTTACCAGCGAAAGATGTGCACCCCACCCTCTCACCTACACCTTGTTATTACCATCGGTCCTTTTGTCAAATGGGGCATCAACTATATGACCTGTAACCCTTGTTCGTCCAGGGGGCATGGGTATATTATCATTGCTGTGGATTATTTCACCAAATTGGCCGAAGCGATGCCTACATACTCTGTAGACGGTAAAATGGCGGCTCAATTTCCATTCAATCACGTTATTTCTAGGTTTAGAGTGCCTCAGTCCATTGTCACTGACCATGGCTCCCATTTTCAAGATTACATGATGGTTGAGCTGACCTCTATGTTGGGCTTGCGTCACGATGGCTCAACCACATACTACCCTTAGGCCAATGGCCGAGTTGAAGATGTGAACAAAGTCTTGGTCACAATGCTTCAGCGCACCATTGGGATGCACAAATCAAATTGGCATATCATGTTATTTTTAGCTCTATGGGCTTACCGAACCTTGACCAAGGACGCAACTAGATTCACACCATTCTAGCTAGTCTATGGTCTAGAAGCAACTTTACCGATTTAATGCGAAATTCCATCCCTCAAGCTAGCTGTAAAACTTCTCCCCGAGACCTCACCCCAGGAAAAATGTCTCTTGTACCTACAACCACTCGATGAGACTCGCTGTCTTGCTGCTCTAGTGATCAAAGCACAGAAAAAGAGGGTCAAATTCCACTTTGATCAGTTTGTCTCTCCTCGAACCTTTTCTAAGGGAAATTTAGTTCTTTTGTATGATCAGGCTAATGATCAGCTGGGGGTAGGCAAGTTCGAACCCATGTGGCATGGGCCCTACATTATTAAATGTGTATTACAGAAAGGAGACTATGAGCTCATTGATTATGAGGGAAATCTCTTTGACAAGCCCCGCAATGAGCTTTATCTCAAAAAGTATTATGCTTAGATGATACTCGAGCCTTGTTTAAGCCCTTTTCTTGACTCGTAAAACTCAAATGAAAAGATCGCCGAGTATTTTCCCTTTTGACTCGTTAAAGAAAATAAAATGGGGAGGTTTGCTTTCAGCTCTTTTCTAACCTTTTAAACACGAAAAGATTGTCGAGCTCTTGTCATTTTGAACTCATTAAAGGATGTGAAACGTCATTTACCCAGTATACATTTACCCCTTTTTCGGGCTGGGATAAACTATTTACGAAAAAGGTACTCCTTGACTGAAATGGTCAAGCGGTTCTCTCAAGTAACGTTTTCTACCTTTTCGAGCTTGAGAGACACAAATGTACGAAAAGGGACCATGTGGAGTTTTCTTTTGCATGTCTTTTTCAAACTCCCTAAACATGAAAATATACCAAGTTTCACCTTTGTCAGACTCATTAAAACATTAAATGACGTCAGATTCGTCACCATGACGAACATGAGCTTCTCCTTCCTAGGGCTCATTAAACTTACTAGGTCGGATTCGTTTGAAGGATGAACTTACAATGCAAGCATATGATATCCCCTTCAAGCGTGCGATAAAAAATAATTGGGGTACCTGCCAGAAATGGGGGGGGGGGATTTGGAAATTCTATCAGTTATGTCAGTAGCTCACTCTTGAACATGACACTTTTTGTTTTGTGTCAGGTTGGGGTATCCTCCTTTCATCATTGACCTTCCTGGGTTGGGTCGTTCATTTTTTCCTTCCATTTGATCTCTGCCACGTCATCATGACCACCGATCCTATGGATCCAAAAGCTGCCAAACTCTGGAATCATGTCACCAATATGTTCAAGAGTTAGTCCCTCTGTAGTTACACTTACTCCTGATTCTCTGTATCATCTGAAATCATTTGCATCCCTTTGTCTTGTGTCGATGATGTGGGATACATCATGGCCCTCCTTCGACACGATCACTTCCTGTCAACTTCAGCTCATTATCCAGGAAGCTGGCCGAGAGACTCCCTTCTAGTACCTTAGAGCTTGCACACCCTAATGGCAAGTTATCTGCACTTGACAACAAGTTCACATCATTGGATTTCAACCGGGTGATTTCATAGGTGTTCGACATCAGTTCCTTTATTCACATTCGGTGAACTGTGCTTCCAATACCTTGAGAGCCATTGTCATTATTGGTGGTTTCTCTCGCGCTTGTTAGCGATTCACATCATTGACCGACAATCAAGCAACTTCTAAGCATGTTCAACTTCAACACGTTCATTCACATGTTAGGGTTTGTACTTTGATCAGGTCGTTTGGAGTGCAAGACCCTGGGCTAAGCTTATACAAGTCTAGGTTGTGAGGCAATGTGACATGATCATGTTGATATACATCTCTTTTAGATGGATGATTGTGACCATACCATGAGTTGTTATATTTAATCCTTCTCATTATTGGACGGCTGCGACCATACCTTGGTTGCATTATGATCCTTTCTACTGGATGGCTGTGCCCATGCCCTGGATCCATTTACATGATCATTCTCTGGATGGCTGCACCCATACCACGATTCATGTATTCTTATTCAGAGTTTTCAATGATGTATATGTAACTATGCTTGCTTTCAGGTTCTCCAACGATGAACTCCAATTCTCCGCACGCACTTGTAAAGCATTTCACTCCTCACTCTAGTTCGACCTTCATGCTTTAGGGGGCATCTGTTTCATAGCATTTTGTCACTGTCCTTGTACTCCCTGTCCACGATCCTAGAGGACCTCTACAGTGTACCCGACATGTTTTCCTATCATGAAGAAACTTCCATTGTGCCCCTCTTCATGAGTAGAACAATTCTCTTTTTCATCATTTCCTAAAAATCTTCTGTTCATCCCAATTTACAAGATTGGTGCGAATGACCCATGTCCTCCTGACACTGATATGCAGGGGCTACAACTGTCCCTAGCATCGATCGGATCAACTGAGCCCTTTCTCAGTCACACCGATCCTCTTTTGGAAAGTTTTTAAAATATGGAGCCGAAGCTTCCATCTCTAGAAGCTTCGTAATGAAAGTCTGGTAAATGGTTAGGTTGGATGGAGTTGAGGAGGTCAGTTTCAGCTCCTTTCTCCTATTAGGATGGAACTAATTAAAGAGATAAGGCCTTCTCCCATGAGAAGAGGAACCATCTCCCATCCATCCAAGCTATATAAGCCTTTCTTTTTACCAAGCAAAAGCTAGTTTAGTTTTTAGTCCTAATTAAGTTATGGCTGAAGTTTTGATTTTGGAGTAGTCAACAAGCTACCCATAGTTTGTAGCTTTCTAGTTTGTGTTTAAGGGAGAATTGTGAGTTTGGTTTGGTGTGAAGACTAAAGGGAAGATCCTTGAGACTACCATTGTTGAGGCTATCCATGATATGCTAGCAGAAGTGTGTGGGAACTCGGATATGTCAGAGGAGAACAACAATGTCAAGACATCGGTTGTAATCTCTTCTTGAACTAATATAGATGCAACTATCGATTGATTTCCTACATGAAATGTCATCTCACATATTTATGGCTTAATGTTTCTTGACCTGTTAAGTAGGCTGAATACAATATTGTATGCTATTACATTTGTTGTTTGCTTGTTTCAGGTGTGCGAAGGAAGGAAATGAAAGATAGCTGGAGCAAGGAAGCAGGATCATCACCAAGCGGAATAACATTCTAAGAGGTAGGCCCTCTTAATTGATTCTAGCCTAAGGAAATATTCCATAAATTGTCTGTTTGTGACTAGACCCGCTCTCTCGGGCTAGAAGAATTGTTTGTGTCTGCACTTAGAATTTACCTGCATCACAGGCCCAAATAGGATGGACAAACTCCTATATATAGGGCCATTCAACCTCAAAATTAGACCATCAAGATATCTCTGAAGTCAGTGAAGAAGAGAGATAAGAAGGAGGTGCGAACAAGAGAAAAAGGTTGCTTCTAGGCCAATGAAGAAGAGAAGAAAGAAATCTGAATTTTTGGGACTATTTTAGGGCTCTTTTCTATCACACGTGTGAAGGAGAAAGGGCTGATGTTGCTGCCATATCAGAAATGTAATTGCAGTCATAAGAAGTAGCTCAATTTGTTTAGAAGAGATCAACAATCCAAGTCTCCTCATCAAGCTAAGAAGGGGAAAACTAAAGCGAAGTAAAGAGGCAAGTAAAAAGGTCTATTTGAAGCCCTAGATTAGCCACACATGCAAAGAAATTAGATTTGTAGTAGGATTAGGAGGATCAACCTCTAACTCAGAGATAAACTAGAAGAAGAGGCTCATTATCTAGTCCAAGTGTCAAGGAAAAAGAAGATTACCAAGAAAAGGAAAGGAATACACCAAAGAAGAGGTCTCTAAGGATACCTAGGGTTTTTGCAGTTGCTGGAAAAGGAGCGAAGGAAATTTCCATCAGCCGCCATAAGAAGTGTGAAGAAAGAGATCAAGGTGTAGTATAGAAGGAAGCACTAATTGAAATAAAAAAAAGGAAGTTGCAAAAGAGATACTGTGTCTTGTGCTTGGAGGATCTACTAGTCAAGGGTCTAGGGTTTGGCATTTGTCAATTGAAGCTTCAATAAGAGAAACTTACAGAAGGGTTTTCCTGTCTAACAAGTCCCTAATTAATAGGAGCTCTGACAAGTCCCTAATTAAGAGGTAGCTTGGGCAAGTCCTTGGTCAGAGGGATCTTGGGTACATTCCTTCATAGGAATGGGCATATCTTCCCTAGTTGAGAGGAAGAGATAGATACAATATTCTTGTCTTCACTTGGGAAGAAAGAATTGAGGATTGGGTAATCATATGGCATCCGATGCTCTTTGAGGATATGTAGGTCATCTAAGATAAGAGTAGGCAAGAGGATCGATATTCTTTGAGCGCTGGGAACCCAAGACAAGAATAGTCCTGGAAGGTCATACTCAGTGAACACCCGGGTGGGTATGTACCTTGAGAGATAAAGCTGTTAGTTAAGGCCTTGTTGTGGAAACAATGTTGGTTACTATGATACTATAACAAATGGATTGCCAATCCAATTTCTCTTATGTGAATTATTCAGATTGAAAATGTCGAAACACCTTGCAATGATTTATGAATACCTGCCTAGTTAATAGGGGGTGTTGATGAAAGTGTAACTAGGTTTGGTCTTTATAAATGTAATTTTGATCTTTGTACTTGTAAAAGAAAAGAATTATTATTTTTGTCATTATCAAGGATGGGTTTCTTGCCCATTTTATAGGTCAAGCACATGTTTAACTACTTCTAGGAAAGTCAAGGAGTCAATGTAATTGTCGAAGACCCATGTGGGCATGTTACACTATGTAAATATATTCATTAGAGTCAAATAATATGTCAAAAGGGTTCCTCCAAAGAAAATACAATCTCCTCTTCAAGTCAGTTCAAAGAAAGGAAATTTTGGTGCACTTAAGAACATGTCGGCCTCACTAGTTCAAGTTGGTCCAAATAGGAGGGACATACTCCTATATATAGGGTCATTTGAATTCACAATTAGGCCATCATGCTATCTATGAAGTTAGCAAAGAAGAGAGAAAAAGAGGTGTGAAGAAGAGCAAAAGGTTTCTTCTAGGCCAACGGAGAAGCGAAGAAAGAAATCTAAATTTTTGGGACTATTTTATGGCTCTTTTCTGTCACACATACGAAGGAGAAAGGGATCATTCTATTGCCATATCAGATCTACAATTGCAGTCATAAGAAGTAGATCGGTTGGGCTAGAAGAGATCAACAATCCAAGTCTCCTCATCAAGCAAAGAAGGGGACACCTAAAGCGAAGTAAATATGCAAGAAAAAAGTTCTATTTCAAGCCCTAGATCAACCACATGTGTGAATAAATCAGATCTGCAGTAGGATTAAGAGGATCAACCTCTAACTCAAATATATACCAGAAGAAGAGGCTCATTATCTAGTCCAAGTGTCAAGGAAAAAGAAGATTGGCAAGCGAAGGAAAGGAAGATACCAAAGAAGAGGTCTCTAAGGAGACCTAGGGTTTTTGCAGTTGCCAAAAAAGGAGAGAAGGAAAGTGCCATTAGTTTCCATAAGAAGTGTGAAGAAAGAGATCAAGGTGCAATATAGAAGGAAGCATTGATTGAAGGACAAAAAAGGAAGTTGCAAAAGAGAGACTGTGTCTTGTGCTTGGAGGATCTACTGGTCAAGGGTCTAGGGTTTGGCATTTGTCAATTGAAGCTTCAATAAGAGAAATTTGCAGAAGGGTTTTCCTCTCTAGGAGAGAGAGGTTTTTCCCTGGATGAGAGCCAACATCTTGTTTTATTGTCTCCTTTTTGTTTTGGTAACTATTTGATGAAGAAAGAGAACACACACTAATAATAATAAGAGAAGATTGTGTTAATAAGAGAAGTAAAAAGTACTTCACATTGGTTATCATCGTCAGAAAAATCTCTCCATAACCTACATGCCCTAGATTCTTCAACATGGTATCAGAGCTAAGGTGACACATTGAGGAAGGGAATCTCAAGAACACATAGAAGAGAGAAGCATTAAGATGTAAAGGGAAAATAGAGGTTGAAGCATTAGACCTACAAGAAAGGGTTATGGACAAGGACAAGGAGGATTACCATCTATAGATCCATCAATCTAAAGGCTTCTACAAGAAGGTAAATTCAAGAAGAGTCGCCATTAAAGGTCCTTCATCTTCAAAGAGAGGCACTCAAGATCAAGGCCTATCAATGAATATATTCAAAACTAAACATTAAGAAGTTTTCATGACTAAGAAAATCTCTCATATGGTACCTTGAAGGAAGCATCTTGAAAAACTCCAAGATCTTAGAATTCAAATTATAAAATATTCAAGGAAGTAGCAAGATCTCCTCATCACTAACAATCTCAAGTAATTATTTTTATGTCCTCTTCTGAACATATCAAAATTTCCGTTTGCAAGGAGAGCAACAAATTGGTTAGGACTGCTAATTTCCTTGCATTGAAAAATAGGATTGATATACTTCTTAAAGAAAATGAACTTATGGACTATATCAAAGGGAGTGTCACTGTTCCTACTAAGGAACAACTTAAGCCCTAGCAAAATACAATAAGGATGAAATAAGGGCTCAAAGGATTATGATAGAATCCATCAAAGAACCTCTCATTCCTTATGTTTCCAAACATGGAACATCTAAAGGAATCTATGATAAGATGGTGGAGATATTTTCAATTAGTACATCTGAGAAGTGATATCATTGCATAATGAACTATATAAAATGAAGATCTCCAAGGAAGAAGGAATAACTCCCTACTTCATGAAGGTGTCTGAGATGAGAGACCAACTGCAAGAACTGGGAGAAGTTATTCCAGATAGAGAGATGACAACTATGGTGCTCAATGCATTACCTGACGAATGGGGCAACTTCACATCAAGTATATATTCCAAGAAAGAAACTACCCTGTTGAATGAACTTTGGTCTCTATGAATAATTGAGGAGACTAAAACAATGTAAACTTTGAAACGGGAACTGATACTGTTACCCGTTTCGTAGAGATAGCAAAAAAGTGACCTGATTTTGAAAAGGGGTGATGCAGAACACACATGTTTTTTTTAGAGCATAGTTTTTGGCACTTTAATTTTTTTTATGTACATCACGTTTTAGAATGGTAGTGATTTTCATGCTGATTTAAAAAAGTGAGCATTCTGCATCACACTCCTTTTTTAAAAGCCCTGTTTTTTGGCTTTAAATTTTTTAATGTATAAAATGTAAATAATTATTTAGTAAATTTGATAATTTTTGACGTGTTCGTTTTCTTCACATTTTCTCGTTTTTTATTTTAATTTTATTTTATTTTTCGTGAGGTTTTTATTGTTTTGCATTTTTAAATTAGAAGGTCGATATTTAGACTTTTCGATATTCTACATATTTATACATCCTTAATTAATTTTTCAATCCACATGAAATAATTGTTTCTAAAAGACAATATTTTTTAACAATGGACATAAAAATAACCATTTTTAACATAAATATAACTAAAAAACTACACGTATAATTTTTTGCTAGAATTGACATGTCAAAATCACAATTTTTATACGATAATTTTAACTGAAAATGGTTAAATAATAGCTTTTTCTATGAATTTCATGTCAAAAAAATAATAAAAATCACTTTTTTTTTCAAAAAATAATGATTAACTTAAAAATCAATGCAAAAATCACATATTACCAATATTGAATGTATAACAACCCTAATTGAGTGTTTATTCTTCTCATAAAATGTCAAAGTCAAAACATTGCAAAGCTTGATTTACAAGCATAACTTAAATTTAATCAACAATGTCACGTAATCCAAACTCTTCGTCCTCTAGAGTTTCATCATTGTCTTCTTCCACAATGTTTTCTGTTTCATTTTGCTCATTTTCCTCTTCTAATGGGTCTTTGATGTCTGCAAAACTCCCAATGTATGTCTTTCCAAACATTCCATGTAATGGTGGTTGGGGTTCCTTTGCCTTTTTTGCCACACGTGATTCACTAAAGTCCCCTTTCTTCAACTCAATTTCTTGCATTGCATCTGGAAGAAATTGAAGAGCATTAATTCTTTGCTGAATGAAATTGCACTGTACAGGATCTTTTTCAATTGCAATGCAATTTCTTCCTTTTTGAAGGCAACATGCTAGTGTTGTACCTAATTATCAAGCACAAAAGAAATAATGAACTAAATTAGTACAATGACATATTAATTAAAAAAATAACATATTGAAATTCAATTCCATATAATAAAACTTACCTGAGCCAGAAAATAAATCCAAAACCCAATCTCCTTCATTTGAACAAATGTCTATAAGATAGTTAATCAATAATTGTGGTTTTTGATAAATGTTAACTATCTCTCCTTTTGCTTCTTTGTCTTCATATGTTAGTTTTCTCACAACAACATCATAACTCAGTATTTGGCTATGACTCTTTCTGTCTACCCGATTAAAAATCATAGACATATGGCTATCATCTTTTTCCCAACTATCAATATGAATGAACTCACAATCATTTATAAATTGTTGATCTTCATTGTGAAGAAGATTTGACTTTTCCCTGTAACATGAAATAGTAAAAGTTCAATTAACTTGTACATAAATAAAATTTTCAACATTAATCAAATATACATTTTAAATGTCTTACCATGTAAGCTGCATCCTTGAATTTGTTTTCCCCTTGAAGCTTGACAATATCATTGCCAATTGTGTGTCTGAATGAAATGTCACAAATCTCCATAATGGTGATGACGTGACTTCTACAAATCCCGCAACCACTTTACTAAAAGCTTGATAAGTATAAGGGTCACTATCATAGTCAATGTTTGGAATATTGAAACCATGGGGAATATCTGCAATGACTAGGGCATAATCCCTTTTAGGTATGAGTTTAGCAATGTCTTCACAGTTGCCTTGTATTACTTGATATTGAATAGTGTCTAGCCCATTCCAAATGAAATGATTAAGAGTTGGATCAAGTTGAATATCCTTAATACGTTGCTTCCTCAGTCTTTCGATCTTTATTTTTTCAATAAAGGTTTTGAAACTATCTGGCACTCCATTATCATCCTTCCTCATCTTTTATAAAATAAACAAATATATGTGTAAGTTATAAATTAAAAATAGTACACAGGTGAATAAAAATGAATGTATAAATCACGATACCTTTTTAAATGCAAGATAAAAAGCTTTTAATGTTGATGTAGAACTTGAATCTGGATAGTTGCGTACGACATCATCCCAACTATCTTCATTCAACAATCTAGCCATTTGTTCTTGAATTTTCATGTAAACTTTGTGACTGCATATATAAAGTAACAAAAAGTTAATATAATGATATGTATAACAAATACTACCAAGAACAACATGTTTTATTTAAAATATAATTATAATCTAGAAATAAATAAAAATATTTCAACAAACTTACTTTTGAAATTCTTCAGACATTTCCTCCAATGATAATTCCCCTGACCTCACATGAGATAATATTGTTTTGACAATTTTTTCATCTTTCACTCCTTGCATCGCCCTCCAAGGTGTGATAGTCATATCGTCTGGAAGATGCTTCATTTCAGGAGCTAATTTACTATTGCCACATATGAATGGCTTAGACTTTTTGACCTTTTGGTTTTTAATGGCAATGTCTTCCCACATGCTAAAAATATCATTAATAAGCCTCCAAACATCTCCAGTTCTTAATGCCAATTGGAAAATGTTATCAACACCTCTGAATAAATCACTATGTTTGTTGCCTTTTCCACCTTTTGAATTGGTTTTCTCTTCAATTTGATATCCTATTTCCATACAACATTCCTTTTGGAAATTTGCAGTAACTTTTGTCCTATCCCCACCACATTTTTCTTCAAATTCACTATGAATAAATCTAACCCTTTGGATGAAAGTCATAGACATCCTTTATTCATTATCTGAATTATGATCCCATGCCACTAACTTTGCTTCTGTATCAGATAAACCAGCGTAAATGATACATTTCATTGTTTCAAAACGTGGATTATTAGGATATTCCTCCATCAATTGTATTTGAGCTTCTACAGAATGGTTCCCCCCAAGCACATAATAATTGTATTCAAAACATTTTGACTTATCAAATGCTTCTTTGTTGGGCACTTGAAGTGGATAAACAAGAAGCACATAACTAACCACATGAGCATATGGATTGTACCTCATCAATGTCTTCAAGTTGTGAACATGCAGATGATGTGGCTTTCTAACTTGATATTGACATTGTCCTTCACTTGCTTTATAGGTTTGCCTGACATTAAGTTGAAATGTGCGACCACCATCAATTAAGTTTCTCTTTGTCAAATTCTCTCGAATGACATTTTGTTTTGTTTTGATAATGCCATCTTCTAAATCAGCTCCTGGTGTAATGATTTCTCTGCTTTCTTTTGAAGTTTCACTAGGTTCTTGACTGCTGGTAATGACTGCTTCAAAATCATCAACTTTACTTTTCTTGGTCATAACATTCCCAACAGAGTTATTCTTGGGCATTGTTACTTTTGGATTTTTATGGCTCTTCTCAGTTCCAATGTCATCTTCAGTAATGACAACATATGTTTCATTGTCAATTTCAACTTCATCATTCTCAAAAGTAACTTGTTTACCCTTGCTAGATTTATCCACCAGAGACCTTTTTTTCTGATTCTTTGGATGTAGTTTTGTAGCATTATCAATTACTTCATTTTGCCTATTTTCCATATCTTCTTCTGACACTGAGTAAAAACTGCTGACAACTTTCATGATATCATTCTCAATGAAATGAATGCCTCCCAACCTAATTGAACCACTTTCAACGAAATTCTTCCAAACAAAATATCATGTCAATAAAAAACAAAGTTAAAAAATATAGCGAGACACTTTCAAAAACGCAAAATACAAATATAAATAACAATACTTACGATTTTTTGTGTCATCTCATTTACGATTTGACTACACAACTTTGTAGATACCTCTCTCATGTCATACAATGAATATGATAGTTGGTATTTAACCCTTTCATGTGACTTGGGAGCTTTTGTAAGTACGTAAACAACTTCAGTGTCTGGTACCGAACACATATCTACGACTCTTCCCATCACCTCAAAAATTCCATTATCATTCAGTATATCGATATATAGATATATATTCACATTTGTGCTTTCTCTTTCTTTCACATACCACATTCTTGATGGAAATTTCACCTCTTTTGAATTCTTCTAGTCTGAAATCATCTTCTTATCACTTGAGGCACTTGAAAGATTTGTAGTCATGAGCTCAGGTGGAGTTCGTTCACCAATGTTTCTTTTAGATGCACCTTTATGAGTCTTTGGTCCAGAAAGATTCACTGAAATTCTCGTTGATACCATTTTCCTGAAAAATAGAAACACATAAATCAGTAAATAATAAAAACATATTAACTTAAATTAACAACGAAAATATATCATAAATTTTAATCAACAATCGGCCCACCCACCACCCCTCATATTCCAAAAGGACATGCATTAACATTCCAGTGTAAAAAAATTAAATCACGAATAAAACATTTTGCTCGGGCGTCCTCACCTAACACCCCCCCCGTCCGCACGGCACGGGCGCCCTCACCCACTCACCCCCCCCCCCCCCCCCAAGCATCCCAACCACCCCACCTCGGCGGGCCGGGCGCCCTCACCCGCCCCATCTCCCAGGCGCCCCGGCCCAACACCCACAACCCTCCCCCCCGGGCCCGCCCCAACCCTCCCTACTACACCCCACCCCACCCACCCCCACTCGCCCGCCCCGGGTGCCCTCACCCGCCACACCCCGCCCGGCACCCTCACCCACCCGCCCGCCCGCCCCACCCCTTCGGGCGCCCTCACTTGCCCGCCCCACCCCTCCGGGCGCCCTCCCTACCTCTCCCCCAACCCGCCCGCCCCAACCCTCCTGGTGCCCTCGCCCGCCCGCCCGCCCCACCCCTTCGGGCGCCCTCACTCGCCACACCCCACCCGACGCCCTCACCCACCCGCCCGCCTGCCCGCCCCACCCCTCCGGGCGCCCTCACCCGCCCCCCCCACCCCTCCGGGTGCCCTTGCCTGCCCTCCCTCCACCCCCTCACCCGCCCGCCCCAACCCTCCCGGCGCCCTCACCCCTCTGGGCGCCCTCGCCCGCCCGCCCGCCCCACCCCTTCGGGCGCCCTCACCTGCCCGGGTGCCCTCACCCGCAACACCCCGCCCGGCGCCCTCACCCACCCGCCCGCCCCACCCCTCCGGGTGCCTTCCCTACCTCTCCCCCAACCCGCCTGCCCTCCACCCCCTCACCCGCCCACCCCAACCCTCTCGGCGCCCTCACCCCTCCGGGCACCCTCGCCCGCCCGCCCACCCCACCCCGCCCGGCACCCTCAACTGCCCCCCCGCCTGGCGCCCTCACCCACCTGCCCGCCCCACCCCGCCCGGCACCCTCACCCGCCCCCCCGCCCGGTGCCCTCAACCTCCTGCCCGCCTCACCTGAACCCCCCTCCGCCTGGGCGCCCACCCACCCACCCTCCACCCTCACCCGCCCTCGCCTGCCCGGGCGGGTGAGGGCGCTCGGGCTGAGCGGGTAGGCGAGGGTGCCCTCGTGCAGGCACCACCTGGGCCACCCGTGCCCCCGCTCGGCAAGCAGGGCAATTTCGGGAATCGCCCTGCCTGCCGGGCGAGGGCGCGGGCGGCCCGGGTGGCGCCTGCACGAGCCCCACTCGTGGGGCTGAGGGAGGGTGGGTGAGGCCGAGGGCGGAGGGTGGGTGGGTGGGCGCCTGGGCGGAGGGGGGTTCGGGTGAGGCGGGCGGGTAGGTGAGGGCGCCGGGCGGGGGGGCGGGTGAGGGCGCCGAGTGGGGGGGCGGGTGAGGGCGCCCAAGGGTGTGGGGTGGGCGGGCGGGCGAGGGCAGGCGAGGGTGCCCGGGTTGGGCAGGTGAGTGAGGGCGCCCGGGGGTGGGTGGGGCGGGCGGGTGAAGGCGCTCGGGCCGGGTAGGTGAGGGGGGGTGGGTGGGGCGGGCAGGTGAGCGGAGGGGGTGGGTGGGGCGCCCGGAGGGGTGGGGCGGCCGGGTGAGGGCACAGGGAGGGGTGGGGTGGGCGGGTGAGGGAGGCGTGGGTGGGTCGCCCGGAGGGGTGCGACAGGTGGGTGAGGGCGCCGGGCCGGGCGGGCGGGTGAGGGGGGGCTGGTAGGGCGTCCGGAGGGGCCGGGTGGGCGGGCGAGGGGGGTGGGGCGCACCCACAGGTATTAAGCAAATGAGGTTGACTGGGCCCACCATGCTCACGATGGATGTAATTGTTATTTTGGCTCAGGAAAATTATTAATTTAAAAAAAAAAAAAAAATTTCATTAAACTAATTTGAAATAAAAATTTTCAAGGAAAAAAATTTAACTTACCTTTTAATTGCGAGAATTCTTCGTTGAATATGTTGTTGTATGTTGTTGATAGCGATTGTTGTCGATAGCGATTTAGCTGCTCCACAAATTCACGAGTCTTTCAACGATTTTCAGAAAGCCTGGATGTGATGTGAGTAATAGTGATAATGAAATTTTAATATGTAAGTGAAGTTACGGAGATGTTTTACTGTACGGTTGATATGGGATAATTTGTTTTACAATATTATAAAGTGAATATTATAGATTTGTTTTACAACGGGTTGAATGTGGGATAATTTGTTTTAAAATATTATAAAGTGAATATTGTAGTATTGGAAAGCGAATATTATATGGTTTAACTATTATAATAATTAATGTAGAAGTTGTATTGTACAATTTTAATTATGATTTCATAAAAAAATTTAGTTTACATTTTTCAATAAAGTGTAGAACAAAGTAATGAAGGTAAATAAATTTAACAGACTTTTTGGAGGGAAATATTTTCGCGAAACTTTTTGGAGGGAAATATTTTCGCGAAACTTTTTGGAGGGAAATATTTTCGCAAAATTTTTTGGAGGGAAAATTTCATTCTTTAAGCTATATAATATCTTTGGGAGACTCTCCATTTGTATCATTCAACATATTCTATTTGAAAGGGATGGATTGTTCTGATAGTGAAGTTTCGATTTATACACCATCAACTTCATCGCGTAACAACTCTATTCATATTGATGAATATAGCGGGAATTCTTCCACTATGAATAGAAAGTCAATTCTTCGACTTAGTCCTGATTCTAAGGACTATGAGAGCAGCACTGATGAAAGAGGGGATGGAGAATTTCAAATAAATAAAGAGTCACACATTCCACTTAGTCCTACTTCTAAGGACTATGAAAGCTGCAGTGATGAAGAGCATGATGGTGAAGTTCAAAAGAACTGAGTGCCACGATGTCCACTTAGTCCTAATTCTAAGGACTATGAGAGCAGCAGTTTTGAAGAGCATGATGGTGAAGTTCAAAAGAATGGAGGGTCACGGTGTCCACTTGGTCCTAATTCTGAGGACTATGAGAGCAGCAGTTTTGAAGAGCATGATGGTGAAGTTCAAAAGAATGGAGTGTCACGGTGTCCACTTAGTCCTAATTCTGAGGGCTATGAGAGCAGCAGCTTTGAAGAGCATAATGGTGAAGTTCAAAAGAAGGGAGTGTCACGGTGTCCACTTAGTCCTAATTCTGAGGACTATGAGAGCATCAGTTTTGAAGAGCATGACGGAGTAGTTCAAAAGAATGGAGTGTCATAGTGTCCACTTAGTCCTAATTCTGAGGACTATGAGAGCAGCAGTTTTGAAGCGCATGATGCCAAATTTCAAAAGAATGGAGTGTCACAGTGTCCACTTAGTCCTAATTCTGAAGACTATGAGAACAGTAGTGATGAAAAGCATGATGTTGATTTTCAAAAGTATGGAGTGTCAAAGTGTCCACTTAGTCCTAATTCTAAGGACTATGAGAGCAGTAGTGATGAAAAGCATGATGTTGATTTTCAAAAGTATGGAGTGTCATGGTGTCTAGTTAGTCCAAATTCTAAGGACTATGAGAGCAGCAGTGATGAAGAGTGGGATGATGAATTTCAAAAGATTGGAATACCACAGTGTCCACTTAGTTCTAATTCTGCGGACTATGAGAGCAATAGTTATGAAGAGCGTGATGATGAATTTTAAAAGAATGGAGTGTCACTGTGTCCTCTTAGTCCTAATTCTAAGGACTATGAGAGTAGCAGTGATGAAGGACACGATGATGCACTTAGTCCTAATTATAATGAGTATAAAGGTAGCAGTGACAAAGGACGGGATGTAGCATCTTCAATAAGTAAACATTCACATTTTCAACGTAGTCCTAATTCTATGGACTATGAGAGTAGCACTGGCAATGCATATGAGGAAGAATATCCATTAAACATCGAGTCAGATTTTCCATTTAGTCCGAATTCTAAGGACTATGATAGTAGCACTGAAGAAGCGGAAGATGAAGAATATCCTCCAAGTCAATATTTGAAAAGCAGAGCTGATCATAGTGTGGATAACATTCCTCTTAATGATGATGAAAAGCCTTATACAAATGATGATCAAATGATGGAGATGTTGCCAAGAAATATTGTATCAAGGAGTAGGAGCAGAGCTTTTCGTATCAATGCAAGTTGTTCTAGTTATACAAGGGGTAAAGCAGAATATCTGACGAGAAGAAGTTCTATCAGTGCTCTCATTTCAAGTGAATGTTGCCAAAAAGATTGCTTGAAACATATGGATTTCAAATTTGCATTAGAAAGTAGGAAGAGATATTTGTCAATGAATAAAATCATGCAAAATTCATATTTAGTTGGGTGCATGCAATCTACATTGTCAGGTTACGATTATCATATTGGGACTTTTTTTATCTGTAGAAAAGGTTTCAAAATGTTTCATTCGATTGGGAATTTTCGTCTCTCGAGAATTCAAGAAAATTTGGAAAAGGATCCCACATTTTATTCAGAAGTACATCATAAAAGACATTTTGGTCCATTATCAAATACTGCAATGTCATGGATGAAAGATTTCTTTTCAAAGCATGGAGAGTGTATGCCAAATGGAGAGACAATACATATTCCAGATAATTTTTCAAGACGAGAAATATACAACTTATACAAAGAATATGCAGAAGGTGCTGAGGGACATGGCCAATTTATTACATATCAATATTTTGTGAAGGTATGGAAGAAAGAATTCAACAATGTCCATATTCCTAAGAAGACAAGGATGGGGATTTGCAGTACATGTGCTTCTATTAAATAAAAAAGGGACAAATGTGAAGGCTCAGAAAGAGGTAAGCGTTCATAACTTTAACTTTTAAAATTGTATAGTCATCAACTATGAAAACATATTTCTTAATGAATCTCTTTTATGTTGTGTAGATTTAATTGTCAAACAACTTCAGGAGCATCACGAACAACAAACAAACGAAAGGAAGAAGTTGTACAAGCATCGAAAGAAGTGTTATGATAATCCGAATAAATATTTGGGTTTGATAGTTGATGGTATGGACCAGAAGAAAACACTTTTACCACATTTTGTTTGCACACCCAAAAATTTACAGGAGGAAAACTTTATTCAATTTCACTTGGTCGGTTGTATGGTCTTCAATGGGAAAATGTTGCCAAGGGTGTACTTCATAGCTCCAAATATTCATAATGATGTAAATCTGACCATAACCATAATTCATGATGTGATTTCTCATTGGTCTGGTAATCTTCCTGATGTTTTGTATCTGCAATTGGACAACACTTGCCGTGAAAACAAAAATCAGGTTGTTTTTGGATATCTTAACATGCTTGTTGAATTGGGAATTTTTCAAAAGGTAAAGGTTGGTTTCCTTCTTGTTGGGCACACTCATGACCATATTGATCAGATGTTCAGTCGTTTTTCAGTCATATTGAGGAGGAAGGAAGTTGGGAGCTTGCCATCACTAATTGAATGTATTAAGAAATCATACATGCCAGAGCCTACTTTTGATGTGTTGGAAGAAACTGTTGACATGCGAAGGTTTATTCTGGGATCATATGGTGAGGGGAAATGCATTTAACAACTTAATGACATTAGCTTCCAACATCAATTTCGTATCAAAAAAATTGATGGGAAAACACTAATATGGGGCAAGAAGTATTCAACTACTACAGAATGGGCATCGTTATCAGGATTGCAATTTTTGAAGTTCATTCCAGATCATCCAATATTTGCATAAAAAATATTGTTATTACAATCAGTTGGTGAAGTTCAGAATGCACGTAGATAGAACAGGGCTATAAATTATTCTGATTGCCTGGAAGAAATTAAAAAATGTATTAGATATACATATGAGTACTTTGACATTGCTGATTCAGTTTGGTGGGAGTCGTTTTTCAATAATCAAAGTGATATCATTTCGACAACAAAAAATGAAGATATACCTTTGAAAAATCCATTTATTTGGCCACAAAATGTGTCGAATGAACATGAGGAAGTAAACATTGTTGAACAACAACAATCTCAAGGTATTATTAATTCTTCACAGGCAGCGGAAAGAGAGATGTATATTGGTTCCAGAAGGTCTCGTGCACAACGTGAAGCCATGGAAGACCTTTATAGGGGTTCAGTACAGGATATTAAGGAGGGTTGCATGATTGCAGTGCTAGCAGATGGAGATCCCAATGGCTATCCATTTTGGGTTGCTATAGTTATAAAGGTCTTTACAGAAAATGAGGATGTTACAAGTGTTGAAGTACATTGGTATGCCACAAATACACACCCATTCAATGGTGTGTATAAGCCAGAGATGGTAGTTGACAAAAAAAATGGCGGAAAAAGAAAAAGAAAGGGTACAAATGTAAATCGCCGTCGCACAGACATATTAAAATTGGAGGATGTAGACAGACTTGTTTATGAATTCAATTTAACAAAGAGAGGAACTCTTCGCTTCAAGATGATAGAGATTCTGAAAAGGTTGTTACTAGAAGGAACAGTGTTGACATGGGAGTCACCTGAAACCAGTCGTAGATCTAGAAGAATTTTGAAACCTGAAATGTTGGGCATGCATGTGGACTCAGATGGGGCACTAGTTGATGAAAGAGAAGAATATGGAACATCTTCGTCAGCATCCAGTCACTCATCTGAATATGTGAATTCTGATGGTGTGCCATAAAACATGAGTGATTTTGAATAATTGTTTAAGACAATTTATATAACTGATGTATGCATCGTATCTTCAAATAAAATTAATGTTTTCCATATGGTGTTAAATGAGAAGTTATGAGGCATTTTTATGTTGTTGGATTATGTCTTAATTATGATAAATTTTATTGTTTAAAATATCTACAATGCAATATTAAATTAGAGATATAAAATATGTTTTATTCAATATACAAATAATGACTTTTGAATGCATTTAGTGATGTAATTTGTTCATAATGTCATGGTTTTTTAATTTTATAGTTGAAAAAATTTCAATTTTTTTTGTATCTAGCATGTTATGGTTGAAAACATGTTAAATTTATACTTAGGAAAGAAAAATGATATTCTACCAAAAACATTAGTGTGTTTTTTCCCGCATAAACAACTTTGTTTGACACATAAAAATTTGGTTTTATTAGCATTTTTTTTAAATTTTGAAAATTGACCCTAAAAAAAAATCATTGTTCCAGTGTCATCACTTTCATTTTGAAGATATATCTTGCACGAAAATTTCATAGTAAATTTTGTAGTCACTGCCAATTTTAAAACATGTTCAAAATTGATGCCTAAAAAATAAAAACATCATTCTAGTATACACAATTTTCGTTTTGAGCACTGTTTTTGATGTTTTTTGGCCAGAGTTCCCTTTTTGAGTTTATAGTTCCCATTTCAAAGTTTACATTGTTCTAAACTTAAATCCAAAGATGATGTGGGGTTAGAGGAGCAGGAATTTACTGCTATGGCCAAGAGAAAAGGAAAATTTGGCAAGTTTTGTCCACAGAGAAAGCATAAAAGATATATGTCCAAAGTCCAATGCTTTGGCTGCCAAGAGTATGGACACTATAAAAGGGATTGTCCTAATTTCAATAAGAAAACAATAAGAGGAAATGAGAAGAAGCCCACACTACCTAAGAAGTGAAAGAAGAAGATAAGAAGTAGAAGAAGGAGGACCCTCCAGATCTCTGCTATGACTGAAATCCACTCATTTACATAATTCTTCTTTAATATCATAGGAACATGTAGCAGTAGGATAGAATGCATGATTTATGAGAATGACATCTTTAGGAATATAAGAGAATTATGTAGAGATAGCTCAAATAAAGAAATTCATGTAGGAAGGATGTAGCCATTGGATAACCTCATTAATGCATAAATAAATGATCATGATCAAGAAGAATCATCTTAGAAGGCCACTATCATCAACAAAAAGAAGCATTTGTGGGATGAGGACTAAAAGTATCCTCTGATGGAATATTCAATAGAGGTTTCATGACTTTCAGGAAAAGCAGATTCTTGATAGGAATTCCACTTATGGGGATTCAAGAAATGAAGATATGTAGGCAAGGAAATATCTAGCAAAGAAAAGGAGATTGAGGTAATCTCAATCTAGGAAGATGTCAAAGGAAGCTGAAATGATCAAGGAAAGAACTAAGATGAGGTATGTATGCATCTGTGTTAAGGCATGTCATCATTTACATTAATGAGCTTGGAAAATTACTCTAGAATCATGGTATAGAATAGGGTAGATCTCTTTTCATTAAGAATATGCATGAAGGCATGGTTCACACACTGATAATGGTTAACATGAGAAATGTCCTCATATGAAGTATTGGTTGATTGAAAAGAGAACCTATAAAGAAGCATGTGGGAAAAGAGACCAGGAATAAAAGGACACCATGGACAATAGGAATCAACATTCGATAGATTTGTTGAGACAACTCTTGAAAGAAGGCATGGAAGTCCGACCAAGGAAGAAAAAGATCAAAGGACTCTTGACACTTGGAATGGTCTTGGAGATATGAACATGAAGGATGCTAATGATTGAAGGCAACAAGATGTCATGATGAAGATCCATCTCGTAAGTGATTGTTTGATTTAATTTTATGTTTTGATTTCTTGAATAATATCTGGATGAGTTCATGTAGGGCTACTGGAACAAGGGTTGTAAGTGCAAGTATAACTAGCATTCATGTGGTGGATGGAAATTTCTAAAAGAAGCATGATGGGAGAGAAGTAGCCATATGAAGAAGGTTCTAGATATGTATTAAGAAAGCCACTTTCCATGAAGAGAAGAATGACATGATGAACTAAGAAGGAAAGCGATCGGTGGTTGATTCCCTACAAGGAAGAAGCTCGACTGAATTTCATGACATCAAGGAAAGAAAGTGATCAAGAAACTGAAGGACCCACAAAAAGAAGTTTCTGATGAAAATAAGAGTCCCTAGTTGGAAGGGAGCTCTGAAAAGTCCCTAATTAAGAGGGAGCTTGGGCAAATCCTTGGTCAAAAGGAGCTTGGGTACATTCCTTCATAGGAATGGGCATATCTTCCCTAATTGAGAGGGAGAGGTAGACACAACATTTTTGTCTTCACTTGGGAAGAAATGATGAAGGATTGGGTAATCATCTGGCATTTGATGCTCTTTAAGGATGTGTAGGTCATCCAAGATAAGAGTAGGTAAGAGGACAAATATTCTTTGAAGGCTGGGAACCTAAGACAAGAATAGCCCTAGAAGGTCATACTCAGTGAACACCCGGGTGTGTATGTACCTTGAGAGACAATGATGAAGGTGTCTATAGTCATTGGTGTCACCAACATTGTGCTTTGATCTAATAAGAGATAGAGATGTCAGTCAAGGCCTTGTTGTGGAAACAATGTTGGTTACTATGATACTATAACAAATGGATTGCCAATCCGATTTCTCTTATGTGAATTCTTCAGATTGAAAATTTCAAAACACCTTGTAATGATTTATGAATACCTCCCTAGATAAGAGGGGGTGTTGAAGAAAGTGTAACTAGGTTCGATCTTCATAAATGTAATTTTGATCTTTGTACTTGTAAAAGAAAAGAATTATTATTTTTTTCATTATGAAGAATGAGTTTCTTGCCCATTTGATAGGTCAAACACATGTTTAAGTGCTTCTAGGAAAGTCAAAGAGTCAATGTAATTGTTGAAGACCCACGTGGCATGTTACACTATGTAAATCTATGTATTAGAGTCAAAGAAATATGTCAAAAGAGATCCTCGAAAGCAAAGACAAGTTTCCTCTTCAAGTTGGCTCAAAGAAAGGAATTTTTGGTGCACTTAAGGACATGTCGGCCTCACTAGCTCAAGTCAACCCAAATAGGAGGGACATACTCCTATATATAGGGCCATTTGATCTCACAACTATACCATCAAGCTATCTATGAAGTCATCGAAGAAGAGAGACAAGAAGGAGGTACAAAGAAGAGCAAAAGGTTTCTTCTAGGCAAGTAGAGAAGCAAAGAAATAAATATGAATTTTTGGGACTATTTTATGGCTCTTTTCTGTCACACGTGTGAAGGATAAAGGGCTTATTTTGCTACCATATCAGATCTATAATTGCTGTCATAAGAAGTAGCTTGGCTTGTCTAGAAGAGATCAATCAAAGTCTCCTCATCAAGCGAAGAAGGGGACACCTAAAGTGAAGAAAAGAGGCAAGTAAAAAGGTCTATTTCAAGCCCTAGATCAACCACACGTGTGAAGAAATCAGATCTGAAGCAGGATTAAGAAGATCAAGCTCTAACTCAGAGATATAACAGAAGAAGAGGCTTATTATCTAGTCCAAGTGTCAAGAAAAAAGAAGATTGGAAAGTGAAGGAAAGGAAGGTAACAAAGAAGAGATCTTTAAGGAGACCTAGAGTTTCTGCATTTTTTGGAAAAAGGAGAGAAGGAAAGTGCCATCAATTGCCATAAGAAGTACGAAGAAAAGATCAAGGTGTAGTATAGAAGGAGGCATTGATTGAAGGACAAAAAGGAAGTTGCAAAAGAGAGACTGTGTCTTGTTCTTGGAGGATCTACTAGTCAAGTGTCTAGGGTTTGACATTTGTCAATTGAAGCTTCAATAAGAGAAATTTGTAAAAGGGTTTTCCTCTTTAGGATAGAGATATTTTGCCCTGGATGATAGCCAACATCTTGTATTCTTGTCTACTTTTGTTTTGGTAACTGTTTGATGAAGAAAGAGAACACACACTAAGAATAATAAGAAAAGTAAAAAATACTTCACAAACAATTATCATCGTGAGAAGAATTTCTCCATAACCTTCATGCCCTAGATTCTTCAACAATTATAGCTTAAGATGGGGCCAACATAAGGATATCTACCCATAGTGGCATGCTATCATGACTAGTTCCAACACTAATTTTCATATATATATATATATAGGATGAGCCTAGGTTGGGGCGAACCCAAGGATAATTGTTAAAATTGGCAACTAGGGCCAAAATTCATGTGAGTCTACTTATTTATGGCAACTGATATTTTTCTTGGATTCCTCTCACAGAGAGGTGTAGGATTGATCTAAAGATCATTTGATTCTGACATGTATTTATGAAGATATGAATTTATTTGTGTTATGGGTCAATTTGTCAAGGTTGAACAACAACCAAATTGCCCCCACTTGTCCTCTATGTTTGAGTATAAATAGAGGTGGTCTTCTAGTCATTTGGAATCATCTCTTGTGATCTCTGTCCACTTGCCTTTGGGTTTTTGTGGGAGGAGAGATCTAAAGAGGATATGCTTCCCTAGAGGAAATGCTCTATATCTAAATGCTGCCATAAAGGAGGCTTCCACCACGCAGCAAGGAGAAGCCTCAACACTGGTCTAGAAGATACCTATTCAATGTTCTAGAAAGGCTCCCATACGCAATCCTAAAAGGAAGATCTATCCTTATCCTAGCAGCAATAAGGAAGTGTCTTAGCCACTCAAATCTGTGTGTTGTCCTAGCCCTAGACGCAATCTTCTATCCGAAATCTTTGAAGAGACTAGGCCATAGTTTAAGGAGGGATTTTATGTGCCCTAACTGCATTCAGTAAAAGCCCTAAATGTAGTCATAAGAGTTGGCTCTTATATGCTGTCCAAAGGGTCCTCAATATATTGTTGAAAGGGTCCTCAATACGCTGTTCAAAGGGTCCTCAATCCGTTGTCCTAAGGAGAGGTCTACACATTGTTTAAAAGAGACCTAGCCACAGTTTTGTGTGTGTCCTAGTCACAGTCACAATGCACCCTAAATGTTGGCCTCATTCCACAACAAAAGAAGGACTCTATTCTGCCCCAATCAAAGGTGATATAATCTGCAGTCAATGAGGATTCTATGCAGCAAGAGAAGGCTTCTTATACGCTACCATGGAGATCCCTAAATTACAGTAAGGAAGAGTGCCCTAGACACACTTGAAGGGAGGAACATGTAGACACATTCTAGTCACAATCAAAGAGGATTGTATATGCAGCAAGAAGGCACTCACTCACAACTATCTAAGGGAGCCTCTATACGTTGCAAAGGAAGCCTAGCCGCAACATAAATGAGACATATATCAGCATAAAGGAGCAACATGGAAACCCCTATAACAACATGTTAAATACTGTTGTTCTAAGGCATGGATGAGGTACGTTTGGGAGCAACAGTCACTAGATTAGAAGACAAAGAGCTAAGTTGCTATCTAGGATCTTGTTTGGATTTGATGAAGGAGTCTACTACTACAGCTAGCTGCTTTGCTAGGCTGCAAGCCATTGCAAGCAGCTAAGGTTGTTCCAAGGTAGTATTGCAGTATGCATTAAGTGCAGGTGGCAGCATGGATTAGGAGGGGCTCTCCTAGGTGGTCTGCAGCCCTTGAAGGGCTTAGTTACCTAACAACTTGATGCAGCATGATGAAGGATGCACCATGATGAGATGTAGCATGATGAAGGATGCAACATGATGAGATGCGGCATGATGAAGGATGCAATATGATGAAGGATGCACCATGATGAGATGTAACATGATGTTGGATGCAGCATGGTGATGGATGCATCATGGTGATGGAATCACCTTGGAAGAATGTTTGCCTTCATCCGAGTTTAGAACTACAGTCCATGTCCTCAAATCTGTAACCTCATTATGTCATCTTCATGGTGAAGATCTCTGCTCTTATTTTGTCAAGTCAAAGTGTTGACTTTTGATGTATATGTACTATCTCTCTCTGTTGAACTATTGAAGAATATAAGAAAAATTGATCAAGGGTTTCCCCACATTGGGGTTTGTCCTTGGCTGGCGCCACATCTTGTATCCTATTGTTTTGACTTGTTTTTTGCGATTTATGTTTATGTTCTATCTGCACTTTACTATCATGCTAATGTGAATATTGTCATTGGGCTAATATGGAAAAATTAAAGTAAATTGCGCTAAGGGTAGAACATACCAAAACTTAACAATATCTAATTTCCAAATGATCTAATATATGTAGATCATATATCACAAAATGGATTGATCCTGTAATAAGATTATGAAAAGATTCATGTTCTAATTTCTTCTCTAGATTAAAAGTAATGGAATTGGAGAGGATGCTGATGCTATCACTAGGATTGCTCTGTTGAGCTTGGATACTCCTTGGGATAGTTTAATTCCCACAAAAATGACTTCCATATTCAACCCCTCCCAATGGGATTCGAATTTTAGACCTAATAAAGACTAAACCCCACTTAAACCAATTAAACATATATAATTTAAAAGAACATAAAATTTTTAATCATGAAAATTCACTCTCATTTTACCTTGAATTTTTTTACCATAAACCAAAATAATTCTTCCTAATATTATTAAATAGAATCGTTTTTAATAATAGTAAACTACAAAAAAAAAAATACCACTTATATAGGGAGATATGATTGTTCAAGAACACGATAAAAACTGATAATGCCGTCATAATGTACCATGTAAATTTATCTGTCTTAATTGGCATGACGTGCTATTTCTGAATCATAATAACATAGGTGAATGGAAAGTACAGATTTCACAAATATAAAGGGGAAAAGGAAAAAAACCAAGAAGTTTTTGGTCTAAAATTCACATCACATTGACAATGAGAGCTCCAGTGCATTGGTTCCTGAATGAAAAGGGCAGGACTCGCGAAAAACAAGAGTTTCCCCAACACAGATCTTATAATAAAAAATACCGTTCATGTTCAATTACGCCTCAATGAACCATCAGCTGCCTTCATCATCGTTATGAACTCGTTGAAGCTCATGACCCCGTCTCCATTACAATCGAATCTTCTGATCATGGCCTGGCAGTCACCCAGACTGCAAGGCTCTTGCAAACTGGTTAAAACATGCTGAAGCTCATGGGGAGAAATGGCTCCATCCCCATCCCTCTCGAACATTTTGAAGGCAACTTTCAGGTCTTGGACTCTGCGCGAGCTGTCCACCCCCTCGCTGTTGAGGGCCAAGAACTCGACAGATTGATGTGCCCGTCTCCGTCCAAATCCCCCACCCCAACAATCACCCGAAGCTCTTCCTCCGTCGGGTTCCCGCCCAGCGATCGCATGAGCTCGCCCAGCTCCGACGGCGATAGTTTCCCGTCGCCGTTAACGTCGAATTTCTTGAATACTTCCACCAGCTCCACAAAACTCCTGGACTGCAGGCCGAAAGAAGAACGAGACGATACTTGAACGGCCTTCCCTTCTCTTCTCGGCGACATCTCCCCGGATGGACTGGATGACCCTTTCGGGGATTGGGAAGCCGCTGATCTGGTCGCCGGAGACAACGACCGAGATCTGGAAGGCAATATACAATGCAAACATCGTGATCGTCGACGCGATGGTTCACACTCTGATTTTTTGTAATTGAGAAAACACTGAAAACCCATTGCAACACCACGAACTATGATCCCGGCTCTCGCTTTTTCTGCAGTTAATTGATTGAACACTTACGTATCCAAAGGCACTCACCGCTCATAGAAATCGTTATGGATTGATATAAATACCGCTCATAAAAATCGTTATGGATGAATAAATATAAAGCGCTGGTCTTGACCCAATGGGTCGGGTCATTGACATGACCCGGCGCGGTCTCAATCTCTTGTGTGATGCGTAACCCTAACCCTAAGAGTAACAAATTATTAATGCTTATTTATTATTGAGTTGATTTTAGGCCAGGCTATAAACCTATCCATCCCTAATAAGATGCTTATCATCTTGATTATATGAAATTAAATTATTAATATTTATTTATTATTGAGTTGATTTTAGCCCACGCTATAAACCTATCCATCTCTAATAAAATACTTATGATGTCGCTAATAAAATACTTATCATCATAATTATATGATATTAAATTAAATTAAGTTGGACACCCTTGAGAAATTCAACCCCTTCTGACCACAAAAATACAAATTTTATATTACCCAATACTCATAATTCACTTACCACTCTGCATTTCTCATATAACCACTACCCGCCAACCTTCAAAGGGTATTGTCCACGTAAACTTGATCACAATACTCAAATTTCAAAGGCTATGTATTGCAAGTATAGTTGAATCATATAAAGTAGATCACAATACTCAAACTTAAAGGGTTACTTATGCTAAGTTAAACTAGAAATTACTTATGGTAAGTTAAACTAGAAACAACAAAATTAGGGGCAAATTTTGAGCAATAAAGGCAAACTAGAAATTATAATTAAAAAAAATAAGGCAAACTAGAAATTATAATTAAAAAAATAATATTTTGTGTATTTATTTATTATTGTTATTATTATTTTTTAATTTTGTAAATGATAAACTAGATAAATTGTGGTGGATGATAAAGAATCAACAATATCAAAAAAATTTCACATATAATTCTAAACGATTTGAACAAACCCTTAGACTTTTTGTATATTGTTTATTAACTATACAATAAACAATTTCACATATAATTCTAAACGATTTGAACAAACCCTTAGACTTTTTGTATATTGTTTATTAACTATACAATAATTGTTTATTGTATATTTAAATGAATTGGGTTCATAGCTTTTGATGGCTGGCATTTAAGGTTATCTTCTTCCTTTACTTAACAACTTTATTATTATCAATATATCGTTATCCTCGTATGTTTTTAGAAATAAAAAATATAAAATATAAAAAATTCAATATTAATAAATTTAATGTTTTTGGTAAAATGTATACAATATTAAGTATATTTTTATAAATTTGGTATTTTTTAAAAATGTTAGTAAAAATATCATGAACATTATTATTGCGCTCTATAACCCAGTATGAGGGTATGGGTAGATTTCACTTAAATATAAATGTAAAAGTAAATGTAAATGTAAACTTAAACATTTAACATGTAATGGGGTAGATCTCACGTAAACATAAACTTCAACATTAACATTTTTATCTAATGTCGACCCTGTTTAAAAATCTAAAGAGTTTTACTAACATTCAAAAAAGAGGTATGGTAAATAAATAAAACCTCCTTTTATACTTACTCCACATAATGGTAAACAAATAAAAATATAAATAAACTAGAGGTATAGTAAATAAATAATTTTTTTTTTTTTTGTATTTACTCCATAAAATTCTTTATATTTACCAAACCTCAAAAAATAGATTTTATTTAGATGAAGCCTATGGGCCAAATACCATTTTAATACCATGGGCTAAATACCATGGGCCAAATACGATATTTATAAAAGAGATATTGTAAATAAATAAATATAAAAAAGGTATAAAGAGGTATGATACATAAATAAAAATATATCAAATAAGAATAGAAATTAACATCTAATTATATACGAAGCCTATGGGCCAAATACCATGGTAAATAAAAGAGGTATGGTAAATAAATAAAAATACAAATAAACCGAAAGCATGATAAATAAATAAAACCTCATTTTATATTTACTTTGTAATCCTCTTTATATTTACTAACACTAAAAAAATAGGTTCTATTTAGGTGAAGCCTATGGGCTAGATACCATGGGCTAAATTATTATTAATACCATGCAAAAAAAATATTATTAGCCCTAAAATCTGATATGCTACAACATAAGACAAGAATTGATCACTGAAAACACTAAGCAGAAAAGGAGGAATTTCATTACCACATAACTCAAAACTCCGACTATCTATATTTCATTATGGTCAATTCTTGCACAAGTAAAATCTATCTATCTGCTTCACAAACTAGCTCAAGCCAAAACTTAGCCAAATTTACTTGCCCATCCCCTACTTCCTTAGGTAATTCCTGAGAGAATTAGCCCATATTTAATTGGGAAATTCCTTACGTAATTCCTGAGAGAATTAACCCATATTTAATTTGGAAATTCCCCACTCATAAGTGTGCAATCCATCCATAGGTCCTTAACTAATTGCATGCGCCATCTATACAACTCGGAAAATTATACAACTGATAGTACACTATCCCTGAACTCTAATATCAACTAGGTCTTCCTCTAAACTGACATGCATGAGTTATTTATGAGTGAATCTTTAGTTAACTGGTGGAGCAATGGAGCTTCCCTGGTGCTTTTCCTCACTACTAGACCTCCTACTAATTCCTCCGTGTTTGAACTAGTTTAATTAACTTTAGCTCATTTAGACCGAGTTAATTAATTACAATTCAAAAGAACTCAACGTGAACCCCTAAAACTCTACATGACTCTAGATAGACTTCCAACTTGAATTTAGTGAGCCAACTAAGTCAAATTAACTTAGTTAACTATTACAATTTGCTATGAGAATATAATTTCGATTTAATTCCTAATTTAATTCAAGGACAAACTAAATTAGGATTTATTGTTGCTATTTTTAACACTCCTTCTCAATAAGAAAGGGATTATATGCTACCCCGATCCTACCTCTATGAAACTCAAATTTACATCTTGACATGGCCTTTGTCAAAATATATGTCTCCTATTCCTCTGTGGGAATGTACTCCAATAACATAATTCTCGTTTGCACAAAATATCGAAGATGATGATACTAGATATCAAGATGCTTGGAACGATCATGAAGAAATGGATTCTCAGAGAGTTTGATACAACTTTGATTGTCATCACTGTAGGGTCCATTTGCTGACCAAACAAACCAACCATAATCTTCCTCATCCAGATAGCCTCACAAGCTACTTGAATAACAATCATGTACTTTGCTTCTGTTGAACTGAGTGCAACTGATCTTTGTTTCATGTTGTACCAAGAAACAAGTGCTGACCCAATACTGAAGATCCCACTTGATATGCTCTTCCTGTCAGATGGACCCCCTTCCCAATTTGCATCGGTGAATCCTTGAAGCTTCACTCCCTCTATCTGTTTGTACCAAAGACCATACTGAGTAGAGCCTCTGAGGTATCTCAACACATGTTTGGTTGCCTTCCTTTACAACTTGGTCAGCTTATCCATTGCTTGACTAACCTGGTTAACTGCATAACAAATGTTCGGTTGTGTGTTCACCAAATACATGAGTGAACCCACAAGCTGTTTGTAAATAGTAGCCTCCACTATTTCACTGGAAGTAGCATCCTTCTTCCTCCAGTTACCAGCTAGAGGAGTCTCCATGGGTTTACTAGTCTTCATGTGGAACTTCTTGAGTATCTCGTTGGCATACTTGCCCTAAGAGACAAACAATTACTCATCACCTTGCAATAATTCCATCCATAGAAAGTAGTGCATGAGCCCCAAGTCCTTCATTTTAAACTCTCTTGCAAGATCCTCTTTGCAAGACTTGATTAAGTCGTCATCACCTGTCATAATCAAATCATTGAAATATAAAACAATAATCAACAATTTACCTTCAACCACAATATGGTAAAGGTTCACATTTGCTTCAATTTTTGTGAAGCCCAACCCAGTGAAATAATTATCGATCCTGGTCTACTAAGCCAGGGTGCTTGTTTCAGTCCATACATTGCTTGCTTGAGTCAGCACACATGCGACCCTCTGTTGAGGGTCTCAAATCCTTCAGGCTCCTCAATATACACCTCTTCCTCAATCATGCCATTGGCGAATATTGTCTTTACACCCATCTGATGTATCTTCCATCCCATTTGCGCTGGCAGTCCTAGAATGGACCTAATTGATGAGTAACTTGCAATAGGAGAAAAAGTCTCATTTTAATCAATCCCCTCCACCTGCGAAAACCCTCTGGCCACAAACCTAGCCATATGTTTCTCCATGCTACCATATACTACTTTCTATACCTTGTAAAACCATCTAGAACTCACCACTCACTTGTCTTCCGGTCTTGGGACCACATCCCAAACACTGTTCCTGACAATGGAGTCATACTCCTCAACCATGGCATCAACCCAAACTGGTTGTTGCACTGCTTCCTCAAAAGAGGATGGCTCAATCTCTACACATCCACTCATCAGAGCCATGTAGCCAGTGTACCTCTCTGTTGACCTCCTCTTCCTGTGCTGTGATGAGGTGCTCCCACATTCTCTCTACCATCATGCAATAACCTGTCAGCCTCTCTGGTGCACTTTCTCCCATCTCTGGAAGACTCAACATGAGTGCATGTCTCCACTCCCTGCTCCTCTGCATGTGGCTTCTCCGTGCATCATTCCTCAACCACATGTAGCTAAATCTCCCTCTCAAGGGAACATCTCATGGCATTCTCTTCATCAAATTTACATCTCTGCAAACCAATTTCATCCTAATGGCTGGCAGGTACACCCGATAATTGTGAAGTGTATCAGTATACCCCAAAAATATGCCCAAATCTATTGTTGGATTTAGCTTTTTCTATGCATCTTTGGTAACATGGCAGTAGACTAATGAACCAAAGATCTTGAAGTGTGTCACATCTAGTTTCTTCCTTGAAAAATCCTCTTCCGGTGTACTCATCCTAAGAATTCGATGAGGACTTCTGTTCGGAAAATAAATAGTTGTGTTATATGCTTCAACCCACAAGTGTAATGGTAGGCCTTGATCATGCAACGTCACCTATGCCTCTCCCACAATACTCTTGTTCTTCGTTTCAACCACCCCATTATGTTGAGGGTTAGGAGGTGCTATCAACTCTCGTCGAATGCCTTCTGATGCACTGAAGTTTTTGAACTCATTTGACACATACTCTCCACTGTTATCACTCCCGAGAGCTTTAAATTTCCTGCCAATATCATTCTCGAAAAGTGATTTAAATTCATAAAACTTAGCAAAAGTCTGATCTTTCTTCTGCATGAAGAAGATCCAACACTTACGAGAAAAATCATCAACAAATATCACATAATACATGTGCTTTGTCGTGGATTCTGTCGAGAATGGTCCACACACAACTAAGTGAACTTGATCGAGGATCTCCTGTGCTTGACTATCTTTGTCATGAAAGGAAGCTTTGGTGCACTTCCCCAATGTACACCCTTTGCATGTGTCTACCTTCTATAATGTACTTTTGGGAAGACAGGTAGAAATTTGCTGCATGATCTTCAAAGTTCCATGGTGCAAGTGACCCAACCTCCTATGCCACAACTCACCAATGTCTCGGCTCTGCACCTTCTCTACTTTAGTTCTCAAGGTAGAACAATCTTCTACCTCAAACTTGTAGATGTTCTTCACTCGAACCCCTATCCTCTTCACCTGTCTTGTGGCTATGTGATGAAGGAATGCCTTTCCCTTACTAAATATCACATCGTCGCCTCTATCCTCCAATATGGAAACATAAACCAAGTTATTATTCAAACTAGGAACATACATAGCATCTCGCAAAGTGAGGGGAGAACCAAAATCCCTCTAAAAGGTAACTTTACCGATGCTAGTTGTGCTATACCTCCCATCGTTAGCCATCTCCAAATGCATCTAGAGATCCTTCTCCTCCAATTTACTGAAGAGATATTTGTTACCGGTCATGTGGAAAGAAGCTCCACTATCCTGGTATTATACACTACCCATCATCTATGACAACATCCAAGTGATGAGGGTAAAATATAGCTCAAACCATGAAGCAAGAGCCTCACCTGCTGCTCCTCCTGAGGGCTTCTTACTGGCCTTCTTATGCAGAAACTTTGTGGCAAAGTGTCCTAGCTCGTGATAGTAAAAAAACTTGATGTTCGACATGTCCTTCTTCTTACTGCCTTGACAAGAATCTAATTTAGAATTGGATGAATTCCCCTTCCCTTTCTTTGCCTTACCCGCTAAGGCACAATTATCCTCACCATCATACTTTGATGAGGATTTGTCTTTAGTGTTCCACCGAATCTCTTCCTATACCAAGTTTGACCACAATTTCTCCCACTCTGGTAGATTCTCCCTCCCATTAATTGAGTCTTGGTAACTATGCCAACTCTTTGGAAGTCTTAGAAGTGTCAGGCTCACCATATTATCTTTGGAAATAGTAATCGTGACACTTCCAAGCTCATGCCGACATTGGGTGAACTTGGTCAAGTACTTCGAAATAGAGTCACCCTTCTCTGTCTTGATCTTTCTAAGTTCATCCTTCAGTTCCAATTTAGTGTGGTCACTGCTATTTTGAAATAGGTCCGTTAATGTCTTCCACAATGTAAATGGAGTTTCCTTATTGCAGAGATTTGAGACAATATGATCTCGAACTCCTTCTAGGATACTCCTTCTCGCTATTGTCACACAATTTCTCCATTCAGCCAGATCTTTAGCATAAGATGTTGGAGGCTTCAGAATATCAAGGTCTATGAATTCCTTCATCCCAATCTATTCTAGCACTGTCTCTACCCTTTACTTCCAAGCTATGTAATTCGAGCTACCCTCTAGGGAATACTCAAGTCTCAAACCACATGCTGCTATCTCTGAAGTATGAACTTGCAAATTCGATTTCACATGCACAACAAACTCAAATTCTCCTCTTTTATAATGTCTTCAGTTCTAATACCATGTAGATTTTTTTACTTGTAGATTCAACAACTTATGTGATATACTAAAACATAATACAAGAATATACTCTACTTATCAGTGGAAACAAAAATTGAACGGTGAAAACAATAAGTAGAAAAGAAAGATTTTTAATCGCACATAACAAAATATTTTTATGGGGAAAGAAACTGATCAAAACCCCAACTATCTATATTGCATTAACCAGAATATCTGAGAAGAAAATATAATGCTTGTTTAACCTAAAAAATTCTTGCACAAGTACAATCTATCTCTCTGCTTCACAAACCAACTCAAGCCAACACTTACCCAAATCTATTTCCTGCCAAGCCCCTACTTCCTTTCACAATTACTAAGAGAATTAGTCCATATTTAATTGGGAAATTCCCCACTCATAACTGTACAATCCATCCATAGGCCCTTAACTGATTGTATGCACCATCTATACAACTTAGAAAAGTATACAACTAATAGTACACTGTCCCTGAACTCTAATCTCAACTAGGTATTCCTTTGAACTGACATGCATGAGTTATTTATGAGTGAATCTTCAATTAATTGGTGGAGAAATGAAGTTACACTAGTGCTTGTCCCCACTATTAGACCTCCTACTAGTTCCTCCAAATGTTTGAACTAGTTTAGTTGACTTTAACTCAGTTAGACTGAATTAATTAATTACAACTCAAAAGAATTCAATCTGGACCTGTAAAATTTAGGAATCACTCTACATGACTCTAGATAGACTTCCAACTCAAATTTACTAAGAAAACTAAATAAAATTAACTTAGTTAAGTATTACAAGTTTCTATGAGAATAAAATTTTGATTTAATTCCTAATTTAATTCAAGGACAAACTAAATTAGGATTTCTTGTTGCTATTTTAAAAAATATTAATATTAATAATAATATTAAATCTAATATTCATATTAATATATTATAATATTAATATTACTAAGTTTAATAAATTTGGAATAATACAATATTAATTTTTTTATATTATAATATATATTAATATAGCATGATATATACTAACTCTAGACATATATGGAGGGAAGAATAAAGACATATAGTGATAGAGGTAGAGAGATAGGGAGAGTGACAAGGGAGAGATGGAGATAAAATGAAGGAGAGGGGAGAGGAGGAATGAAGAGAGAGGGAGAGGAGTGAGAGAGGTAGGGAAGGGTAAGAGAGGGAGAGGAAGACATAAAGATTGAGGGGGGAGAGAGAGAATAAGAGAGGGAGAGAAGTGAGAGAGGTAGATAAGGGTAAGAGAGGGAGAGGAAGCCATAAAGGTTGAGGGGGAGAGATAGAATGAGAGAGGGAGGGAGATAGTTAGAGGATTGGAGAGAGAGAGAGAGAGAGAGAGAGAGAGAGAGAGAGAGAGAGAGAGAGAGAGAGAGAGAGAGAGATGGGGGGAGAGAGAGGGAGGTAGGAGAAAAAGGGAGAGAGGAAGGATGAGAGAGATGACTTGAGAGAGAGGAGGAGAGAGGGAGGGATAGAGATATGGAGTTGGTGGAAGAGAGGGGGAGGGAAGAAGAAATAAATAGAGAGTGAGAAGTGGAGAGAGAGAGGGGGTGACAAGGGAGAGATGGAGAGAGAGTGTGTATGTTTAGGATTGAGATAAAGATACAAAAAAGGAGAGATGGAGAGAGAGTGTGTATGTTTAGGGGTGAGATAAAGAGATAAAGAAGGAGAGATGGAGAGAAGGGGGAAGAGAAGGAGAGAGAAGGAGAGAGGGAGGGATATAGTAGCATAGTTGGAGAGAGAAAGAGAGAGAGATATGGGAGAAGAGAGAGGGAGGTAGGAGAGAAAAGGATATAGAGGAAGGATGAGAGAGAGGAATCGAGAGAGAGGAGGAGAGAGGGTGGGAGAGAGGAGGAGAGGGAGGGATATAGAGATGGATTTGGAGGGGGTGATGTAGAGAGGGAAGAAGAAGGACATAGAGAGTGATAAGTGGAGAGAGAGAGGGAGTGATGAGGGAGATATGGAGAGAGAGTGTGTATGTTTGGGGGTGATAAAGAGACAAAGAAGGAGAGATGGAGAGGAGGGAGAGAAGGAGAGAGGAGAGTGGGTGGGATATAATAACAGAGTTGGAGGGTGAAGAGAGAGAGAGGGACAAAGAGGTAGGAGAGAAAGGGAGAGAGAGGAAGGAAGAGACATGATCTGAAAGAGTAGAGAGAGGGAGGGAAAGACAAATGAACTAGGAGGGGGAGAGAGAGTAAGGTAAGAAGAAAGTCATAGAGAGATAAAGGTGGATAGAGAGAGAGGGAGTGATAAGGAAGATAGAGAGAGAGGGAGAGAGGGGAGCAGGGGGAAAGAGAGAGAGAAGAGAGGGAAAGGGAGAGAAGGGGAAGAGAGAGAGGGAGAGGGAGAGGAGGATGGAGAGATATATAGATAGATTGGAGAAAGAGAGTGTATGTTTTGGGGGTGATATAGAGAGATAGAGGGAGATGGAGATATTGATGGAAGGTGAAGAGAGAGAACAAGAGAGAGATGGAGAGAGGGAGGGAGGGATAGAGAGATTGATAGATATGAAGTGAGAGTGTGTGTGTTTAGGGGGGTCAGACAAAGATACAAAGGAGAGATGGAGGGAGATATAGATATAATTGGAGGGGGGGAGAGGGAAGAATATTTATTACACTATATTCATTGATTTTAGTGTAGATATTGATTTCTATTGATATTTGATTACTTTCACTAGATGCATTTATTTTAGTGTAGATTTTGATTTATATTGATATTTAATTGCTTGCACTAGATGCATTGATTTCAATATAGATGATTTATAATCCTATTTGATTGCTTTCACTAAATGCATTGATTTGAGTGTAGATAGTTATTTCTATTCCTATTTGATTTCTTGCACTATATGCATTGATTACAATGTAGATGTTGATTTCTAATTATACTTTATTGCTTGCACTAGATGCATTGATTTCAATGTAGATGATTTCTAATCCTGTTTGATTACTTGCACTAAATGCATTGATTTCAATGTAGATGGTCATTTCTAATCCTATTTGATTGTTTGCACTAAATGCATTTATTTAAGTGTAGATGCTGGTTCCTAATACTATTTTCTTACTTGCACTAGATGCACTGATTTGAGTGTAGAAGTTGATTTCTAATACTATTTGATTGTTTGCATTAGATGCATTGATTTCAATGTAGAAGTTATTCTCTAATGTCATTTGATTTCTTTCATTAGATGAATTGATTTCAACGTAGATTTTGATTTTTTATTTGATGTACTTGGATGCATGATGGTACATTAACTTTGAAGTGATTCGATTAACAATGTGCATTGATTTTAGTGTAAGCACAAACAATTATTGGAAACATACATTGATTTTGTGTTATAGTAATTCAATCTATTAATATTGGAGAGAAAGAGAGACAAGGTATGATGTTTACTACAGCAACTCAAGCTAAAGGTTTAAATGGTTTACGATTTCATCTGTCCTTGTCATATAATCGATATGAAAAGTGAAAAATAACAAGGGTGACAATAAGAATAATATGAGCAAATAGTTTGAGATTGATCACAATGAAGACTTTGTGTAATTGACTACATTATTATTATTCACATTTCTATCATTCAACACAATTACATTGTCACTTTGCATTCAAAAATTTTATTTCATCATTTTCATCATTAAAGTTATTAACAATATTTATTATCTCAACAAACTGAGTTAACCATGCAAACTTAAAATTAAAATGACCAGATTAATATTAGACATATTTAGCATATTTAAAATGGTTGTATTAATATTAGATGTATTTACATATTATTGATAAAATTAATTATATCTTCGATATATTTTCCTTAGACACACATGAATGAAACCAACCTAGATCCATCTTAACCCTGGATCTATCAAGTGTCAAGAGGGTTCAAATCTCTCGAGGTGAAAACCTTTCCTCAAAATTTTCACTCAAAAAAATAAGCTTGCACCTCGATATATTTGATCCCTTTCGGCACTTGATAGTTAAAGAGTTAAGATGGATCTAGGCTAGTTTGTGCTACAATTTTAATTATATTGATAATTCTAAAATATATGTAATAATGAGAATATCTTTACAAATTACAAATTTAATCTTTTTGAAATATGTATATAACATCAAGTATATTTTTACAAATTAACATAACCATATAAACTAAATAGTTGGTAAACAATGATACACATATAAAATCTTACCTCATAATACACCTTATATTTCCAAGACTAAAAAAAATCATAATAATTAGCTAAATTATGAATTTATTTTAAATTATTATTATTATTAATTATAAAAAGAATTAATATATGAGTTAAACATATATACATTAAAAAAAACATGTAACACGATTCTTAATCATGAAGATTCACTCCTACTTTATCATGGAGATTCTTAATCTGTAAATAGGAATAATACCATGGCTTACTAGTACCACATGCACAAGAAACCAAAACTCATGTTCAAATGACATTGTTTTTTCAATTAATAAATTTAATTAAAAAAATATAAAGGGCATACTTTTTTTTGAGATAAATCTCAACTTTTGAATTGTGACTACTACGAAAAATATTCTTGGATATTTAGTGGAGGTTAAATTCCTACCATCCACCTAATAATTATTGATGATTAATTAAAATTCTAGAAACCTTATTCTAAAATATACAGGTCTATTAATGTAATTACAAATTTGGTATTTTCCCAAAGGCTCGATAAAAACCCATGCACATTATTATGAAATCAATCTCATTTTATTATATAATGATGTAAGTCATTTTTCCTTTCTTTGAGATCTTCAAGAATAAGCTTAGCTCATATAGCTTATAATGAACAATTGGTTGTTTCTTGCTGTTTCATGGCACATTATTGGATCTTGCATTGAATGCAAATTCAATAATGGACATTTGATCATTTGGATTATGTATCCAATCAAAGTCTAAAAAATATCAACTCATCATTTAAATGATTAGTATATTCAATACCATAATTAGGAGTTCTCTTTACATTTCTTTCTACGTTATCATACAATTATTAGATCCTATGGTAACACAAATCCAACAATGGAATTTTGTCATCCAATAGTGGACTTTTGTTCATTCAAACTATCTATCCAATTAGAGCGTAAATACATATCAACTCAACATTTAGATGATTAGTGCATTCAATACTATAATCAAGAGTTCCCTTTACATATCAAAATAATTTTTTGGAAACTTTTTAATGACTCTCATGTGGCTTAGCCATGAAATGGCTAAGTATACTAATTGAATATGCAATGCTTGGTCTTTGTCTTGTTAAGAAGTTGAAAATTTTAATCAAGCATGAGCATAGAGAAACATCAAATTCTTTTTTTTTTCATACAATCATCTATGTAAAGTTCGATACTCCATTACACTAGAATTAAATTGAGTTACTTTCAAACAAATTAATTTTTTAATAATTTATTTTGCACATTTTCTATAACTTATCAAAATATTTCCATTCTCCTTTCATATTTTAATTCCTAAAAAGAATGCATTTGGCCAATATTTATCATATCAAATACTTGAAGTGGATCAAGTTTAACTTCTTGAATCAATATGCCACATGTTATAATCAAATCATCTATCCATAAGGAAATTTATCAATTTGACATACCATGACTTGAACCTTCAAGTGTATCAAAAGCATATATTTTCTTCTTTAATTTGAATGTAATATGATCTTGTCATTTCTTTACAAAACCATCTGGCTAAATGATACACACCTCCCCTTTTAATTCACCATTAAGAAAAACAAATTAGTTTTCACTAGTATATGTCTCAATTATAAGCTTGCATGGCATAAAATAGTCGGTGAATGGATGCATTATTATGGAACTCCTTTAGTGATGGTAACTAGTTCAAAACCCCATGGGTCGTCCCACTACATAGACTTCATAAAAACAAAAAAAATAATTATATGTCCTAATTATATTTAAAAAATCCACTAGTATTAATTTTAGCTATAGATACAAAGTTTAATAGTAATGTATGCCTTCCTTTCATTGAATAACCATTTGGAAACTATAATAACTTTATATTTTTGAAAATTAATAAATTCCCATATATCATTATTTATAATGGAAATATATATTTTTGACATTCCATTCATTCATTCTTCCAAAATGTAAAGGCTCAGTAATATGGGACATTAAGAAAAGTCCTATATTGGTTTGTAAATGAGAGAATTACAACCCATTAGTGTCACCAACATAGATACTTTGCATAAATTAAACCTTTGATATTTATTTCTATAACTTATGATGAGATCTATGCTCTCTGAGTAGCTACAAGGCATTTGTTCTTGACTCAATTTTGAGTGAAACTTCTCTATATGATTAGAAGTATGGCCTTTTCTATACTATACCCTATACACGTTATCTAACTAAGAAAAAAAATAGTAATTAGGCCCATAATTTTTTTATATATGTAAATACTATATCATTGAGAACTATTTCTTCAATGTAACTCCTTTTCACATTGATATCCAACTAAACTAAATCTATGAAGATGATCAAGGCTAAGACTATGCCTCATTGATTGTTGTATGAGAATTAAGGCTCTACTAAGGCTTGGGTTCAAGTCTTGGTTAATGTTATAATACCATATGACAATAATAACCATTCATACATTCACATCATTATGTTTATATTATCGACAATAGATCAAAATCTACAATATTAATATAACAATGCATAATATCTATACTTATTTTCACACAAAATGAACAATACTACTAACTTGCTATGTAGTTTTTAGATAAAAAATAGAAATCAACATAAAGTACCCTTAGCACTTTCAATACAAGTTTTAATATATGTAATGATCATCTCTCTCTCTCTCTCTCTCTCTCTCTCTCTCTCTCTCTATATATATATATATATATATATGTAATGATCATCTCTCTCTCTCTCTCTCTCTCTCTCTATATATATATATATATATATATATATGTATGTATGTAAAGTAAAAAAAGTTCCATCCTAGATCCATCTGATCTCGGATCTATCAAGCACCTAGATGGATCAAATATCTCGAGGTGCAAGCCTCTTTTTTTGAGTGCAAAACTTGAGGAAACGTTTGCATCTAAAAATATTTTAACATTCTCGACACTCGATAGATCCGAAGTTAAGATGGATGTAGGTTGGTTTCAGTCGTGTGCTACCAAGGAAAATCTATTGAAGATTAATTTTATCAATAATATGTAAATACATCTAATATTATTATAATCATTTTAAATATGCTAAATATTTCTGAGATTAATTTGGTCATTTTAATTTTAAATTTTCTTAGTTACCTTATTTTGTTGAGACAATAAATATTTTTAATAACTTTAAGGATGAAAAATGATGAAATACATTTTTTGAATGCAAAGTGACATTTCAATATTATTGAATGATGTAAAATGTGAATACTAAGAATGTAGTCAATTACACATAGTCTTCATTGTGATCAATCTCAAACTATTTTCTTCTACTATTCTTAGTGTCACCCTTGTTAATTTTCAATTTTCATATTGATTATATGAAAAGGGTATTTGAAATCATAAACCATTTAAATCCTTAGCTCAAGCTATTGTAGTAAGCATCATACCTTGTCTCTCTTACTCTCCAATATTAATAGATTGAATTACTATAACACAAAAATTAATGTACATTGCCAATAATTTTTTGTGCTTAGACTGAAATCAATGCACATTGTTAATCCAATCACTTAAATATTAATGTACCATCATGCATCCAATTACATCAAATCAAAAATCAACATCTACACTGAAATCAATGCATCTAATGCAAGAAATCAAATAAGATTATAAAATAACTTCTACACTCAAATCAATGCATCTAATGAAAACAATCAAATAGTATTAGAAATCAACATCTACACTCAAATCAATGCATCTAGTGAAAGTAAGCAAATAGGATTAGGAACCAACATCTACACTGAAATTAATGCATTTAGTGCAAATAATCAAATAGGATTAGAATGACCATATATACTGAATCAATGCATTTAAGGTAATCAATCAAATAGGATTAGAAATCATCTACATTGATATCAATGCATCTAGTGAAAGCAATCAAATATAATTAGAAATCAACATCTACATTGTAATCAATGCATCTAGTGCAAGAAATCAAATAGGATTAGAAATAATGATCTACAATGAAATCAATGAATTTAGTGCAAGCAATCAAATACAATTAGAAATCATCTACATTGAAATCAATGCATCTAATGAAAGCAATCAAATATCATTAGAAATAAACATCTACACTAAAATCAATGCATCTTGTGTAATAAATATTCTTCCCTCTCTCCCCCATCCATCTATATCTATATCTCCCTCCATCTCTCCTTTGTCTATCTATATCACCCCCCACAAACACACATACTCTCTCACTTCATATCTATCAATATCTCTATCCTTCCCTCCCTCTATCCATCTCTCTCTTGTTCCCTCTCTTCACCTTCCACCAATATCTCTATCCCCCTTTATCTCTCTATATCACCCCTAAAACATACACTCTCTTTCTCTAATCTATCTATATATCCCTCCATCCTCCTCTCCCTCTCGCCCTCTCTCCCTCTCTCTCTTCCCCTTCTCTCCCTCTCCCTCACTTCTCTCTCTCTTTCCTCCTGCTCTCCTCTCTCCCTCTCTCTCCATCTTATTTATCACTCACTCTGTTAGGTCCCTATAATACTAGTGATTACCCCATTACTATTGTAGTTATATCCCTTATTAATATTGTTGTGCCCCTATTGTCCCCATATTATTATTACTGTGCCCCATAGAATCCATCTATTGTTATTTTTGTGCCTTTATATTATTATTGTTAGGTCGGTTGGGTTATATTGTGACTCCTTAGACTCCTATATATAGAAAGGAGGTTTTGTCATTTGAATCATCAAAGAGTCATTCATTTATGTTATGTAAGGGAGGGTACCCCCTCGAAGAGGATGAATTCTAAGGCATTGATATATCTTTTCTATCATTTTGTGAGCTGGTTTCATAACATTTGGTATCAGAGCTTTGGATTCTAAGGTTTCGCCTTCTCCAAATAGGTCATCATGGCATTTTCACTATAACTTTTTTTCTACGACGTTTCAGAAGCGAAAAAAAACCATTTGAGATGAAATCACACTGAACCTTGGGTCTAAATTTCAGAGATTTTCGCGCTATATTTGTGGAGATATGATCTGAGGAAGTTGGTCTTTTTGCAGACTCTTGAATTACATTCCAAACAGGTGACCTGGGGAAAATCATCATAACTTTCTCTCTGAGCATCATATTAAAGTTTCATAAGAAGGTACAGAAAGAGGACAGACTGTAGTTTCTTGTAGATATTTTTTAGAGCCAAAGGTCGAAACAAGGACACGTGGCATGTCATACAAGTTTGCTCTAATGAACTAGTCTTTAATCAGGTCATTGTGGAATATTTGGCATAACTCTTCCTTGGAGAATCCAATTTGGATCAGACTGGTGGCATTGGAAAGAGAACACAAAGGGCTACTGTAGGTCACAATTTCAGAACTAGATAATCCGAAATTATAGAGATACATCAGAGGCAATATTAAGCTCCTATAAAGTGAAAAAAGGTGTGTAGATTATTTTAAATTTTTGCTTAAGCTTGGTTTGAAAAATTATTTTGAAGGAATTCAAAGGGCATAGTAGAGCATTATTATCTCTAACTGATGCCCTGAGGAAAGAAAATGCAAACACCTAGTAAGCAACCTGAAAGCTATAGCATGACTCATGAAGAAGAGAAAGAAATGCTACATGATATATCAAAATTACATGACCAAGTGCAACAAATGTCACTCTCACAAAAGCTAATAGAAGCTAAGATAAACGGCGTGGAATCTAAAATAAAGGGTGTGGAAGCTAAGAAGGATGATTTGAAGACAAATTTTAAGAGAGACATGGCAGATTTGAAGACAAATTTGAAGATAGACATGGCAGATTTGAAGACAGATTTGACAAATTTTCTACAAGAAATACTTACAAATGGTGAAAGGGTAGTAAAGGAAACTCATGATGCGAACAAAAGAAATGTTAATAATGATTTCATAGACTCTAATGTTGGATCAAAGACCCACCATATTCCAAAAATCGGTATGAGGGAGTTTGATGGAAAGGATCACGCAACATGGATATTACAGATGGAGCAATTTTTCGATCTCAATAATGTGCAAAACGCACAAAAGGTACATATTGCAACTTCATATTTGGAACCAAATCAGTTTGTATGGTATCAATGAATTTTCTCTAGTAAACAGATTATCACTTCGATACTTTCTACGGAAGAATTGACAGCACATTATGAGGATACAAAAAGCAACACTTTTTTTAGCCAATTGATAAGTCTCAAACAAAAGGGTTCAATAATGGAGCACATTGAAGAGTTCCAAAAAATGAACATAAGGGTAAAAAAATATTCCAGAGGAGCATAGGATTAATGTGTTCATAGGGACTTTAAAGGATAATATCCAATATGATGTTCGCCTTTGGGAAACTAATTCATTAAAGAAGGCATTCAGGTTAGCAAGAAAAATGGAAAGCAAAATTATGGAAACCAGGAAGCATACCACTCACAACTATAAAGATGGAAGTGTTGTTGCCCCTATTATTCCACAACCTATAAGGTTGACACCACAACAATTGGAAGAAAAAAGAGCAAAAGGGCTTTTTTATAGTTGTGATAGAAAATACACTAAAGGTCATAAGTGTGCTGAGAAGAAATTATTCTACATAGATTGTGAAAAGGAAGAAGAAAATGAGCAAGAAAGGTCAAAAGAAGAGGATATACTCCAAGAACAAAGCCTAGATAAAGAATAAATGAATCCGAACATATCTTGTAATGCATTGGCGGGAATTACCACTCCTCAAACCATCAAGATAGAAGGACAAATCAAGAAGAAAAAGGTAATAGTGTTGATTGATTCAGGAAGTACCCACAATTTTATTCATTGTAAGGTAGCAAAAGAATTGAATTGCTTCCTATATCCAGCACCAGAGTGTCAAGTGATGGTTGCAAATGGAGGAACAATAAATTGCTCTAGAAAGTGCCATAATATCAAGCTATCCATGGGAGAATATGTATTGACTAGCCCAATGCTTTCCATTCCAATGGGAGGTGCTGATGTTGTACTAGGAGTCCAATGGCTACAATCCTTAGGTACAATAAATTTTAATTTTCAAGAAATTTTCATGAAATTTTCTGTGGAAGGAAAGGAAGTTGAATTAAGGGGTATTGCAAGGCAACCGAGAAAGATAATCAGCTCTAACGATATGACAAAGCTTCTAAAAAAGGAACAAAGAGGTGTAATTGCACAATTATGTTCGCTAGATGTTTCCATATCGAAATCATCTATTTCTCCAGATCTCCAAAAAGTCTTGGACAATCATTCCAAGGTATTTGAGACTCCCAAAGGTCTCCCACCTATTCGTGATCATGATCATGCTATTCATCTAATTCCAGGAAGTGTTCCTCCAAACACCAGGCCGTACAGATATCCCTATTCCCAAAAGAGTGAAATTGAACGTATGGTTGTAGAAATGCTAGAGGCTGGTATAATTCAACCTAGTTAAAGTTCTTTCTCTGCTCCAGTAGTATTGGTGCACAACAAGGATGGATCATGGTGCATGTGTCCGGATTATAGGGAGCTCAACAAGCTCACTATTAAAGATAAGTTTCCCATTCCTATCATTGATGAATTACTGGATGAATTGCATGGATGAATTTACCTCACAAAGTTGGATCTTCGTTTAGGATATCATCAAATCAAAATGAAGACTGAAGACATTCCGAAAACAACATTTAGAACTCATGAGGGTCATTATGAATTTTTGGTCATGCCTTTTGGCCTTACTAATGCACCTTCTACATTTCAAGGTTTGATGAATTCCATTTTCAAACCCTTCCTTAGAAAATTTGTGTTAGTATTTTTTGATGATATTCTAATCTATAGCAAGTCTTGGAAGGATCATGTTGAACATGTTGACAGGGTGCTACAACTATTGGAGGAGAAATAATTATATGCAAAAAGATCCAAATGTTTCTTTGGAGTACAAGAGGTGGAATATCTGGGTCATATTGTATCTCATGAAGGAGTTAAGGTAGACCCTAGCAAAATTAAAGCCATTAAGGAATGGAAAATCCCCACATCCATAAAGCATCTGTGAGGATTTCTCGAGTTGATAGGGTATTATCGCAAGTTTGTTAAGAATTATGGGAGAATAGAAACACCTCTAACAACATTATTGAAGAAAGATGCATTTTCATGGACTCTAGAAGCAACAAAGGCCTTCAAACATCTTAAAGAGGTAATGTGCCAAGCACCGGTCTTAGCTACACCGAACTTCACAAAAACCTTTATTGTGGAATGTGATGCTTCAGGAATGGAATTGGTGTTGTTTTAATGCAAGATGAAAGACCCATTGCTTTTGAAAGTCGTCCAATCAAGGGAAAGTTTTTACATAAAGCTATTTATGAGAAGGAAATGTTGGCAATACTACATGCACCTAAGAAATGGCGACCCTACCTAATGGGAAGACACTTCAAGGTAAAAACGGATCATGATAGCCTTAAATAATTTTTAGAACAAATATTATCCTATAAAGAGCAACAAAAGTGGGTCACAAAGATGTTGGGTTATGACTTTGAAATCATCTACAAAAAAGGGAAGCAAAATGTGGTGGCAGATGCACTCTCAAGAAAGGATGAGGATGTGGAAGCATTGTTGTGCGCCATTTCTATTATCCAACCAGATTGGATAAACAAAGCAAGGGAGGAATGGAAGAATGATGAAGAAGTGTGGGCAATTATTCAAAAGTTACAACAAGATTCCAGTACATCTGATACATTTAGCTGGCAAAATGATTCATTATGGTACAAAATCGCTTATACCTCTGTAAGAATTCCCAACTAAAACAAAAGATTCTTATGGAATTGCACACTTCTCCCTTAGGAGGGCACTCAGGATTTTTAAAAACTTACCACAGGGTTAAGAAGGAATTTTTTTGGGATGGCCTTAAATCAGATATTCAAAAGTTTGTGGCAGAATGTTTGGTTTGCCAACAAAATAAAGTTGAAACAATTAAGACCCCGGGTCTATTACAACCTTTATCCATTCCAAGCCAACATTGGGAGGAGGTTTCAATGGATTTTATCACAGGTTTACCCAAGTATGAGGGAAAGAGTGTCATCATGGTGGTAGTTGACAGACTTACCAAGTATGCACACTTTTGTGCATTATCACATCCATTTAAAGCTAGTATAGTTTCTACTGCATTTATGGAAACAATTCAAAAGTTACATGGAAAGCCAATGATTATTGTAAGTGACAGAGATCCCATTTTCACTGGAAATTTTTGGACATAATTATTTTCTTGTCTCGGTACTTAGTTAGCTCATAGCTCATCTTATCATCCTCAATCTGATGGGCAAACTGAGATAGTAAAAAAATGTTTGGAAGGATATCTTTGTTGCTTTGTATCTGATAAACATACACAATGGGTCAAATGGTTGTCTCTAGCTGAATGGTGGTATAACACTTCCTTCCATACAGCAACAAAAATGACCCCATTTATGGCACTTTATGATATCAGCCACCATCCATCACATCATATTTAAGAGAAAATCTTAAGGTTCAAGCAATGGAACATCACATTGAGCATCGACAACAAGTCCTCCAACTCTTAAAGGACAACCTCGTGTTGGCACATAATATAATGAAACAACAGGTAGATCAACATCGCAGCGAAAGAAGTTTTGATGTAGGTGATTGGGTATTCCTACGGCTACAACCATATAAACAAATGTCCCTCAAGCAAGCTAAGAAGGATAATAAATTATCACCAAAGTATTATGGTCCCTACAAGGTGTTGCAAAAGATTGGTACTATGGCATACAAATTGGAGCTTCCTACAACTTCTTGAGTGCACCCAGTTTTCCATGTTTCATGTTTAAAGAAGGTTATAGTGTTGGGTGTGGAGCCTGATTATCTTCTATAGTACTGGCATATTGGACCCCAGTTCAAAATGGGGCGGCAACGCTGCCCGTAAAATGATCGCTGCCGTGGGGGGTCCAGGGGGGGCGACAGCGACTTTATGGAGCCCCCCCCTGGCGGGGGGTTTCTGGGGCAGCGCCCCCGAAGCTAAAAACAGCTGTAAAATTGCCTTGTAAAAGTATAGTAATTTCTAGTCAATCTGGGCCGTTCATTAGGCGGATGATCTGACGGTAGAACTTATGTTTAGTTTAGGGTTTTTTTCCCTAGAAGGCAACCCCTCTCTTTATATGAGGGCATTGTATTTGAGGCTATGATAGATGTGTATTCGGTGAGCGAGAAACATAGAGGTGAGACTGTGAGAGAAAATATAGGATATTACAGCGGTTTTGCTGTAGGTTGTATCTCTTCATTTTGCTGGATAATAGAAAGGAAGGACTGGCTGTTCGGGGTGGACGTAGCCCAAACTGGGTGAACCACGTATATCTGTGTCTCTCTTGTTTTGTGCGTTTTCTGTGTTTATATTTCTGCAATATTTTGTGTGTTACATTGCTCCGTAATATATAATTTTCTAACAACTGGTATCAGAGCCAAAGGTCTATTTGGCTGATAAACTCGCAGGAAAGAACGGTTCCTGGTTCGAGTGGGAGCAATGGCGGAAGATGGTAAGTTTAGGGTCGAGAAATTTAACGGCCAAAACTTCTCGCTGTGGAAGATGCAGATGGAAGATTATCTGTATCAGAAAGATCTATACCTACCATTGGGCGGAAAAACAAAGATGCCGACGGGTATGAAAGACGAAGAATGGAACCTTCTCGATAGAAAGGCACTCGGAACAATACGGTTGTGCCTTGCTGCGTCAGTCGCCTTCAACATTTCGAAGGAAACCATGACAGAGGGTTTGATGCAGACGTTGTCGAAACTATATGAAAAACCCTCGGCCTCAAACAAGGTATTTCTTATGAAACGGTTATTTAATATGAATATGTCGGAAGGTGGATCTGTTGCAAACCATTTAAATGATTTTAATACAGTTACAAGTCAGTTAAGCTCTGTAGGGGTAAACTTTGATGATGAAGTTAGAGCTCTGTTATTCTTGTGCTCATTACCAGAAAGTTGGAATGGTTTGGTAATGGCCATTAGTAACTCCGTTTCTGGATCTAGTACTTTAAAGTTTGATGATGTTGTCGGTGCTATTTTTAGCGAGGAAATGCGACGGAAAAACTCCGGTGAGACATCGGGAAATGCTTTGAGTGCAGAGTCTAGAGGAAGAAAAATGGAAAGAGGAAAGAGCTCAGGATATCGCAGTAAATCAAGGAAAGGCAGATCCAAGTCCAGATCGGGGATAGTGTGCTGGAAATGTGGAAAGAAAGGACACCTAAAGAAAGACTGTAGATCTCAGAAGGGAAAAAAAGGAGATGCACAGCAAGAAAACAATCATGAAGCAAATGTGACAGGTGAGGTGTTACAAGATGCTTTGATTCTTTCTTTCGAAAATATTACTGATTCCTGGGTGGTAGATTCAGGGGCTTCATTCCATGCCACACCTGATAAGAAATATTTTCATGACTATGTTCAAGGAGATTTTGGACAAGTTCATCTGGGTGATGATAAACCCTGTAAAATCATTGGAATGGGTAAGGTTCTTGTAAAACAACAGAATGGAAACCAATGGCTATTAAAGGAGGTAAGGCATGTTCCAGATCTAAAGAAAAATCTGATTTCAACAGGGCAGTTAGGCGGTGAAGGTTGTGTGACAACTTTCACAGATAAAACTTGGAAGGTCACCAAAGGAGCCCTGGTAATAGAGAAAGGCGAAAAGGTTGGTACATTGTATTTATGCAATGGTATTTCTAACTCTGTTAATGCTTTAACTTCCAAAGGAGCAGATGCAGCATTATGGCATCATAGGCTCGGACACATGAGTGAAAAGGGGATGAAGATTCTTCACTCAAGGAATTTGTTGCCGGGTTTGAAGAATGTTGATTTGGACTTCTGTGAGAACTGCATTTATGGAAAACAGAAGAGAGTCAGATTTCTCAGAGTTGGGAAAGAAAAGAAGAACGAAAATTAGAGCTTGTGCATACAGACGTATGGGGACCTGCTCAGGTATCATCTCTCGGTGGTTCTCGTTATTATGTTACTTTTATTGATGATGCAACTAGAAAAACTCGGATTTATTGTATTAAGAATAAATTTGATGTATTTGATACTTTCAAGAAATGGAAAGCTTTGGTTGAGATTGAGACAGGAAAGAAATTGAAGTGTCTTAGATCAGACAATGGAGGTGAATATTGCAGCAAAGAGTTTGATAGGTACTTTTCAGAGCATGGAATTCGCAGAGAGAAGACAGTTCCAAGAACACCACAAGAAAATGGTGTGTCAGAAAGGATGAACAGAACAATCATGGAGCGTGCAAGGTGCATGAGATTGCATGCAGGATTGCCTTTACAGTTTTGGGCAGATGCTGTAGATACTGTTGTTTATCTAATAAACAGAGGGCCTTCAAGTTCCTTGGATGGTGGTGTTCCAGAGGAAGCATGGACAGGTAAAAAGGTAAACTACTCTATTTTAAAGCCTTTTGGTTGTGAGGCCTTTGTCCATATTGATAAAGAAAATAGAACAAAGCTTGAGGCAAAGTCAAAGAAATGTACCTTTATTGGATATGGTGTTAATGATTTTGGTTATCGCTTATATGATTACAAAAATCAAAAAATCATTAGGAGCAGAGATGTAATATTCAATGAAAAGGTCTTGTATAAGAATCAGTTGCAGGAAAAGAAACAGGAAAATGAAAACAAGGAATACGCAGTCCTTGATGAAATCACTGAAAAAGTAAAGGTGCCTGAAAATAATAATAATCAACAACCACAACAACAGCAACCACCACAACAGCAACAGGCACCCCAAACACCTGAAAGTGGTGTTAGAAGATCTACCGGGATAGGTAGACCTCCTGAACGATACTCTCCTTCATTATATTATTTATTGTTGACTGATTCCGGTGAACCTGAATGTTATGAAGAAGCAATGCAGGTTGAAAACAAGAAGAAGTGGGAGGTAGCCATGGAAGAAGAGATGGACTCCTTAATGCATAACCAGACTTGGGATTTAGTCAGGTTGCCTGCAGGAAAAACTATATTGAAGAATAAATGGGTTTACAGGCTGAAGGAAGAAGATGGAGGAAAGCAAAGGTACAAAGCTAGACTTGTGGTGAAGGGGTTTGCACAGAAGAAAGGTATTGATTTTGATGAAATATTTTCTCCTGTTGTTAAAATGACTTCAATCAGAACTATTTTAAGTCTTGTAGCAGCTGAAGATTTGCATCTTGAGCAGTTAGATGTAAAGACAACCTTTCTCCATGGGGATTTGGAGGAAGAGATATATATGCAGCAGCCACAAGGATATGAGGTGAAAGGGAAGGAGAAACTTGTGTGCAGGTTGAAGAAGAGCTTGTATGGTTTAAAACAGGCTCCAAGGTAGTGGTATCTAAAATTTGACAAGTTTATGTCTGAACAAGGTTATACTAGATGTCACTCTGATCATTGTGTTTATCTGAAAAAGCAAAATGATGGCAGCTATATTATATTGTTATTGTATGTAGATGACATGCTTGTTGCAGGATCTAACATGCAGGAAATAAATGTGCTCAAAAGAAAATTGGCAAATTCATTTGCAATGAAGGATTTGGGTGCTGCAAAACAAATCCTTGGTATGAGAATAACTAGAGATAGGAAAAATAGAAAATTAACATTGTCTCAGAATGAGTATATACAAAAGGTGTTGAAAAGATTTAACATGCAAAATGCAAAACCAGTTAGTACACCTTTTGCTAGCCATTTCAAACTTAGCAAAGAAATGTGCCCAAAGACCCAAGAAGACATGGATTATATGTCTAAAGTTCCATATGCATCAGCAGTTGGAAGTTTAATGTATGCAATGGTCTGCACAAGGCCTGATATTGCACATGCAGTGGGAGTTGTAAGCAGGTACATGAACAATCCAGGAAAGGAACATTGGATGGCAGTGAAATGGATTCTCAGATATTTGAGAGGTACCACAAATCAAGCATTATGCTTTGGTGGTTCAAACATATCCCTACAAGGATATGTTGATGCAGATATGGCAGGTGACAAAGATAATAGGAGGAGCACTACAGGATATGTATTTACTGTCGGAGGAACAACTGTCAGTTGGGTTTCAAAAATCCAAAGTGTTGTTGCACTTTCAACAATAGAAGTAGAGTATGTTGCTGCTACAGAGGCTAGTAAAGAAATGATTTGGTTACAAAGGTTTATTGGTGAATTGGGTAAGGAGCATGATATGGGCACGTTATACAGTGATAGTCAAAGTGTCATTCATCTTGCAAAGAACTCAACATTTCATTCCAGGACAAAACACATACAGCTCAAGTACCATTTCATACGATCAGTGTTGGAAGATGGAGAGTTGAAGCTGGAAAAGATACACACTAGCCAGAACCCTGCAGATATGCTAACAAAAGTTGTAACCAGGGAGAAACTGAGAATATGCTCAGTTTCAGTTGGTCTTCAAGGATGACGATGAAGATGAGAAACAGCCAGGTCCAAAGAGGAGTCATTGTCCAGCAAATGGAGCAGCGGTGGAGTTGCTACAATCAGTCTCCAAGTGGGAGATTGTTGGGTGTGGAGCCTGATTATCTTCTATAGTACCGGCATATTGGACCCCAGTTCAAAATGGGGTGGCAACGCCGCCCGTAAAATGATCGCTGCCGTGGGGGGTCCAGGGGGGGGCGGCAGCGACTTTATGGAGCCCCCCCCTGGCGGGGGGTTTCGGGGGCAGTGCCCTCGAAGCTAAAAACAGCTGTAAAATTGCCTTGTAAAAGTATAGTAATTTCTAGTCAATCTGGGCCGTTCATTAGGCGGATGATCTGATGGTAGAACTTATGTTTAGTTTAGGGTTTTTTTCCCTAGAAGGCAACCCCTCTCTTTATATGAGGGCATTGTATTTGAGGCTGTGATAGATGTGTATTCGGTGAGCGAGAAACATAGAGGTGAGACTGTGAGATAAAATAGAGGATATTACAGCGGTTTTGATGTAGGTTGTATCTCTTCATTTTGCTGGATAATAGAAAGGAAGGACTGGCTGTTCGGGGTGGACGTAGCCCAAACTAGGTGAACCACGTATATCTATGTCTCTCTTGTTTTGTGCGTTTTCTGTGTTTATATTTCTGCAATATTTTATGTGTTCCATTGCTCCGTAATATATAATTTTCTAACATATAGGCGACAAGCTCCCAGTTCAAACAATATTGCCAGAACTTGATGAGGAAGGAAAGATTATATTCGAACCGGAAGCACACATAGAAACAAGAACTTTACATCTACAAAATCGATCAATTTTGGAGTATTTCATCAAGTGGAAGAACTTATCCGCTAAAGATTCCACATGGGGGGATGAGAATTTTATACAGAAGCATCCAGAACTACTCAAGCGTTGAGGACAACACTTTTTTGAAGGAGAGGGGCATGTTAGGTCCCTATAATACTAGTGATTACCCCATTACTATTGTAGTTATATCCCTTATTAATATTGTTGTGCCCCTATTGTCCCCATATTGTTATTACTGTGCCCCATAGAATCCCTCTATTGTTATTTTTGTGCCTTTATATTATTATTGTTAGGTCGGTTGGGTTATATTGTGACTCCTTAGACTCTTATACATAGAAAGGAGGTTTTTTCATTTGAATCATCAAAGAATAATTCATTTGTGTTATGTAAAGGAGGGTGCCCCCTCGAAGAGGCTGAATTCTAAGGCATTGATATATCTTTTCTATATTTTTGTGAGCTGGTTTCATAACACACTCTCTCTCTCCACCTTTATTTCTCTATGAAGTTTTTCTTACCTTACTCTCTCTCCCCATCCAACTTCATCTCTCTTGCCCTCCCTCTCTCCACTCTCCCACATCCCGTCTCTTCCTTCCTCTTTCTCTCCCTTTCTCTCCCAATCCTCTCTCTCTTCACCCCCAACTCGGTTATTATATCCCTCCGTATCTCCTCTCTCCTTCTCCTTATTTCTCTCCACTTAATACATGTCTCAATTACAAGTTCGCAGGGAATAAAATAGTTATTAAGGCACTCCTTTAGTGATGGTCACTAATACATGTCTCAATTATTAAGGCACTCCTTTAGTGATGGTCACTAATTCAATACCCCATGGGTTGTCCCACTACATAGACTTCAACAAAAAAAAAACAAAAAATTATATGTCCTAATTATAATTTAAAAAATCCAATGGTATTAATTTTAGATAGAGGTACAAAGTTTAATAGTAATGTATGCCTTCCTTTCATTGAATAACCATTTGGAAAATATAATAACTTTATATTTTTTAAAATTAATAAATTCCTAGATATCATTATTTATAATGGAACTATATATTTCTGACATTCCATTCATTCATTCTTCCAAAATGTAAAGGTTCAATAATATGGGAAATTAAGCATAGTCCTATATTGGTTTGTAAATGAAATAATTACAACCCATTAGTGTCACCAACACAAATAATTTGAATAATCTATAACTTATGATGAGATCTATGCTCTCTGAGTAGCTACAAGGCATTTGTTCTTGACTCAATTTTGAGTGCAACTTCGCTATATGATTATAAGTATGGCCTTTTCTCTACTATACCCTATACACATTATCTAACTAAGAAAATAATAGTAATTAGGCCCATAAAAACAAATTTTTTGCAAATACTATATCATTTAGAGCTATTTCTTCAGTGTGTCTCCTTTTCACATTGATATCCAACTAAACTAAATCTATGAAGATGATCAAGGCCAATACTATGCCTCATTGATTATTGTATGAGAATGAAGGCTCTACTAAGGCTTGGGTTCAAGTCTTGGTTACTGATCTAATACCATAAGCCAATAATAACCATTCACGCATTTACATGACTATGTTTATATTACAGACAATAGATAAAACACTACAATGTTAATATAACAATGCATAATATATATACTTATTTTCACACAAAACAAAAAATACAACCAACATTCTATGTAGTTTTTAGATAACAAATAGGAATCAACTTAAAGTACCCTTAGGACTTTCAATACAATTTCTAATATAGGTAATTAGAATCTCTCTATGTATATATATGTATTTAAAGTAAAAAAAGTTCCATTGATGAAGCTTCAGTAGTGAGTGACATGTGGTTCATAATGCTTTCACAATACAATGCTATCGTTCATTCACCACCCATTCTTACAAGTTTTTCTGCATGTCTATAGTCATGATGCAATATAAATGATATGCTAATTATTAATTGAACATTAATGAGAGAACACAATCCTAAATCATATAACTAAAGGAAATTATGTAAAACAAATGAAACAGTAAAATAATCCACTACATTCCAAAATAATATGAACCAAATGAATTATGTAGCCAATGATAGGGAACAAGGAGATATTCATATGTTGTGAGTCACACTTAATAATTCTTAGCATAGTTCACCACTCAATAGATATCCAAAAAGTTAGTCAAATACCTAGCACTAGGGACACAACCTATTAGACATGGGCATGGTACACTAGATACCATACATCTTGTACAACCTAGTTATGACCCCCAACTTATCCCCAATCACTTTGCACAACACATAAACTCAATCTCTTTCTTTGTATAGCTTAATGAAGAAGCCTAATTTGTGTAAGACTATGGTAAGGAATAATCATAAGTTGCATAAGGCTACGGGGATGAGGCCTGGGCTAAGAAAGGCTTCAAAAACCACCAAATTTTTCTCTATGGAATTATTAATTACCATAAAATTGAAACAAATAAGTAATGGTAGCCATAGATAATTAATTTCAAAGTGAATTAATAGTAGGAAATATAGAGCTATTGGTGTTCTTCATTTTGCATTTATATTAAAAGTATTAACTAAAATGTAGAGTTATAGTGTAGAAATAATCCTCACACTAATAAAATAACTTAGAAACCACCAATTTTCCTTAGGGAAAAAATTAAGCAACCTTTGAAACACATAATATTTTCTTCTTTCCATTCTTAATTATCAACATTTTCACACTCATAGAAGCACATTAAAAATAATAATAGAAACATATTTCACACAAGAATTACTCCACAACAATGGCGAAATCTATATACAATGAAACCATGTTTACCATGGAAACTCAAATGAAAAAAATATATCTGTGAATATTTTCTAAATATTATTTGGGAAGTATCTCATTACAATGGAACTCATGGGTCTTTGTGCAACACTCTCTCTTTGGCCAAACAACAAAAAAGGAAAATCCATTTGAGAGTCAAATTACAAGAAAAAATAGAGAGCATTGTGGTAATGGGAAAAGCATTAGACCTTACCTTTCATCTCGCATTCCTCAATATTTCCCTCCCATTTTCATTTTATATTTTATATTTTTTAATTTTTTCCTCTCATTTGTCTCCTTTAGCTTTACATTGATATTAATTTTTTCATTTATGTCTTATATAATCTTCTTGCATTGTAAACTCACATTTAAACATAGAGTCCTACAACCATCATCTTGATCTAAACCAATTTTGAATCTTACACCTTATTGGGGTCTTGATATTCCTTATTTATCTTCTCAATATCTTGTAGCTTGATGGAGCTACCTCTTTATTTGATATATTTTTGTTGGTTTTACCATGATAGATTTGATGATTTTCATATACCTTGTATCATATAGTCTCTCCAATACCTTTTTTAGATATTCTCCCTACATCCTCCTTATGATAATCATTTTCATGCTTATGAAAAATCACAACTTTGCATGAAAACACTTAATGAGTAACTAGATCATACATATTATAGGTATTATTATTAGAGCAATAACCAAAGAAAATAAATTTCACCAATTTTTGAATCAAGTTTCGTCCTTATTACATTTGAAAAAGTAGAATTTTTTTTACAAAAAACTATTCTCAAATGATTCATAAATGACTTATAACAAGAGAAATCTTCAAAAGGATTATTAAATATCAAGAACTTAGTTGGGATCCTATTTTGTAAGTATGTATCTATACTAATAGCTTTCTCCCACAAACTATTATAAATATATGGACTCTTCAAAATAATCTAACTTATTAAAATAATAATCTTTTGTTTCTCTTAGCTACTGTTAGGGTCCCACCCTAACCCCCTTATTTATGTCATGGGATCACGTCATAATCAAGAGTCAATAAAGCCCATATTAATATTTGTAAGTGGTTAACCCACAATTAATGACGGGACCACAGTTAGTTGCAAATGGGCCGTAGTATTAGATAGATGGTATTAATAAAACCCACGATATTGGCCCGTGTTATTGCATGTATGAGTCATATATAAAGGATAGAGACTCCCTGCGAGGAGTATCGTGTCTTATTTTGTAATTGAGCTCTGCTCTATTGGAGGTTGCCCCCTCGAAGAGACAAGTGAACATTACTCTCTGAATAATAAAACCATTGCTATTCTGTGTTCTAGGTATCTTTTCTTCGCATATTCTGTATTGGGTATCATTTTGCAGGTTAAGAGCATAACAAGTGGTATCAGAGCACTTTCCAAGGCCGGTGGGATCGCTAATTCTTAGCAAAAAAAAATTTGGCTAGAGATGTGTTCCGGCGTCTTTAAACCACGGGATCTGTCGTTGAGCGCATAAACCTGCAGATTTGGGGAGGCATGCACGCAGGAAATACAAGAGGTGGTCATGTTTGTTGGACTCCCTTGTAACCCCTGTGGGTACCCCTTCGAGTAGTAGCGCATTAGACAGAACTGCGCACGGACTGTCTTCCACGTACCCTCTGGGTATATCGGAAGCCCCTAGGCTCCCTTGAAACCTCGCCATAGATAAACCGTCGGCCGTCTTGTGGCTACAGTACACCGAGAACAACACTCATAGAGATTACTCACCCGTACGATAGGGTAGTCAGGTTGTACGGCTAAGGGTACGGTCGATCCTCCTTAGTTAGAGCCCTGAAACATTGGGCCGAGTACTACTGCCAAACCCTTATGTATATTGCGATCTGTAGCACCTGACACTCCTCAAGACCATAGTTCCCTTTTCTATCGGGGGATCGCACATCATCTATTCCAGATCCGTTGGTGCAAAGGGGTGCAGAAGCAGCCGACATCATTCCTGCAGTCTCGAGTTCGCAGATCAGTCATTCCGATCTATTAGAGCCAGCCGATCTGCAACAGCAATCTGTTCCACCGCCCAGAGCTATCTGATCCGCCATTCAGATCTCTCAGATCCACCAGATCATATCTTAGATGATGCGACTAAGCTTATGTTGGGGAGCATGTACTTGGACAATGAACGGTGTCAATGGTGGGAATGGCATCAACGTTGCAATGGACCTTTTAAGATTTGGACCCAATTTACCAAAGCTCTTCGAGACCGCTTTGGATAGGAGGACTCTTTTTTGGGTCGTCTTACTAAGCTCCGACAGACAGGTACCGTGGATGAATATATTACAGCTTTTGAAGCCTTAGCCTTCCGCACTTGTGGTCTCTCAAATGATTTCTACACGGAATGTTTTATCAGTGGTCTTAAAGAAGCCATCAAAGCTCAAGTCTTACTGCACCACCCTCCCACTTGGACAGAGGCTTGCAAGGTAGCCCGTAACGTGGAACGTGCATTAGCAGCCCAATACAGTCGCCCAAATTTCCCCGCTAAAGGTCGTCTCCCACAGGCTCACAACACGACTCAAACACTTAAGGTCCAAAAGGTGTGACCTGCGGAAATGGCCGAAAGAAGGAAGCAAGGACTATGTTACTACTGTGATGAAAAATACTCCCCATGTCATAAATGCAAGGAGCCAAATTTTTTTCAAATAGATGCCACTGACTACAGCTCAACAGAGGAAGATCCACCACTTGAGGAACATGAGGTGCTAGAAGAAGACAACCCAAAGGAGAATGTCTCTGACGAACCAGTTATTTCACTGCATTCGTTGGCAGGGATTTCTTCCCCTCAAACTCTCAAAATCAGGGGTTTTCTTAAACATCGCCCAGTAGCAGTCTTGATTGATAGTGGAAGTACCCATAATTTCATCCATCAAAAAATCGCAGAAGTAGTGCATTGTTTTGTACGAGCAGTTTCTAACTTCCATGTCCAAATTGTGGATGGGGGCACAATGAAATGTGAAGGCCGCTGTGAAAATGTCAAACTTCAAATGGGGGATTATCAGTTGAAAATCCACATGTTTGCCATACACATGGGGGGTTGCGACATTGTCCCAGGCGCTGAATGGCTCCGCATGCTTGGGCCAATCACAATGGATTTTCAGGAGTTATATATGAGTTTTAAGCAGAAAAACTACACACATACCCTCTGTGGACTCCAGGCGGGAGCCCCCTCTATCATCAGCTCGCATCGGATGGAAAAATTGTTAAATAAGGGCAATCATGGAGTGGTAGCTCAATTTAATGCCATCCAGGTTGTCGAAACCAAGTCTCTGCCAATTCATCCTAAGATGCAACGGATTTTAAATAACCATCTGACGATCTTTGACAAGCCTCATGAGCTTCCACCCTCGCGAGGGGAACATGATCATAGCATCACCTTGGTTCCAGGGGCCCAACCCCCAAATGTGCGGCCATACAGATATCCGTTCACCCAAAAGAATGAAATAGAAAAAATCATCAAGGAACTTTTGGAAGCAGGTGTCATTTGTCCCAGCATTAGTCCTTATTCATCCCCAGTGATCATGGTGCTCAAGAAAGATGGGGAGTGGCGGATGTGTCTCGACTTCAGGGCCCTAAATAAGTTGACAGTCAAAGATAAATTTCCCATTCTGGTGGTTGACGATTTGCTGGACGAACTCAATGGGGCTCAATTCTTCACTAAGCTGGATCTTTGCTCAGGCTACCACCAAATTCGCATGAAGGAAGTCGACATTCCCAAGACTGTTTTTCGAACTCATGAAGGCCATTATGAGTTCCTGGTCATGCAATTTGGTCTTTGTAATGACCCCTCTTCTTTTCAGAGCCTTATGAATCACATTCTCAAACCATATCTCAGGAAATTTTTCCTTGTCTTCTTCGATGACATCCTCATCTATAGTGGCACTTGGGCTGCACATCTTCAGCATGTAGATCTACTCTTACACCTGCTCCGCAAGCATAAATTATTTGTCAAGATGTCCAAGTGTTCATTTGGCATGGAAGAAGTTGAGTATTTGGGACACATTGTGGGGCGTGAAGGTGTCAAGGTGGACCCCAAAAAGATCCAGGCAATGGAAGAATGGCCTCAACCTAAGACCTTAAAGAGCTTGAGAGGATTTTTGGGTCTCACAAGCTATTATCATAAATTTGTCCGCAACTATGGCCGCATAGCGAAGCCCCTCACTCAACTCCTAAAGAAAAATTCCTTCTTCTGGAATGAGGAAGCACAACAGGCATTTACCGCTCTCAAAAACGCCATGTGTTCCACTCCAATCTTAGCACTACCTGACTTCACCAAATCCTTTGTCATTGAATGTGATGCTTCGGGGACTGGTATTGGGGCGGTCTTAATGCAGGAAGGGCGACCTTTGGCCTTCAAAAGCCAACAACTAAGTGGGAGGAATCTGGGCCAATCTACCTACGAAAAAGAAATGATGGCCATCTTACATGCCGTCGAGACCTGGAGACCTTACTTATTGGGGTGACGTTTCCAAATCCGCACAGATCATCACAGTCTTAAATATTTTTTGGAGCAACGCCTATCCTCCCCACAACAAAATAAATGGCTCTCCAAAATGCTGGGATATGATTATGAGATCATTTACAAGAAAGGGAAAGACAATAGTGTAGCAGATGCATTATCTCGCCAATTTGAGGAAGAAAGTACTCTGCTAGCAATTTCCCTCCCCATTCCAGAATGGATTGAAGAGGCTCGCAAGGAATGGTTTTCACACCCCGGGCTATCCCAACTCATTTCTCAATTGCAGGAAGATCCAAATTCCACCAAGGGATACTCGTGGCAATATGATATTCTTCGCTACAGGGACAGAGTCGCAATATCCCAAACATCCACCCTCAAAGGTCGCATTTTGGCAGAATTGCACTCATCGCCCATTGCAGGACATTCGGGCTTTCAGAAGATGTATGCTTGCACTAGAAGATCATTTTTTTGGACAGGCATGAAAAAGGACATCCTTACTTTTGTAGCAGAATGAGATGTCTCTCAACGCCACAAAGGGGAAACAATCAACACACCAGGCAAATTACAACCATTGTCCATTCCGACATCCATTTGGACGAAAGTTTCTATGGATTTCATTATAGGTCTTCCAAAGTCCGGGAACAAGTCAGTCATCATGGTGGTTGTGGACCGACTATCGAAGTATGCTCATTTCTGCGCCTTACCCCACCCATTTACACCAACTTTGGTCGCTCAATATTTCATGGATCAGATTTTCAAATTGCATGGCATGCCCACTTCTATTGTGTCCGATCGCGACCTGATCTTCACCAGTAATTTTTGGCAGGAACTCTTCAGGATACAAGGCACTCAACTAAAACTCAGTACTTCCTATCATCCGCAAACAGATGGTCAAAATGAAGCCGTCAACAAATGTCTAGAAACCTACCTTAGGTGTTTCACTTCAGAAAAGCAACACCTTTGGGTACAGTGGTTACCTCTGGCTGAATGGTGGTATAACACCAACTATCATGCCACCACCAAAATGACTCCCTATGAAGCAGTATATGGTCAACTTCCGCCTTCCCCTACCTCTTATCTTAAAGGGTGCTCCAAAGTAAAAGCAGTGGATCAACTCCTACACCACCGCGCAACCATGCTCGCCCATCTTAGAGAAAATCTTCATCAAGCTCAGAACCGCATGAAGCAACAGGTAGACCAGAATCGCTTAGAGCGCCAATTTCAAGAAGGGGATCAGGTCTTTTTAAGGCTGCAACCATATAAGCAAACATCACTCAAAGACAAGGGTTGTCAGAAGCTTTCTCCAAAATTCTACGGACCATACCAAGTACTTCAGCGCATTGGAGAAGTGGTTTACAAGTTGGCTTTGCCACCTACTGCAAAAATCCATCCAATTTTCCATGTATCGTGCCTCAAGAAAGTGATCGGGAACAATTGCCGAGTTCAAACCAGTCTACCTGAATTGGATGAAGAAGGGTCAATCTGGCTTCAACCCGAATAGGTTCTAGACACAAGAGACAAACACCTGCGCGGCCGCATGATTAAGGAAGTCCTCGTCAAATGGAAAGACACCTCTCCGGAAGATGCAACTTGGGAACCATCCACTATTCTTCAGCAGTTTCCGCAGCTTCAGCCTTGAGGACAAGGCTAGTCTTAAGGGGGAGGGCATGTTAGGGTCCCACCCTAACCCCCAATTTATGTCATGGGATCACATCATAGTCAAGAGTCAATAAAGCCCATATTAATATTTGTAAGTGGTTAACCCGCAATTAATGACGGGACCACAGTTAGTTGCAAATGGGCCGTAGTATTAGATAGATGGTATTAATAAAACCCACGGTATTGGCCCGTGGTATTGCATGTATGAGTCATATATAAAGGATAGAGACTCCATGTGAGGAGTATCGTGTCTTATTTTGTAATCGAGCTCTACTCTATTGGAGGTTGCCCCCTCGAAGAGGCAAGTGAACATTACTATCTGAATAATAAAATCATTGCTATTCTGTGTTCTGGGTATCTTTTCTTCGCATATTTTGTATTGGGTATCATTTTGCAGGTTAAGAGCATAACAGCTACCCCATTTATTGAGTATATGAAATTATGCATTATTTTAGTACCATTTTCTTTATAATACTTTACAAATTCATTTGAATTGTACTCTACCCCTTGATATATCATAATTTATTGATATTCTTACTTGTTTATGGGCAAGGGTAGAAAGTGCTTCCTAAAATAATTGCAATGGGAACATGTTCTCATTGAAAATTTTAGGAATATGCACACACTCCAGAAATTCACATGAATTCCTAATTGAATTTCTTCAACCCTTGTCATGCATCCATAGATGACACATGCATAATTCCATGTTTCACTCCATGTAATATGTTATAAAGGCATACATGCACTTTTAAAAGCATGTTCATGTTCGTAAATTTTGTGAAAGCAAGTTTAGATTCTTAAAAGTGCACCAATACTCCTCTATATAAAAAGTAAATGCGTCTGTATGTATACATAATGTTTGTGGGGAATAGGGGCTTAAGAATAAATGAACCTTCTTGAGCTCAAGTGCCATGGTTATGGAAAGAAAACACTTAGGCATTAGGTACTAAACATGGCTTCTTAGGATTTTTCACCAAAAATAATACTTTCAAGCCACAATAACTCTCTCTGTAGGGAATATTTGGCATCAAAGTTGGAAATGGATGCCATTATAATATTTTCCACTCTAAGGTGGGTCACGAGGAATTAACCATGATTAAGGAAAGGAAAAAAATCCCCTCAAGATATTTTCGAATATTTTTAAACTTATCAACCTAAAAAAAAAGTCTTTGAACTGAAACATGAGTCCTCTATAAGGGTTATTTGTTGGCCTCCAAGTGCGATACAAACACCATGGATAAGTTTTGTGAATTGAAAATTATTGTTGTGGAATAAAAATGGCCGGGGGGAACCATGAATTTAATCCCTAATTTAACTTATTGAGCTTAATAACCATGAAAAGAATTCAAAAACTTATGACATGATATCTTCTTAAGGAGTATTTAACATTTGAGTTGAATATGGGTGCCATTACGAGGTATTAGGCATCATGGAAAAGTCCTAAGTCCTCAATAACAATCAAGAGAGAAAAACAAGAGTGTCCAATGCTAAGACTTTCTTCTCAAGATAAAGCACCATGGAGGAGTCATTGAACCAAAATATATGAACTCTATGGGGAATCATTAAACTCTAAGTGGGATATGGCTAAAATTATTAGGATAGTTGTGAACTAAGAATAGGCATCAAGGTATAACCAAGGTCATGGGAGGAAAACAAGAAACCTATTATCTAAATTAAGATTCTTGGGCCTAAGTTCCATGAACAACTTCTATAACCCATTAAGCTTAACTCACTATATAATTCAATGAATGGGACCTTAAACTCACATGGGACCCCTATATGCTATCTATTTTCTATTAAAGGGGTATAAATTCCATTATTAAACCATAACACAAGACCTAAATAGAAACATCTCTTGGTACACAAAAAGAATGGTTATGGAGGCTATGGTTGAGATTCATTAACATTTTAGTGGGATATCGGTTCTGTGGGTAAGTTTTGTGTAATGGAAAGGGGTCTCAAGGCGTAAAAAATGGTTAATAGAGAAAGAGAGGATTTAAACCCTAATTGAAATTTCTTGAGCTCAATATCAATGGTTAGGTAAGAAGAATATCTAGGCCATATGTCCTAAATGTAGATTCTTAGTCTATTCCCATGAAAGAATGATCCTTTGGTACCAAATTTGGATATGAATACCATTACAAAGTTTCGTGCATAGAGGATGGGTCGCTAGGCCCTAACCATGGTAGAAGAAGGAAAATGAGATTCTCATGATATTTTTGAATATTATCAAGCTTAATAAATTTGAATAAATACTTGTATCAACACATGATTCTTTTTTGGGTTCTTTGAAAGGCTCCAAGTTTGCTACATATGCCATAATTAGGTTTTATACACTAGAAATGGGTATCAATCCTAAACGTGGTTGAGGGTGAAATAAGGGTCTTAAGCCTTAATTGATTTTTTTTTGAGATCAATCTCCATGAACACCACCTAGAAACTATTACATTTTCCCTCCCTAAGGAGTCTTTGGCATTAGAGTCAAGATGTTTTCCATTATGAGGTCTTGGGCATCATGTAAGAGTCTAAGGTCCTTAACCATATTTAAGAGAGGAAGAAAAGGGGCCAACACTAAACCTTAATGATTATGTTCAAGTGACATGGAATATTCCTCCAACCACCACATATGAGCTCTATTGGGTGTCATTCACCTCCAATTAGGATATCGGTTCCATGAATAGGTTATTTTTGAACTAATAATGGATCTCAAGGTCTAAACAAGGATAGGGGAGGAAAATAAGTTACCTAAATGAAGCTTATTTTTCTTAATAAACATGAAAAACGCCTATAACTCAAGATTATTCTTAGGTTATAGAACCACAAACGCATCCTTTAACCAAAACATGAGACCCCTACAGGGTATATTTGGACTATTATGTGGATATGAGTACCATGATTAAATAAAAACAGTTTCCTCGTGTAGGAATTTGTCATGAGTATCTACCAAGAATGGTTCTGAAGGCCATGGTTGGGGTTCTTTAGCATCTAAGTCGGATACAAGGACCATGAGTAGGTTCTATGTAGTATAAATGGATATCATTCTCAAACATCCACATAAGGGGTGAAATGAGGAAATTAAGCCCTAAATTAACCTTCTTGAGATCAAGTTCCATGTTCAAGCGAGGATGAAACTTGGGCCTTAGTCTCAAACATAACTTATTAGGATTTATCACCATGAAAAACACCTCCAAACCATAATGCATGCACTTTCTAGGACATAATTCAAATTAAAGTTGGATATTGATGCCATTTAGATATTTTTCATATCAAAGATGGTTGTGAGGCCTTATCCATGGTAAAGGAAGGAAAAAACCATGCCATATAATATTGTTGAATCATTTTGACCTAAAGACTTAAAATATTTTTTGAACCAATGATTGAATTCTCTGCATTTATTTCTAGGATTCTTAGTGGGATAGAAGCACCGTCATTATGCTTTTTCATCAAAAATGAGCCTTAAGGCCTAAAAATGGTCAAAGGGGGAAGAAAGGGCCTTAAACCCTATTTTAATATTCTATAACACACACATGCATTCAAGAAAAGAACTACATTGTAGAAAGCACCGATGTGATACTCAAGAGAGATATTTTGGGAAGTTGACCAACCAATTTCATATTCCTTCTTCCAGAGTCTTCATATAATAGACAATTTTCTAGAGAAGTTATCCCACTCCAAGTAATCATTCATTGTGTTCTCTTTATCATGTACTTTATTACATATACATTCATACATTCACTTATGCTAATTTATAATGTCTTAATTTATGATGAATTTTACAAGGGCCTAAGAGGCATTCCAACATCTCCCCCATCATGGAAAAGTCTTTCTTTGTCCTAAAGAAACTATTTTGGAACATGTTAGATCTTTACTCCTACCAAGTCTCCTTACTATGCATTAATAACATGCATATTGGTTTCCATGTCTATATCAGATGCAATAGCCACTACTTGTATAGGAATACACACACACAAAAGGTTCTATTATGACTTGTTATTCTTTATCCTCAATCTTCGATCAAGGAGGTTCCTATGAAGTTAGTGAGTCTCTAGCCCTTTTATATTTCCCAATAAAAGTACTCCATATTATTACAACATGGTTCCTTTGAGGTATTGGGTGGCCCATATTGTGCTAATATTGATCCTACATAACACCCAGTAACGAGGTGAATCACTTTAGCCTAACTACAATTGATCTACTTTTGGATTTTGAGCTCACAACCTAAGGAATTGCTATGTAACTCTTACACTATAGGGCTCAATTAATTTAATTATTATCATGCAATAATCATGACCTTTAAGCTATTTATGTGTGTGGGTCATCCAATGTCTATTTCTTGAATTCCTTCTTTTGGACATGCAGAGAATCTTGGAATCAATAATCTTCGCAAGTATTATAATCAAATACTTAATCAAATGTTACAAATTTTTCTTGGTTAATGCTCAATATTTTGTTCAAGTGCTTAATGCCAATGCTCCAATGCCTATATTCTCACTTCTTAGTAAGAATTATTTATCTATTTCTCAGTTGAGCTACTTTCTCTACCATTATTAGTCATGGGTGTTCTCCAAGGGTTCCTTTATACTTTCAAATATTTGGTAATGAACCAGAATTTGCAATTTATATTTGCAGAAAGGAAAACTCTTTATGAATTAATTATGACTCTCAATGATAATGAATCGGCTCTTTTGAATAGGACACAATTCACTAGTTAGGATCTACTATGAATCTCTAATTACTAATAAAACTCACAAATACAAAATATCTTCATGCCAATATCATGCTTTTATAGACTCAATTAAGTGTCACTGACATGAAATCGAATGATTTTAGTAAAAAACTAACCTTTTCAACTATATACTGACTTTAATTACTTAGTCTTTAAAATGCACATGACTCAATTGACTAATACTCGATGAACTCAATTGACAACATAATTTTTGATTTTGCAACTAACTTTTGACTCAATTATAGTCAAGTAAAAATTATCCTTCATGTAATGCTTCCATAGCTTTTAACTCCATATACAATATTAATCTAAAACATAACTTTTGTAGTTATTTACACAATATGGATTATAACATTTTCAACCATATGCCATATATTGTGGGGAATTTTTACTAAGAGTAGACTCCAAACACATATTCATGTGACAAATTTACAGAATCTAACCAATCCCTCGGATATTACAACACATTTCTTTAAATACAAATATTATTCATATAGTGCACATGACCCTTTTTGGCTTTTAACAATTTTGACTTCTATAAGATTAATGTAATTCAACTATCCTTTTGAAGTATTTTCTAGACAATAGACAATTATTTGTTGGCAATCAAGTTTTCTATCAAATCCCTACAACTTGTTGGCTTCTCCTTCATAATTTTTAAGTTATATCAAGGGCGACTCCATCTCTCTTGGATGTGTGACTTGGTCCATCCATGAACCATAGCAATTGGTTAACTAACTTGTAAAAATTCAGGATCCTCAAGTTGGTTTAGTTGAATAGATAATCAATACAATCAATTGGTCAAATGAAAAAAATGTATTTAATCCTTCTGTTTCATTATATTTACATTCTTCAACTCATTTTATAGTAACAAAATTAGGCAATCAATGATTCTCTTCACACATAAGAAATGTTTCTTCCATACTTCTCACTACTTGTTGGCGGTTTAGATATTCTATTCAATAGGTTTCTTTAGTGATTGAGCATATAATTTCTCTTTGCTACTTGTCACATCAATGGTTGGGTACTACCATTTGCAATGATATTCTCTATTATATGGTGATTTATATTCTAGATTAATCCAATTTAAACTATGTTTGATAATTGGTGTTATTATGTGGTTTAATATCTTAAAGTATCACCATATAAGTCTATCTCTTCATTCCTATTTAGTCTCCATTAATTGTTCCTTCTATCTCATTAAAAATGTTTTTCAATCATCACATGATATGGGTAAATGTTGCTCATTTTAGTCATTATGGCAGTGTTGTGAAAAACAATAACCCCCCATTTTGTATTTAATTTTAAATAAAAATGGGGACCCTCTTTCTTTTTATTTCCCACTTTTCTTTTCTCTCTAATTCAAACTTTTTCTTATCTTGTATTTTCTCTATCCAATTTATACTCTTCATTTTCCTTTTTCATGTCTCCTAGGACGTCAATTCCCCAACTCTTGCCAAACTGCACTTTACCTTTATAAATATGTCTTTACAAAATTCTTGGTGCATGATAGACAAATTACTGTCCATTCATTGCAATTTTTCTATCTCACGCCTCCATCTCTTGTGTCAAGAGCCTACACAACTCACTTTTAAACTCCTGTGACACGACATTCATTTTCTCATCTAATGTTGTAAAATTTTTCTATTTCCTATCTTGTTAATTATGCTCCACCCTTTCGGTTACTAAGGTGTTAGGTTTACAATATGGCCCTACAGAGGGATGTAAACTTTTTTGTTAAATCATTTTGAAATTTTTGTCTCCAAACATTTGTTAGTTCATGAACCCCATTCATTTTCAATGGTATATTACCACATCATGCTAGGAAACGAACACCATGATGACATGGCCTACAATTGCCTTCATAAAATCATTGCTTGACCTAGAATTATACCATACACAAACATGATACGCTAGGTCGTGAATCATGTAGACACATCAAAGTTGATAATTTATAGTTCTCATGGCACAATCATGGGATCATTTTGTCCCTAGGACCTCTAGGTTATGTATAAGCTATCCAAGCCTAACATATGGTATAATTTCAAATTCTTTAATAAGTTCATTAAAAATGAATGCGTTGAATTTGACAAAAGTTTGTTGGAATTGATCAAACCTTGGAGGATTAGTGAGCATACATTCAAAGAATAAGTTACAATAGAGTATTCCATTTGCCCTTTAAATTCAACGCACTCATTTATCTTTCCATGCTCTGCAGGCTTTATGGAAGAAAATGAGTAACCCATTTTACTTTGGAATGGATTCCTCTCATTCAATGAGCCTCAGAGGGTTATTCTTTTAATTGGGAAACTATCTTGTCTGATAACACATCTAAGCAGGTTAACTCTTTCAGACTCTCTAAGACCAATACCTGTAATCCTATTTTTTATGAGATTGAAATGGGATCCTTCTAAACCATTTCCATACACATATACCATTCAAAATTATGGGGGGAGAATTACTTTGATCATTTTAACCAAATTTTCCACTTTGTTTTAATTCTGATTTATGAAGAGATATTCCGCTCAAAACCCCTCAGAATCTTGGAAGAAGCCAAGAAAGGCATTGAATGGATTGGTGATTGGTTTATTAAGGAAAAAATTTCTTTTATGAGAATATATGGTTTCCTAGCACCCCTGCATGACTTACCCCTTTTCATCCATGATATATTGCTTCATAAATAAATAACCTACAAACAATTGATACAAACATTTCCTTTGAATTGAATAAAAATTCTAAGAAAATCTAGCCAAGTTTTCCTATATAGGTTGGCATTGATACCTTCTAAAATCCTCAACATGTTAGGAAAGCGTTAACAAATTTCCATGCCCTTTAGTTAGCTCAAATCCATTTAAAACAACATGACCTTATGGGAATTGTAGGAAATAATTGTGTTTTTGCTGCTACGAAAATAAATATACATGAGAATTCTGTTTTGATGATATGTTCTATAGAGCTTAGTCCCATGAAGAAATTTTTAGAAAACTTGAAAACTCTCCCCTGAATAACACCAAAATTTTATCACATTTAAAGAGGAAATAAGAATATCCTTACCTCTAATTTTGCAACAACCAATGGGTGAAGCCATCACCACACAAGACTCCACATCCAAGGCATCAATAAATATTCATGATAAAGACCCAATAAATGTTGAGCAAATTATCGCATAAGTCACTGATGAAGTTCTCAGAGAGGACATTGTCAAAAGGATTGTAGCTTCAATTAAAATGCATGAACAATGGGATGAATTATTAGAGATGAGAACACATATATCTAAAACACAATAAGTTCTTAAGTTTCCTCCTTTGAAATCTACTCTTGAGTAGAATACATAACAACAAATAGAACAACATCTGTTAGATATTTTACCTGATAGTGCTAATGCTTGCAACAAAACCCGTTTGGCTAATTCTGAGTTCCTGGTGAAAAATCCCATAAGTTCTATCCCTGGTAGTAGTTCACAGAAAGAAATATTAGCAATCTCCTTACCACCAATCGATATGGAATATATTCCTCCGATTGATGTATTTTATAGTCCCCAAAAGAAGGTTCTTATGAGGAAAAACAAAAAGAAAAGAAAAAATGAAAATGAGAAAGAAACAAAAGTTTCTTTACAAATAGTTTGGGATAGCTCCAAACTTAGGGAGGATCAAACCATTGAGTTTTCCTATTTCATTGTGGCTTATGAAAATGCCAACATTTACCATGTCACTAGATTAAATGAATTTTTGAGGTAGAAGGATGAAAAAATCCTACAATTAGAATGACAATTGTCTCAACAGGGGAATCAAATCCAAGCTTAGTTGAAATTTCAAGAAGATGAGGTCAATAAATTGCAACTTGAATTGTAGGTTATGAGTAAACAAAAATACACTTAGTTGATTGAAATCCATATTATAACTTTAGGAAGTTAAAATAACTCAATAGACTTAGAAAGCTTCAAACGAGAATTCACTGACATCAATCAACAAATCCTTCATGAAAAAGAGCAATTTTGTAACAAGTTAAGTCTTCCTCAAGCCCAACAGAACCTAGTTGAAACATTTTTCAATGATATTAATGACAAGGAGACAAAGTTTGAAGAAGTAAAAGGGAAATTGACTAAGCTAATTGCTTGGAAAAATGATGAAAAAATAACACTTCCTGGTCTACCTCAATTCAATATGATGCAAAAGAAAGCACTCCTAAAATCATGGTATGTTAATTTGCACAATTCTAAGGAGTTGATTAATATGGCACAACAAAGTTGTTCTCCATTAATACAATCCATTATGATGGTAAGCAAAGAAATAGAACTATAAATAGAGATTTCATAAGAAAATCTAACAAAAGTGAATGCACTCAGGAAGAAGGTGCAAGTAAGTAGACAAAAACACCAAAATGTGATTAAACAAATTCGAAAGGTTGATTTGGATTCCAATTAGAAATATTTTGTCAACCCATGGAGCTATGTTCCAATGACCAAATTATCTAATGAAATAACTGCACAAGAGATTCTAGTTGTGGAAACACATATATTTATGTTCCAATTTAATGTTTGACTTGATCCTCCTATACAACTAGCACATCTTCTAGAAATTCACGCTCAATGACAATCATCCAATAGAATTTTTGGATGTGGAGTTTGATTATCTTCTTGATTAAAAGGTATTGTTTCATCTGCGTTTAGATCCGAATCCTTGACGGGGGGGTGTGGGGGGGCTTTCCCCCCAACTATTGAGGCTTGGGGGTCCAGGGGAGGGAAACTGCTTGTTTGGAGGCCCCCGTAGCGGGGGTTCAGAGGAAGAACCCCCGAAGCGGAAAATAGATGAAAAACTGCCTTGTAAAATATTCTAATTTCATAGTCAATCTAGGATTTTCATTAGGAAGATGACTTGAAGGTAGAAGTTATGTTTAATTTAGGGTTTTTTTCCCTAGGAAGAAAACCCTCAATTTATATGAGAGGGAATTGTATTGCGATTGTGTATTATTATTTCGAGAAAGAGAGAGAGAGAAGGCTGTGTGAGAGTGAAGAGGTAATTACAATAGATTTACTGTAGGCTGTATCTCTATGTTTTATTGGATAATATAAAAGGAAGGACTGACTGTTTCTCCATGGACATAACCCGAATTGAGTGAACCACGTATATCTATGTCTCTCTTGTTTTATGCATTTCTGTATTTGTGTTTCTACAATATTTTATGTATTTCATTACTTTGTTAATTAGTTTATAACAACTGGTATTAGAGCCGAAGGTGTATTTGGTTGATAAACTTGCATGAAATAAGGGTTCCTGGTTAGAGTGGGAGAAATGGTGGAAGATGGTTGGGTTAGGGTTGAGAAATTTAAAGGCCAAAACTACAAGCTATGGAAGATGCATATGGGATATTATATGTATAAAAAAGATATGTATCTACCATTGAGAAGAAAATCAAATAATCCGAAGAGAATGAAAGACGCAGAATAGGATATTCTCAATAAAAAGGCACTAGGAACAATATGACTGTGTCTAGCAGCGTGGGTGGAATTGAACATTTCCAAGGAAATGCCAACAAAAGGTTTAATGACGACATTTGCCAAATTATATACAAAACCCTCGGCCTCAAATAAGGTGTTTCTTAGGAAGCATCTATTTAATATGAAGATGTCAGAAGGTGGATTTTTTGCTGACCATTTAAATGAATATAACACGGTTATTAGGCAGTTAAGTTTTGTAGGGGTAAATTTTGATGATGAAGTTAGTGCTTTCTTATTTCTGTGCTCGTTGCCATAAAGTTGAAATGGATTAGTTATGGATATTAGTAACTCTGTCCCTGGATCGAGTACTTTAAAGTTTGACGATGTTGTTGGTACTATCCTTAGCAAGGAAATGCGACAAAAAAGCTTTGGTGAGATATCAGGTAATGCTTTAATTGCAGTGACTAGGGGAAGAAAAATGGAAAGAGGAAGGAGTCCATGAAATTGAAATAAGTCATGAAAAGGAAGATCCAAATCCAGATCAGGCATAGTGTACTGAAAATGTGGGAAGAAATGACACCTGAAGAAAGACTGCAAATATCAGAAGGTGATGCAAGTGCATCTAACCTGGGTTAATTGTTTACTAGAGGAGTTAGTTTACAAAGTTAGGATTTAATTAATTACTGTATTTTTCTATAATTTTTAAGAGAGAATAAAAATTATTGTAACTAGGAAAATATTCAAGAGTATTGTGAAAGGTTCGAGAGGATTATGGATTAATTAGCTCTTATCTAGGGATAAGAGATTAGATGAGAGACTTTATGGATTATGAGAGATATTTTGGGAGTTAGTTTAGGGATCTAGAACCTAATTGAGTTCTAATCCATTTGTATAAATTGAGGAGAGCCTATGAGGCATGTATGTATGTATTTTGTGAGTGACTGTGAGGAATGAAAGGACATAAATAGGCCATGATTTCTCTTGTAACTATTTTCTTTATTAATTAATCATTTTTTTATGTGCATATGCTTAGCATAAGTTTCAATTCAATTTTATGTGTTTTTGTGAAGACCCTTTGATTAGATGCTATTTGTACCTGTGTCAAATTTTGGTATTAAAGCTCAAGGTTAGAGTTGAGTTTGTGATTTCATTGAGTTCCTTCTGTGATAAATCGTTGCATTGAGTTTGATTTCTTCCTAGGTATGGATATTTGAGTTCGACTTTCATAGTTTCGGCGCCTTCAATCTTCATATGGACCGAAAACTTGATGAAGTTATGATTATACACTAGCAGTTCATCGCCTCTAAGGTGTTATTGATGGGAGAGAATAGTTTCAAAAACATATGAGTACATTGTAGTGAGTGGAGGAACAACTGGCTCTGTTCTCTCAATAATGCTATCTGCTAAAGCATTATGTTTTAGTAATAGAGAGGGGAGGATCTCCTTATGGAAATCCGGACATCGAGGATTTATCTAAAGTTATTGGGTAATTCTAACAATACGCTTCCCCAGTGCAGACATTTATTTCAGAAGTTGGAGTGACTTTAGTGAAAGCCAGAGTTCTGGAAAGTGCAGCTGCTCTCAATGTCTTACACCCGGGCAAACCCTGAAATTTTTCGTAGGGCACAGTGGGACAAGCGATTTGTAATGGAGTCGTATCAATGGGTGGAGAAGAAGATTACTTTTTAACCATATCCCCTCTCGCGTTGGTGGCCAACTTTCAGAAATGGTCCTCTAGCAGCAGGATCTCGTCCAAATAATGGATTCACAGTGAATCATGTGGAGAGTTGTTCGATACGAAAAGATTACAGCGTGATGTTGAGTATAACGAGCCTCTGAATGAAGAAAATAATACGAAGCTCCTTGAAAGCATTCGAGTTGGGTTGTGATGTGGTGTGTGAAGTTGTAAGATTTGCGTTGAGAAGTAAGAGGGTTTGAGTATTGGTAATTTTCTATTTGATATAAAAGTTAAATGTTAGACATTTGAGAAGTGAAGACGTAGAGGATGACTCCATGGACTGTAAGGTTCTACTTTGATTAGCGTGAGTATTTTCTTTGCACTCATTCATACAAATAATTTACCATATATTTTCCATGCATTCTTTTTAAGAATAAGGCTCACGTGGATAATTTCAAGAAAGTGAAAAAAAGAATATTCATATAAGTGGAGAGACACGTGAGTCAAGACATGTGAGTCAAAACATGAATGGAAAATTTAATGTTGGATGAGAGAGAATGAGTGAAAGTAATATTAAATGAGTCAATTTTTTTTTGTTATTTGGTCAAAAGTTGTGTGGACGTAGTGTTACAAATTTGTTTAGGATCAAATTAAAGCCATGGTAAAAAGTGTCCACATTTATAAAAGGAAGGAAAAAAAGGTATTTTTTTTGGAATATAAAGGTGGAAGGTTAGTATGTAATAGATATTTTGTTAAATTTTTAGTTACTTAAAAGAAAAATAGAATAGAAGAAAGTCATGAAAATTTCAAGATGGTCAAGTTATGAGTTTTAAAGTTGAGTTATAAAGGAGGTTATGAATGCTCAAATGAACAAAGGTTTTTTTTTTGTAAAAGTTGAGTTGAAGTGAGAAAGTTTCTCAATGTAAAATTGTAAAGTTGAATTCATAAAATCCATTTGAATTTGTTAACTTGGGTGCATTTTCAGTCATACCCGACACCCAAGGTCCACTAATGCAGAATTGATGTAAAAGTCTGGAGTCAAAAGGAAATTTAGAGTCAAGTCAAAAGTGCCATTGATTGTAATGGGTGCATGATCGACGGAGCCCGACACCCAAAGTCTGGTCAAAGTGTTGTAAGGAAAATTTGAAGAGATACTGCAGTTGTTTGCAACAAAAGGAAGCAGAGGAGAAAGAAGTGTTGAGGAGTAAGTTTTAAGTGAAAAGAACGATTGACCAAGTTCAGAGGAGATAACTTGGTAAAGTGATTCAATTTTAGGTTACAGTGAACAAGGTGAAGTTCACAAAAGGAGAAGAAAATGAAGATAGAGATTCCAGAGAAAGGCCACAATAATTCCATAACAGTTGACATTGGTGATGAAGAGAAAGAGATCGTTGAATTAAAAGAATGAGTTGACGTGGTAATGGAGTTGTTACAAAGACAGAGACACGAATGGGTAATAAAGTAAATAGTTAAATGGCTAATTAAACAATTGATGGAAAGAAGACTGAAGCACAAATTGAAAGTTTTAGAAGTAGAGAAACTCTAGACAAATATATACATTTGTGAACCAGAGAAAGGACCATTGCTGGGACAGTCATTGAAGACTATTGTGTAGATTGAAAAGAGGTCAGAACAACCCGAGGATGATGAATGTATGGATATGGACACCAATAAGAAAATTGAAGAAGATGAGGAAGAGTCAGTGGACAACTTGAAGGATTGTATGCTACATAAGGAAGGGATGCAGGAAGTCATAAGAGAGACCTCCAGGTCTCATGATTTTGAAACTAATACTTATTTTATGTTTGCAGGTAGTGGAGAATCGCAAGAAACTGAGAGTAAATGGAAATTAAGAAAGCTCAGGAACCATTGGAGGAACCTATGCAAGTCTACAAAGGCATAGATATGGAGGTTGTTGCTGCAGAAATGGATTTTTTAGAGGATTGGTTGGACAATCCAAAGAAAAATTGTGAAGAAAATGAAATGATGATGGACTGCAACAATTTCATAGAGAATGAAGATGAGGTTTCAATGAAGAAAATGAAACAACAAAGTGGCAGTAATGAGGACGACTTCCAGGAGAAGAGGCAGAGAATGATAGAAGATGAGTGGTATCCTAGTGAATTCATGGAGGACAAGAGTCATTTTCAACAAAGAATGGGTGATTTTTACCAGCAAGAAGACAAGTTGGACATGACAATTGAAGAGATTAGAAGATTGATGGTGAAAGTGTCCCAAAAGAGACATATTATAGAAAGGAAAGAAGATGGCAAAAGCTTGTTTATGACAACAGAACAAGAATCCATAAAAAAGGACAAGGGAGAATTGCAACATAAAATTTGGAAACTTGGAAGACAAGAAAGAACAACGACAAAACATCAACAGCATAACAGAGTGCATGATCAACGACAAACTAAAGTTTGGGATTGAGGAGGAGCTTAATAAATTTATGAAGACTGATGGTTGGGAGACCATGAATTCTTTTTACTAGGAGAGTTTGATGTAGGTGCATCTAACCTGGGTTAATTGTTTACTAGAGGAGTTATTTTACAAAGTTAGGATTTAATTAATTATTGTATTTTTCTATAGTTTTTAATAGAGAAAGAAGATTATTATAAGTAGGAGAAGATTCACGAGTATTATGGAGGGTTTGAGAGGATTATGGATTAGTTAGATCTTATCTAGGGATAATATATTAGATGATATATTCTATGGATTATGAGAGATATTTTGGGAGTTAGTTTGGGGATCTAGAACCTACTTGGGTTCTAATCCATTTGTATAAATTGAGGAAAGCCTATGAGGAATGTATGTATGTATTTTGTGAGTGAGTGTGAGGAATGAGAAGCCATGATTTCTCTTATAAATATTTTATTTATTAATTAATAATTTGTTGAGTATTTTTATGTGCATATGATTGGCATAAGTTTTAATTCAGTTTATATGTTTTTGTGAAGACCCTTTGGTTAAATGTTATTTGAACCTGTGTTAGAAGGGAAAAGAAGGAGATGGACAACAAGAGAATAATCATGAAGTGAATGTGACAGGTGATGTGTTGCAAGATTATTTGATTCTTTCATTAGAGAATATTATTTATGTGTAGGTGGTAGATTCAGGGGCCTCATTCCATGCCACACCTGATAGGAAACATTTTGATGACTATGTTCAAGGAGATTTTGGACAGGTTCATCTGAGTGATGATAAACCTTGTAAAATCATTGGAATGGGTAAGTTTTTTTTATAAAGAAGCATAATGGAAACCAATGGATATTGAAGGAGATAAGGCATGCTACAGATCTAATGAAAATTATAAATTCAACAGGGCAGTTGGGAGGTGAAGGCTTTGTAACTACTTTTACAGAAAAATCCTGGAAGGTCATTAAAGGAGCCCTGGTAATAGCAAAAGGATAAAAGATTGGTACATTGTATTTATGCAATAGTATTTCTAATTATGTTAATGCTTTAACCTCCACAGGAGTAGATATAACACACTAGCATCATAGGCTTAGGCACATGAGTGAGAATGGGATGCAGATTCTTCATTCAAGAAATTTGTTTTTAGGTCTGAAGTATGTTGATTTGGATTTTTGTGAAAATTGTGTTTATGGAAAACAAGAGAGAGTCAAATTTATCAGAGTTGGGAAGGAAAAGAAGAGAAAATAATCAGAGATTGTGCATACAGATGTAAAGGGACCTAATCAGGTATCATCTCTCTATGTCTCTCAATATTATATTACTTTTATTTATGAGGTAACTAGGAAAACCTAGATTTATTTTATTTGAAATAAATTTAATGTATTTGATACTTTTAAGAAATGTAAAGCTTTGGTTGAGAATGAGAAAGGAAAGAAGTTGAAGTGTCTCAGATTAAAAATGGAAGGGAATAATGCAACAAAGAGTTTGAAAACTACTATTCAAAGCATGGAATTCACAGGGATAAGACAACTCTAGGAAATCCACAGGAAAATGGTATGTTAGAAACGATGAATAGGACAATCATGGAGCGTGCAAGGTGCATGAGATTGCATTCAATATTTCCCTTACAATTTTGGGCAGATGCTGTAGATACTATTGTTTATCTAATAAAGAGAGGGCCTTCGAGTTCATTGGATGGTGGTATTCCATAGGAGGCATGGATAGGTAAAAAGGTAAACTAATCATTTTTAAAGACTGTTAGTTGTGAAGCCTTTGTCCACGTTAATAAAGAAAATACAAAAGAGCTTGAGGAAAAATAAAAGAAATGTACCTTTATTGGATATGGTGTAAATGATTTGGTTATCTCTTATATGATTATGAAAATCATAAAATCATTAGGAGTAGAGATGTCATATTTAATGAGAAGGCCTTGTATAAGGATCAAATGTAGGGAAAGAACATGAAAAAGGAAACAAAGAATACACAGTGCTTGATAAGATCGTAGAAAAAGTAAAGGTGCCCAAAAATCATAATGATAACCAACCATCACAACAACAACAACCAAAACAACAACATGCACCTCAAACACCTGGAAGTGGTGTTAGAAGATCTACTAGGATAACTAGACCCCCTGAACAATGTTATCCTTCATTATATTATGTATTGTTGACTGATTCTGGTGAATCAGAAAGATATGAAGAAGCAATGTAGGTAGAAACTAGGAAGAAGGGGGGGCAATCCATGGAAGAAGAGATGGACTCCTTAACGTAGAACCAGACTTGGGACTTAGTCAAGTTTCCTGCTGGTAAAACAACGTTTTAGAATAAATGGGTTTACAGGTTGAAGGAAAAAGATGGAGGTAAACATAGGTATAAATATAGAATTATGGTGAAGGAATTTGAACAAAATAAAGGTATGTACTTTGATGATTTTTTTCTCTTGTTGTTAAAATGTCTTAAATTAGAACTATTTTAAGTCTAGTGGCAACAAAAACTTTGCATCTTGAGAAGTTAGATGTAAAGACAACCTTTTTCCATGGGCACTGGGAGGAAGAAATATATATGCAATAACCACAAGGGTATGAGGTCAAAGGGAAAGAGAAATTAGTGTGAAAATTGAAGAAGATCTTGTATGGCTTAAAACAGGTTCCAAGGCAGTGGTCTCTAAAATTTGACAGGTTTATGTCTGAACAAGGTTATATTAGATGTTACTCTGACCATTTTGTTTTTTTTTAAAGAAAAAATGATGGGAAATATATTATATTTCTATTGTATGTAGATGGCATGCTTGTTGTAGGGTCTAACATGCAAGAAATAAAGGTGCTTAAAGGAAAATTTTCAAATTCATTTGCAATGAAGGATTTGGGTGCTGCAAAACAAATCCTTGGTATGAGAATAACTAGAGACAGGAAAAATCACAATTAACATTGTCTCAGAGTGAGTACATAGAAAAGGTGTTGGAAATATTTAATATGTAGAATGTGAAACTAGTTACTACACCTTTGACTACCCATTTCAAATTAAGTAAGGGGATGTGTCCCAAGACCCATGAAGAGATGTATTATATGTGTAAATTTCCATACACATCAGTTGTGGAAGCATACTGTATGCAATGATCTACACAAGACCTAATATTTCACATGCAATGGGAGTTATAAGCAGGTATATGAACAATCTGGGAAAAGAGCATTGGATGGATGCGAAGTGGATTCTTAGGTATTTGAGAGGTACCACAAATAAAAAATTATGTTGAATTGAGGCTTCTGTGATCCATAACAATTATAAGAAGAAATTTCGGCGTAAATCACATTCAGAAAATTATTGTCGAGCGTTTCGAACCAACTAGTGTGGTTCATCGTCAGGACAAGTTGAAAAATCAGATCTATCTTTGCCAGTTAAATACTTTGAGCAGAGCCTCCAACGGCTAACTATTTAACTGGAAAAGATAGATCTGATTTTTCAACTTGTCCTGACAATGAACCACTCTAGTTGGTTCGAAACGCGTCGATAATAATTTTCTGAATGTGATTTACGCCGTAATTTCTTCTTATAATTAATAAAAATTATGTTTTGGAGGTTCAAACATTTCTCTACAGTGATATGTTGATGTAGATATGGCAGGTGACAGAGATAACAAGAGGAGCACCAGAGGGTATGTTTTTGCTGTAGGTGGAACAATTGTCAGTTGGTTTTCAAAATTGCAAAACATTGTTGCACTTTTAACAACGGAAGTAGAGTATGTTGCTTCTGCAAAGCTAGTAAGGAAATGATTTGGTTACAAATCTTTATGCATGATTTGGGAAAGAAGCAGGAGATGAGTATGTTATATAGTGAAAACCAAAGTGTCATTCGGCTTGCAAATAAATCAGAATTTCATTCTAAGACTAAACTGTACAACTAATGTATCATTTCATATGGTCAATTTTGGATGATGGACAGTTGAAGCTGGAAAAGATACACACTAACTAGAATTCTATAGATGTGTTGACAAAGGTTGTAACCAGGGAGAAATTGAGCTGTTGCTTAGTTTAAATTGGCCTTCAAGAATGATGATTAAGATGAGAAACAACTAGGTCCAATGTCCAAGCATTGTCCAGTAAGTGATAGTGATGGAGATGATATAATCAGTCTCCAAGTGGGATATTTTTGGATGTGGAGGTTGATTTTCTTCCTAATTCAGAGGTTTTGTTTCAGCCATGTTTAGATCCCAATTCTTGACCGGGTGGTGTGGGGGGGGGCTTCCCCCCCACTATTGCTACCTCAGGGGTCTAGGGGGGGCTAGATGCATGTTTAGAGCCCCACATGGTGGGGGTTTTGGGTCAGCGCCCCCAAAGCTAAAAATAGATGAAAAATTGCCTTTTAAAATATTGTAATTTCATAGTCAATATGGGTCATTCATTAGGCAGATGATCTGACAATAGAAGTTATGTTTAATTTAAGGGTTTTTTCCCTAGAAGTCAAACCCTCGTTTATATAAGGGAATTGTATTGCAAATGTGTATTCTTATTCTAAGTGAGAGAGAGAGGAGGCTGTGTAAGAGCGAAGAGAAAATTATTGTGGATCTACTATAGGTTGTATCTCTTCATTTTTATAGATAATATAAAAGGGAGGACTAGCTATTTCTTTGTGGACATAGCCCAAATTGGGTGAACCAACGTATATATGTGTCTTTCTTGTTTTATGCATTTCTATATTTGTGTTTCTGCAATATTTTGTGTATTTAATTCCACCATTAATTAATTTCTAACAAGAGCTCCTTTAAATGTTTCTCTAATTAGCTAAGAATTAATTTTTATCTGAGTGTCCAAACAAACTTTTACTTTGCTATATTAATTTTGATTGTTGAGAAAATCATGGAGGAAAACTTTATCCTTCTTTTTTGTAATGTTATTTAAACAACATTATGACCCTCGGAAAGGGGTTCTATTTTTGGCTAAAAAAGTAAAATTTTCACTATTGTAAAGTTGTTTTCTTAATATAAGTTTTTGACCACTTGATTTGATGTTTCAACAAGGTCAAGAAAACATGGTACTATCACTTTAATTTTCTTTCTCATTCTTTCATTGAAATTGCAATAGTTCTTGTTATTGCTTTAATGATTAATGATTGAAATTGGTCACTATTGATCAATTGTTCTTATTTGTATTGAGGCATTAAGATTAAAATATGTGCATGCATACTACGAATGAATGAAATTCATTTAACTATTTAAATGAATTATTATTTTATTTATAATTTATTTATTATAGATGATGAACTAATAGATCTATATCTCATGTTTATTGTTGTCTTTTTTATTTCACATATGTAAAATACCTAGGATATATATATATATAATTTTAATGATATAGAAATAGTTTTTTGATCATAATGTTGGCATTGATGTAAAATGGGCAAGGATGGAAGATGCATGGTGTGTCAAGTTCAGAGGGAGTCCTATTGTTTCTACATTATTTGGTAGAGAACCATCATAGTAACAAGATAATTAAATAAGTTGTAAAAGATTATGACTGTGATGTTGTGAGTCCCAGGCTTTGAATAAATTTATGCCTCAGGAGATTACTCAAATTTCTCTAGAAGTGGCATAGTTGGATAATTCTTAGAAAACTTTCCAACGATAAGTTGAAGTTTGAATTTGGCCCTTGGGGGTGAAAGTTATGGATGGTCAAAGTTAGCAGGCCAAAAGTCAACCTAGTGACCTAGCCATCGGTCCCAACAAACTAGTCAGCGTATTGGGGTGCTTAAGTATAGATGGCATAATGGTATTAGTTGCTTCAAACTTAGGAGGGATGATTCTAGGCCACATCACCCCAACATACATCCTATTGGCACACAAATGGTTGAAAGGTGGTCCCATAGGGACATGTATCCTTGGAAGAAACCTTCTCGGGAGAGACCTCCTAGATATCTCACAAGTCCATATTCAAAAATCCCAAGATCCTGATATTTTAGACCCTAGGATGTTGGGAATAGGTCATATGGGGAAGTGCTTGGAACCAATGATTTTGGCCCTAAATTTTAACAAAGGAATTTGATGAAAAACCAAGGCTTGAGTCCCTCATTCCTCCATACCTTGGAAAACATGGAAAATTAGAACATGATACTTGGCATGATTTTACTAGCTGAAGGAGACACAGGTATTGATGATGTCAACATAGGGTGACATGGCACGTGGCATGCAAATTTGGCATTATTGGGTATCCAAGTGCGCCGAAAATGGGTGACATGTGGCACCACTCAAGGAGTGACACATGGCATCCTTACAGAGGTGGCATCAACATGGTTGAAATGTCATCCCAATAAAAATATAATTGGTCAAGGTGTGAGTGGCACAGTCCCATGGGACACATAACCTCGGAAGAAATAACATCGAAGGTTATCAAAGGAGTGCAACTGAGTTTTCACTAAGAGAATTTTTGTCGAGATTGGTGGAAGAATATGGATGCAAGAGACAAAGGTGAGCCAGTAGGTAATGGTAATATCTTTGTTTCAAGAGGACATGGCAAATAGGTAAAATCAACGGATGATCTAAAATGATCATAAGTTAAAATTGAAGTAGAATTGATTATGCCATTAATGAATAGAATGTTAACTAAAAGTGCTGAAATCGTGAGAACTGCTTGAGAAGAATGACTTTAAGACAGTTGATAAAACATAATTAGGATGTAAAAAAAAAGTGAAAAGAATAAATACACAGTGATACCAGATAACAAGATTGATTACAGAGTTCGTCCTTGATGGACTACGTCTCCGGATCCACTTTCAAGATGGGCGACCAATTTATTAGGATTATAATCGAAGAGGTCGATTACATAGAAATTTGACCAAACAGAATGTGCATGCAGACACTTTTGGTCACTGTCATAAGAAATCTCTCTGAAGAAACTTTCCAACGCCTGCCACGGTTCCCAATTCTGACTCCTTATGCTCCTGTTACACTGAAAACAAAACAACCTATATCCATCCAGAACCTGCACATGAAACTCAAAACCACTCTCCCCTCTTCAATAAGAAAAAATTCCTTTTGAAACCCTATAAGTACACTCTAACCTCCTCAGGCTGAGTTCGGGATGAAAGAGTAAAAATTTGAGTTTGTTTGGTCTCGGTCTTGTCATGAAATGACACCTAGGGATAAGGTTGCTTGGTCATAGAATTAGTTTTGCACCAAAATACAATTCGCAACCCACTTATGACCTTATATTAGCAGATAAATTGTTGGCAGTTTGCTGATGACGTAGGATTGGCTGGCGAACAACATGTTTATAGGCGGTCTAACCACGAGCTGCCACCTTCGCAGTCAACCTCCGAAGGTCTCGACTTACGATGTGGTGATTTCAATGCATGTGAACACGTCTACTTTCGACCGTCGTGGCTTACCTGACAGTCTTACCCTGGGGGTTCCGACATGAATACCCAGTGTTTAACATAACCCCGACAACTTACCTTGTAGCTGCTCACATGGAATAGTTCCTGCTGCGGTTATGGTTAGGTGGACTCCTGCTTGGTTATACTCCACCGTTTTGTAACCCTGACGCCCAACCACTCACATGGTCGTGGTTTCAACACGGTCTGAACCCTGCGGTCAAGACTGTGTTTGTAATTTAAATGTTTTGTAATGCATTACATTAGGCTTAGAGGTTAATGCGTTAGACTTAGGGTTATATGTTTGTTTTTGAATTTCTTTCAATATATAGAGTTGTAATATGGTCCGATAGGTTTAGAACTTAGGTTTATGGCTTTTGATTGCATGTTTTACCACATGGGTTAATACATGAATTTTTGATAGGTTAATGTATTAGGTTCTAGGGCTTAGGTTTTGATGTTTTCCAGCATATATTTTAGGGCTAGGTTTATTAACATAATGCCTTAGGTAATTTTACACCACTTGATTTTGGTTGTAAACCCATACACACATCTTTTGTCACAAAGTAAAATTCATGAAAAACGTCACATGTCGAAAATTCTGTCAACAACCAAATCCCACAAAATGGACGACAACCAAGATGTCGACAACCAGGTTCCAAACCATATCACCATGAAAACCATTGATATCACCTCAACAACTTGAATCATAAACAACACTGTCGAAGGTAAAGACACCAAACTGAATGATGACAATGAAACTGAAACTGTGTAACTGATCTGACGAGATCCTCCTGGATCAATCCTCTCCACTTGAAAGCTTTTGGACCACAAAATTTTGAATTAAACAAATAGTCGATGAGGGTAGAGCTCCCTCACTTTCCACCTTGCCCTGATGGTGTACCAATACATTCAATCAACCACTTGAAAGTGATTACCTTGATGATGCTGACCATGGAACATTTTGATTTGGTGACTTGTTCCATCCATTTGCAGTATGTACAACTTGCGAAGATGGTTAAACAACCTGTCATGAGCATGGAAATTGACTTCTTTCCATGAAATACCATGAGTTAGTGATTCATAATCATCTTTGAAAACAATCTCTACAGGATATTGTTCAATACTATTGACATGTATTAACAATCTATATTGCGGAATGACAAAGACAATCAAAGACATTTTTGACATCAAACTAGCTACTTGACTTGATATACTTTCCTGATTCCTGATTACTAAGTGAACTTGCTGCAATGAACCCATCAAACTCTTAGGTGAAAACTGTTGCAACTTAGTTTGATTTTAAAAGTATTGAATTAGCTTTTGATTTGTTTGAATCACAGTTTATTCTCTATTAAATGATGTTTCCATTTATTAGCACTTCCATTGATGCATAAGTTTCCCTTATATGTATTGGACACTTTGACACTACTTTAGAAAAGGTTTTGATATGAAAACACATAGGCTTCCTCTCCACTTGAAAAGAGGCTTCCAAACTATTTGAAACACGAAATGGTGACACAATACAAGAGAAATTTAACACTGACTTTCCCCAATACTGACTTGCACACCTGTAATTGATATTTTCCAAACTTGGATTGAATTGATTCATTCTGACATTAGGAAGCTTTAGGCATCAATTGTAATTCGTCCGGTATTCCCTACTTATGAGTAAGATGTTTGGTTTCTTTAAATAGAACTGGAAAAGTTTCTACCTCTTTGACCAAACTATCTTTAAGCTGAGACTCATAACTTGAACAAACATCCTGTTGATTCTTATGTTGTTCCTTTACACACATGATTACAAATTTTTTATTTGAACTTATTAATCACTTCATGTGATTAGCAACAATATTTAAGTGATTTTTTTTTATGTGTTCTGACAATAAATTCAACCCCATCTTTCTTAAGGTGATATTTATGCTCTCTCTTGTAAAATACTGAATCACAATCATAAAGATAAGGTCTTCCTAAGAAAACTCCACATATTTCTACTAGAACCACATCTAATTCCACTTCATCAATGTAATTAGCTGTAATGGAAAATCTTAATCGACAATGTTTTGTGACTTTTATCTGAGTTGATTTACCTAACCATCCTAATGGGTAAGGTTGTTGGGTCCCTATAATACTAGTGATTACCCCATTACTATTGTAGTTATACCCCTTATTAATATTGTTGTGCCTCTATTGCCCCCATATTGTTATTACTCTGCCCCATAAAATCCCTCTATTGTTATTTTTGTGGCTTTATATTATTATTGTTAGGTCGGCTGGATTATATTATGACTCCTTAGACTCCTATATATAGAAAGGAGGTTTTGTCATTTGAATCATCCAAGAATTTTTCATTTATGTAATGTAAAGGAGGTTTCCCCCTCGAAGAGGCTGAATTCTAAGGCATTGATCAGTCTTTCCTATCTTTTCTTGAGCTGGTTTCATAACATTTGGTATCAGAGCTTTGGGTTCTAGGGTTTCGCTGCTCCAAACAGGTCATCGTGGAATTTTAGCTATAACTTTTTTTCTGTGATGTTTCCGAAGTTTCAAACAAAACCCATTTGATAAGAAATCGCACTGAAGCTTGGGTCCAAATTTCAGAGAATTTCGCGCTATATTTGCGGAGTTATGATCTGAGGAAGTTGGTCTTTTTGCAGACTCCTGAATTACATTCCAAACAGGTGACCTGGGGAAAATCGTCATAACTTTCTCTCTGGGGATTGGATTGAAATTTCGTAAGAAGGTATAGAAAGAGGACAGACCTTAGTTCCAGATAAGTGTTTTTCAGATCCAAAGGTTGAAACAGGGACTCGTGGCACGTCGTACAAGTTCGTTCTACTGAACTAGTCTATAATCAAGTCACTGTGGGAGATTTCATATAACTCTTCCTTGGAGAATCCAATTTGGGTCAGACCTGTGGCATTGGAAAGAGGACACAGTGGGCTACTATAGGTAGCAATTTCAGAACTAGATGATTGGAAAGTACCGAGATAATCAGAGGCAATATCGAGCTCCTACAAAGTGAAAAAAGGTGTGTAGATTTTTTTAAATTTTTGCTTAAGCTTGGTTTGAAAATTTATATTGAAGGAATTCAAAGGGCATAGTAGAGAATTATTATCGGTAACTGATGCCCCGAGGAAAGAAAATGCAAACACCTAGTAAGGAACCTGAAAGCTCTAGCATGACTCATGAAGAAGAGGAAGAAATGCTACATGATATATCAAAATTACAAGAACAAGTGCAACAAATGTCACGCTCACAAAAGTTAACAGAAGCTAAGATGAATGGCATGGAAGCTAAGATGAATGGCATGGAAGCTAAGATGGACAATTTGAATATATATTTGAACACAAATTTGAAGACAGGCATGGCAGATTTGAAGACGGATTTGACAAATTTTCTACAAGAAATACTTACTAATGGTGAAAAGGTAGTAAAGGAAACTCATGATGAGAACAAAAGAAATGTTAATCATGATTCCATAGATGCTAATGTTGGATCGAAGACTCACCATATTCCAAAAATCGATATGAGGAAGTTTGATGGCAAGGATCCCGCCACATGGATATTACAGATGGAGCAATTCTTCGATCTCAATAATGTGCAAAACGCACAAAAGGTACGTATGACAACTGTATATTTGGAACCAAATCAGTTTGTATGGTATCAATGGCTTTGCTCTCGTAAAAAATTTATCACTTGGGCAATTTTTACGGAAGAATTGATAGCACATTATGAGGATACAAAAAGCAACACTTTTTTTAGCCAATTGATAAGTCTCAAACAAAAGGGTTCAATAATGGAGCACATTGAGGAGTTCCAAAAATTGAACATAAGGGTAAAAGATATTCCAGAGGAGCATAGGATTGATGTGTTCATAGGGTCTTTAAAGGATAATATCCAACATGATGTTCGCCTTTGGGAACCTGATTCATTAGAGAAGGCATTCAGGTTAGCAAGAAAAATGGAAAGCAAAATTATGGCAACTAGGAAGCATACCACTCACAACTATAAAGACGGAAGTGTTGTTGCCCCTAGTCTTCCACAACCTATAAGGTTGACACCACAACAATTGGAAGAAAAAAGAGCAAAAGGGCTTTGTTACAGTTGTGATAGCAAATACACTAAAGGTCATAAGTGTGCTGAGAAGAAATTATTCTACATAGATTGTGAAGAGGAAGAAGAAAAGGAGCAAGAAAGGTCAAAAGAAGAGGATATACTCCAGGAACAAAGCCTAGATGAAGAACAAATAAATCCGACCATATCTTGTAATGCATTGGCGGGAATTACCACTCCTCAAACCATCAAGATAGAAGGACAAATCAAGAAGAAAAAGGTAATAGTGTTGATTGATTCAGGAAGCACCCACAATTTTATTCATTGTAGGGTAGCAAAAGAATTGAATTGCTTCCTATATCCAGCACCAGAGTGTCAAGTGATGATTGCAAATGGAGGAACAATAAATTGCTCTGGAAAGTGCCATAATATCAAGCTATCCATGGGAGAATATGTATTGACTAGCCCAATGCTTTCCATTCCAATGGGAGGTGCTGATGTTGTACTAGGAGTCCAATGGCTACAATCCTTGGGTACAATAGCTTTTAATTTTCAAGAACTTTTCATCAAATTTTCTACGGAAGGAAAGGAAGTTGAATTAAGGGGTATTGCAGGGAAACCAGGAAAGATAATCAGCTCTAATGGTATGACAAAGCTTCTAAAAAAGGAGCAAAGAGGTGTAATTGCACAATTATGTTCGCTAGATGTTTCCACATCGGAATCATCTATTTCTCCAGATCTCCAAAAAGTCCTGGACAATCATTCCAAGGTATTTGAGACTCCCAAAGGTCTCCCACCTATGCGTGATCATGATCATGCTATTCATCTGATTCCAGGAAGTGTTCCTCCAAACATCAGGCCGTACAGATATCCCTATGTCCAAAAAAGTGAAATTGAACGTATGGTTGCAGAAATGCTAGAGGCTGGTATAATTCAACCGAGTCAAAGTTCTTTCTCTACTCCAGTAGTATTGGTGCACAAGAAGGATGGATCATGGCGCATGTGTCCGGATTATAGGGAGCTCAACAAGCTCACTATTAAAGATAAGTTCCCCATTCCTGTCATTGATGAATTACTGGATGAATTGCATGGATCAATTTACTTCACCAAGTTGGATCTTCGTTCGGGATATCATCAAATCAGAATGAAGATTGAAGACATTCCAAAAATAGCATTTAGAACTCATGAGGGTCATTATGAATTTTTGGTCATGCCTTTTGGCCTTACCAATGCACCTTCAACATTTCAAGGTTTGATGAATTCAATTTTCAAACCATTCCTTAGAAAATTTGTGTTAGTATTTTTTGATGATATACTAATCTACAGCAAGTCTTGGAAGGATCATGTTGAACATGTTGACAGGGTGCTACAACTATTGGAGGAGAAACAATTATATGCAAAAAGATCCAAATGTTTCTTTGGAGTCCAGGAGGTGGAATATTTGGGTCATATTGTATCTCATGAAGGAGTTAAGGTAGACCCTAGCAAAATTAAAGCCATTAAGGAATGGAAAATCCCCACATCCATAAAGCATCTGCGAGGATTTCTGGGTTGACAGGGTATTATCGCAAGTTTGTTAAGAATTATGGGAGAATAGCAGCACCTCTAACAACATTATTGAAGAAAGATGCATTTTCATGGACTCCGGAAGCAACAAAGGCCTTTGAACATCTTAAAGAGGCAATGTGCCAAGCACCGGTCTTAGCTACACCGGACTTCACAAAAACCTTTATTGTGGAATGTGATGCTTCAGGAAATGGAATTGGTGTTGTTCTAATGCAAGATGAAAGACCCATTGCTTTTGAAAGTCGTCCAATCAAGGGAAAGTTTTTAAGCAAAGCTATTTATGAGAAGGAAATGTTGGCAATACTCCATGCACTTAAGAAATGGCGACCCTACCTAATGGGAAGACACTTCAAGGTAAAAACGGATCATGATAGCCTTAAATACTTTTTAGAACAAAGATTATCCTCTGAAGAGCAACAAAAGTGGGTCACAAAGATGTTGGGTTATGACTTTGAAATCATCTACAAAAAAGGGAAGCAAAATGTGGTGGCAGATGCACTCTCAAGAAAGGATGAGGATGTGGAAGCATTGTTGTGTGCCATTTCTATTATCCAACCAGATTGGATAAACGAAGCAAGGGAGGAATGGAAGAATGACGAAGAAGTGTGGGCACTTATTCGAAAGTTACAACAAGATTCCAGTACGTCTGATACATTTAGCTGGCAAAATGATTCGTTATGGTACAAAGATCGCTTATACCTCTGTAAGAATTCCCAGCTAAAACAAAAGATTCTTATGGAATTGCACACTTCTCCCTTAGGAGGGCACTCAGGATTTTTAAAAACTTACCACAGGGTTAAGAAGGAATTTTTTTGGGATGGCCTTAAATCAGATATTCAAAAGTTTGTGGCGGAATGTTTGGTTTGCCAACAAAATAAAGTTGAAACAATTAAGACACCGGGTCTATTACAACCTTTATCCATTCCAAGCCAACGTTGGGAGGAGGTTTCAATGGATTTTATCACAGGTTTACCCAAGTCTGAGGGAAAGAGTGTCATCATGGTGGTAGTTGACAGACTTACCAAGTATGCACACTTTTGTGCATTATCACATCCATTTAAAGCCAGTACAGTTTCTACTGCATTTATGGAAACAATTCAAAAGCTACATGGAAACCCAAAGATTATTGTAAGTGACAGAGATCCCATTTTCACTGGAAATTTTTGGACAGAATTATTTTCTTGTCTTGGTACTCAGTTAGCTCATAGCTCATCTTATCATCCTCAATCTGATGGGCAAACTGAGATAGTAAACAAATGTTTGGAAGGATATCTTCGTTGCTTTGTATCTGATAAACAGACACAATGGGTCAAATGGTTGCCTCTGGCTGAATGGTGGTATAACACTTCCTTCCATACAGCAACAAAAATGACCCCATTTATGGCACTTTATGGGTATCAACCACCATCCATCACATCATATTTAAGAGAAAATTCTAAGGTTCAGGCAGTGGAACATCACATCGAACATCAACAACAAGTCCTCCAACTCTTAAAGGATAACCTCGTGTTGGCACAAAATAGAATGAAACAACAGGCAGATCAACATCGCAGTGAAAGAAGTTTTGATGTAGGTGATTGGGTATTCCTACGGCTACAACCATATAAGCAAATGTCCCTCAAGCAAGCTAAGAAGGATAATAAATTATCACCAAAGTATTATGGTCCGTACAAGGTGTTGCAAAAGATTGGTACTATGGCATACAAATTGGAGCTTCCTGCAGCTTCTCGATTGCACCCAGTTTTCCATGTTTCATGTTTAAAGAAGGTTATAGGCGACAAGCTCCCAGTTCAAACAATATTGCCAGAACTTGACGAGGAAGGAAAAATTATATTGGAACCGGAAGCAGTCACAGAAACAAGAACTCGACAGCTACGAAATCGATCAATTTCAGAGTATCTTATCAAGTGGAAGAACTTATCCGCTGAAGATTCCACATGGGAGGATGAGAATTTTATGCAGAAGTATCCAGAACTACTCAAGCGTTGAGGACAACACTTTTTTGAAGGAGAGGGGCATGTTGGGTCCCTATAATACTAGTGATTACCCCATTACTATTGTAGTTATACCCCTTATTAATATTGTTGTGCCCCTATTGCCCCCATATTGTTATTACTGTGCCCCATAGAATCCCTCTATTGTTATTTTTGTGGCTTTATATTATTATTGTTAGGTCGGCTGGATTATATTGTGACTCCTTAGACTCCTATATATAGAAAGGAGGTTTTGTCATTTGAATCATCCAAGAATTGTTCATTTATGTAATGTAAAGGAGGTTGCCCCCTCGAAGAGGCTGAATTCTAAGGCGTTGATCTATCTTTTCTATCTTTTCTTGAGCTGGTTTCATAACAAAGGTCTTGGATGATTCCGTGTCTCCAAACCCGAATTCTTAACTAAATATTTAGATATTAAATTGGCCTTTGATCCACTATCAAACATTGTATCTATCTTTGTGTGCTTAGAAGTTATCATTATGTTAAACAATTCAACTCTTTTATCCTCATTTGAAGGATTTATGTTTGATGAAGATGCAATAATATTCGAACTTGAACCAGTGTCAGAAGTTTTACCCATCGTAACTATGGTATTTATCCTCCTTTCATCACCTGAATCTGAATCTAGATCTTGCTAGATTGCTGCAATTTATTTCTTTTCATCCTTCTCCTTAAGGAACCTTTTGGGTTTAAGTTTTGGATAAAGTTTCCAACACTTAGATTAATCATGACCGATTCTCTGGCAATGAGAACAAGTAGGTCTTTCCTTTTGAGTTGTCACTGAATTATTTCTCTTCGAATTGTTCTTCCCTTTACTGTCATTGGAATATTTGATTTCCAACTCTTTGGATGATTGTGATGAAAACTTGAATGGTCTGCCACCTGATTCAATATGTATGGCTTGAACACACACTTCATCAAAATCATTAGGATTAAGCATCAATAAAGTATGCTACAAATATGAATGTAAAGTGTCGATGTATTTTAACAAAGTTTCATGTGTATCCAATGAAATACCAAGCACCAATGCTTTCTTTCTGAACTCCTGAGTAAACTCCTAAACACTCTACCCTTTACCTTGCCTCAAGTGCTACCAATCAATAACAACTTGTTGCATGTATCCTAAAGGATATAATTGTTTTTTAAGAGATTTTAAGAACTTAGACCATGAAGAGATGAATTTACCTTCTCGCTTTACATCTATCTAAGTTTTACTTTCCCACCAGATTAAAGCTATTTTCGCCATTCTAAGTGTAGCTAACTGAATTTTTGTTTTATCGTCATAGATGTTCTGAATACAAAATACACTTCTAAATGCTTAATCTAGTTATCTAACTTTTCAGGATTCATTTCACCATCATAAATAGGTAATTCAAATTTTACATCTAATTTCAAAAGAGATGTTTTCTTAGGTTTCTTTTCTGTTTCAGATTCTGCATTGGAAGAAGAAGAAGATGATGATGATGGAGATGATGGAGGTGAAGGTGATTTATCAACCTTTCCTTTACCTTTGTCCTTCTTCGATGTATTTGAAGAAGAAGCTGCATCTCTCACCTTATTGTCTTCATAGAGTTCTCCCAACATCTGCTGCATAGTCAAGAATGCTTGCTGAAACTATTCCTCGCTCATCTTAGTTTCTAGATTTTCACCTGCATCAGATCTTGTCACGGTCGACTTATGAACGAGTCTTTGCTTTTCAATCTTTGGATCAATCTGCTTAAGGATTCCTTCTCCACGTTGCAACTTTGACTTGGTTAACATTCAATGGAAAATTCTACAAACGCAACCTGCTCTGTTACCAAATTATATGATCTGAAATGATCATAAGTTAAAAATGAAGTAGAATTGATTATGCCATTAATGAATAGAATGTTAATTGAAAGTGCTGAAATCATGAGAACTGCTTGAGAAGAATGACTTTACGATAGTTGATAAAACATAGGTAAGATGCAAAAGAGAAGTGAAAACAACAAATACATAGTGATACTAGATATCAAGATTGATTATGGAGTTCGTCCTTGATGGACTACATCTCTGGGTTTGCTTTCAAGATGGGAGACCACTTTATTAGGATTGAAACCGAAGATGTTGATTACACAGAAATTTAAGAAAACTGAATGTGCTTGCAGGAAGTTCTAGTCATTGTCATAAGAAATCTCTTTGAAACAACTTTCCAACGCCTGTCATGGTTCCCAATGCTAACTCCAGATGCTCCTGTTACATTGAAAACAAAATAGCCTATATCCCTCTAGAACCTGCACATGAAACTCAAAACCACTCTCCCCTATTCAATGAGAAAAACTGCCTTTTAAAACCCTGAAAGTACACTCTAACCTCCTCAGGCTGAGTTTGGGATGAATGAGCTACAATTTGGGTTTGTTTGGTCTCGATCTTGTCATTAAATGACACCTAGGGATAAGGTTGCTTGGTCCTAGAATTAGTTTTGCACCAAAATACAATTCGCAACCCACTTTCGACCTTATATTAGCAGAAAACGGTTAGCGTTTTGCTAACGGCGCAAGATTGGCTGGCAGACAACATGTGAATAGGTGGTATAACCACGAGCTGCCACCTTCACGGTCAACCTCCGACGATCTCAGCTTACGGTGTGGTGTTGTCAATGCATGTGAACACGTCTACCTTCGACTGTCGTGGCTTACCAGACGGTCTTACCCTAGCGGTTCTAGTGCGAATACCCAACGGTTAACATAACCCCGATAGCTTAACTTGTAGCTACTCACATGGCATAGTTCCTGCTGCGGTTATGGTTAGGTGGACTCGTGCTCAGTTATACTCCACCTTTTTGTAACCCTGACTACCCGACCACTCACATGGTCATGGTTCCGACACTGTCTAAACCCCGTAGTCAAGACTACGTTTGTAATTTAAATGTTTTGTAATGCATTACATTGAGCCAAGAGGTTAATGGGTTAGACTTAGGGTTATATGTTTGCTTTTGAATTTCTTTCAATACGTAGAGTTGTAATATGGTCCGATAGGTTTAGAACTTAGGTTTATGGCTTTTGATTGCATGTTTTACCACATGGGTTAATACATGAATTTTTGATAGGTTAATGTATTAGGTTCTAGGGCTTAGGTTTTGATGTTTTCCACCATAGGTTTTAGGGCTAGGTTTATTAACATAATGTCTTAGGTATTTTTACACCACTTGATTTTGGTTGTAAACCCATACACAAATCATTTGTCACAAAGTGACATTCACGACAAATGTCACATGACGATAATTCCGTTGACAACCAAATCCTGCAAAATGGACGATAACCAACATGTTGACAACTAGGTTCGAAACCATATCGCCATGAAAAGCATTGATATCACCTGAACAACCTGAACCATAAACAACATTGTTGACGCTGAAGACACCAAACTAAATGCTAATGGCGAAACTGAAACTGGGTAACTAATCTGACGAGATCCTCTTGGATCAACATAAATCTAATTGGTCCATGTGTTAGGGAGTGGTCCCCATGAGACACATCACCTTAGAAGAAACATAATATCAAAAGGAACATTCTTGGTGAGAATCAAAGGTTCTCCACTAAGTTTTTTTCCGAGAAAAAAGGTTTGAGAAATAAGCACCATGAAACAATTCTATGAGGACATGAAGACCACATGCACATAAGTTTTGTGAATAGAGGTTAAGCACTTAGGGCTATGGTGCAAAGGGGATGAGTAGGAAGTCTAGTGACAGATTCATGTGTTAATGCGACCAAGCTCTTAAGGACCTATTTCATTAAGAAGCACCATGGTATGTGTGGAAAAAAGGCCTAAGGAATTAGCACCATGAACATATGAAGCTTGAATGGGTTGGAAACTATTTTGGCCTATGTGCTATATTTGATATCTATGCCATGTCTTCGAGCTCTATTTATTTGGATTATGTAGGAAATGAACGGGTTGGTAGAAATTTGGTGTGATGTACAGGTTGTTGTTGTTAATGGAGTCAAAGGTGATTTCCGAGAGAACTAGATCAAGGCAACAAGGACCATGATCTTACTGAATTAATTAATGGATCCTAGCTCAACAAGAAAAAGTAAAACCTGCTACTTGAATTGATTGTGACTATAAAGGGTTAAGGAGAAAGGAAATGAGGACCATGATCTGCAAGAGAATGTTAATGAAGATCATACCATAAAGCTCATATTAGCATGCTATATTACATCTCTCGAGAAATTGAAGAGACATGCTGGTTATATAAGTAAAATTTAATGGTGGAACTCTCTAAGTGTGCAATAGGATTGAGAATTAATTCTAAACATGAAATAACCTCTAGAATCCATTCTCAAATTTATTATAGCTGCAACAAATGTATAAATAAAGCTCTAATTGTGTGCAATCAGATTTATAGAGCATTACAAAGCTACAATTGAGACCATGTCTGTGCCTGTTGGTTGAGTAAATTGAGCCCATACTCATGTTATTAATTGAATATCAGTGTGCCATACTACATGGAGGATGTGCTAATTAATAAGCTAACTAGTTGTACTGTTCTATGAGTTTCTGCAAAACAAAATATCAAAAACACTAAGGGCAAGTTATGTAGAGTTGTATAGGTGTGGTTTGTCCAAGTGTTCTCTGAGTGTGGGTATGTTGGTGTGAGAGGATATGTGTGTGTTTGAGAAGAATTGAGGGCTAAGAGATCCTATTTATTTAGGCTCATTGAGGTTCGAGAATAGTACCAATGGAGTAGTGAGGTGTGCAGTGGAGAGTGAGGCTACAAAGTAGAGAGGAAGGAGTTGTGTGTGATAGCAGGTCAACCTATTTATATTTATATGTAATAGAAGTAGGTCTCTATTACTCAATTTGAAAATTTTATGAAAAGTAGGACAATTGGTTGAAGCAGGTTGTGGCTTGCATTTATAAAGAGGTTGGAGCCTCCTGATAAATTGTGGCTTGCTATTTTTGAAGGGGGTTAGGGCCTCCTGTGAGTGGGCACTCACAAACAATAATACCAAAAAAATTGGTGGTTTTCTCATTTGTGTTTCCATGTTAACTGCCTGTGACCATATGTGTATGATTCCCATATTTATGTTGTGTGTGTTCATGTGAATGATTTACATTGTTGTTTATGTACTTTTCTATGAATTATCACATAAGAAATTGCTAAATAAATGAAAGCAATAATTGGATTTAAAATGTATAACTCTCGCTAATTACTTATTCACGCCCCCTCTCAGTAATTCCTTAAGTCCAACAAGTTTTATATTAATATATCTTGTTTTCATTAGATAATAGTTACATGATTATTTACATTATTTCCTTTTAAAAGCATTTAATTCATCATCTACTATAAGTGTCCATTCATTGGAGCAAACATTTAATTCATCATTTTCTAGATGTTTGACAGCTAGGTATAGGATTGTTATGTTGCATTTTGTTGATGCTTGTTATAAATTAATGTATTATGGTTCTGTGAGATACATCATATAACAGGGATCAACAACGAAGAGGTAGAAGTCAAGGTAATGAGAATGATAATGCAATACAAACATGTGATGCAAATTGTAATGACAAAGAAACAACAGGAGAAACAAGGCATGTCTATTATGTTTTGATGGCCTGGGTATGTTTGTTGATGTATGCTCAGTTGATGATGTGTTGTTGCAGAGATTATTATGTAACAAAGATCAGTTGAAGAGGTGCAAGGAAAGACAATGTGATGCATTGAGTTATGTTATGTTGTAAAGGAGTTGTGATGATTGTTATTTAACTGCGTGCATATGTTTATATTATTATTAAAATGTTCTTACTATATTGTTGATCATTATTATGCTTAATGTCAAGGCATGTCAAGTTGATTTCATAGTTAATGTATGCCCAAATGAGCAAGTATTATTATGAATTGGAGGTGAAAAACTTGCTTGCATATGTTTTTATTGCATGATTGAGCTAATTGAATATCGATGATGTTGCATATAGCCATAAATGAATCCAACACATTAAATTCATTCCATTACGTCTGGGAGACTTAATCAGGGTGATTAATGGTGACTAGATAAAAAAATAATAATTTTCCACTACAAAACTGGACCATATCAACAAGACTAATTGAACCTTAGCCAAACAATGAGAAAAACACAAGTAAAAGAATGGGGATTTTACTTTTGCATCCGATAGGTGTAGACATAGTTTCTCGCCTTCAATTATGGGTTGCAAACACTCTTTCTCCGTTGAAAATATAGGATGCAACTATTGAAAATGTTGAATCTACACCATTATAAGTTTGTGTCCATACTTGAATTTGAGGAAAACCAAGAAGTCTTCACCTAGAACTTCTCATAGATGCATCACTTGCTTAATTACACCTTTAAGCACCTTTCCAACCTCTCGTAACACCAAAATGAATTAGTCAAATAATCAAGACAATGTGTGCAAGTGTATCATTAGTACTAGGTTGACATCAATGTCAACATAATTCCATAATGCCAATAATATCCACCTTTGGAATTGATGGCAACATCATGTAGACACCAAACCATATGAACTTTCTCTATCCTCGTTTGATGTTAATGGAAAAGGGCACATAAATATTTGACTACTATGTTGATCAAGTTGATAATGAAGCACTAAGTTGTTGCAATCAACTACAATATACCAGTAAATTAGTATTAGGGACTAGACCAACAACATGCCAACATATTCTAACCAATAACATCTCACCAATGCATTCACTCACACTCAGCTCTAACAACAATAGAAAATACATGGCAGTTATAGTAATAGCATGAAAGTACAAGGCCTATACATAAAACCCTAGTTGCACATCAACTCTCATCATATCAAACTTTGGCTCAATAATACATCTCTTGATCAATATTAACACTATATTATCAGTGTGAGGCTCAACAACATATAACTATAGTCTTTCTTGCAGCACAAGCCCTAGCTTTGGACAATAAGTTAGCAAGCAGATAAAACAAAACATCACTCTATATCATCATCATGTACTCAAACATCAACAATCTATAACAATTCCATGCTCTTATAGCAATAGTAATTAATACACAGTTCACGTAAGAAAGATTCTAACCCTAAGAAACTCAATACTATGACCTCTACTCAACTTTACATTGCTTGGTAGAAATACATGGAATCAATAAGCAATAATATATTCTCTACATAGCGATAGAAATACAAGTATTGTCCTCTCAGATGTATATGACATCAAGTGCATCAACAAAATACAAAACTAATAAACCATAACACCATACCTCATGATCGTAGATTGGAAATACTATGATAGTATAATGGAATTACTATGAAAATACATGGCACATGATAACATATGGAAAGAATATATATAGAGTCATTGCAACACCTCAGCCATAATCTAAGGACTCGGTGACATTACAAGATACAAAGAAGCTTCAACAACCCTCCTCTATCAATGCACAATTTGGGCTAGAAACTCTTTAACACACATGCTGACATTAATAGCCCTTACTTCATGTGTGAGTATTATCTAACAAATCACAACCATTGAGGGTGATTTTAAAAACCTTCAATTTGAATAATAGAGTTCTCAATAACATTTGTACTTAGACTTCTGAAGGATCATCATTGACATTCAACATTCTCTCCATGAACATATACTTATCCACATGGAGCACTGATAATCCATACAACAAACCAATGCTAGATAAACCAATAGAAATCATGAAAATTATAACTAACTCCTCTAGCTGTGTATTTTCCCTTTCTACCAACAAGGGATCATAATGTCAAAAATCAATTGTTGATCCATTGAAAGAATTTGAGATGCTCCTCGTGAACATGTGTCATTTCTTCATTGTTTCAAGAACATTATCTTCAAGCCTTGACAATTATCTCCTTGAGGAATTCATGCTCATTCTCATATCATCAACTTTGAACAAATCATCATTCACAAACCTTTTGTCAAAGCTATGATCACCACAATCTTAGAAGATTCAACATTAGTAACATAAAATTCTTGCAACATATAACCAACACCAAAAAGATAGTCATCAATAAAGCAAACTAACACAAACTTTGGAATCATATATCAATCAATAATAGAAACCCAAAATAATCCTATAACAATTTTTGTCATCATATATAGAAATAACTACATCAGTAAAATAGACAAGAGAAAACCTAACTCACACCAAATCGAAGTCTTGAACATGCACCATAAGAATCATATGCTTGGCTACCCTGTCTTCAAGAAACACTATTAGGGATTCTCTCCCATTGAGGGGCTTCAACACTATATGATTATTGGATCCCAATATTATTTCTTAATGAGATTTTATATGACAACAAGAAGTTTCTCTAATGATATCAACAAACATACATGCCAGAACCAAAAGTTGTCAAACTAAAATAGAGGTAAAAAAAATTTAAAATGCAAACCTTCAAACCTTGTGTATCTCCCCCTAAGCTCTTGAACCTTCTTCCTATCCTACATATTTATCTTTGGATTTTAGCTACTTTAACACACAAAATTCTTATGCTATGGTTTCACCTTCAATGGTCCTTTAGGAAATCTCATGATGTTGCCATATGCTCCCCATTATAGCCAAACTAACTAAATTTTTCCATTTAATTATTTTGTTGCACTTTCTTATTCCAAATTTAGTTGGGCTACTTTTTGATCTATGCATCTCCTTATAGATTTATATTCAATATTCTTTGAATGACCTTATCCTATTAACTATATTTCGTAATGGAATTGGGAAACTTGCAATATTTAGCGATGTGGCCAAGATTGGTAACACATATGACATATTATATGACTGAGGAAAGGGGGAAAATACTTATATCTAACGATATGCCTTATATTCTTTGCATAATTCCTACAACCAACAACATTATGGCCAAATACATTGCATGAGTAACAATAGCCATAAAAGGAGTTGTTATACCTAATAGTAGATGATCTTCTTTATGGGAGAAATCTTCCTTGATTGTTTGATTGAGGGTGCTTTCTTTTTAGTTGCGTCTTTTGCTACATATTCTGCTATTGAAATTTTATTTGAATATTCTTACAGTTAGTTGTAACATGCCAAAAATTGTGACAATTGAAGCACTCAACATCTCAATAAAGTTACAGTGGATTTTCTTGACAAAAGTACTTTTCTTGGATCATTCCTTGGTTGTTGATTTTGTTGTTGGATTTATTTGTTCATGCTTCTCTTACTACTTCTATTTTCTATTTTCACGTGAGTAATTTTATTTTCTAGGCCACTTCTTAAGAAAATAGCCTTAGCTTCTAACTTTTCACATTGCTTGATCCTTTCTTTGAGTTGGCAATCCATTTCCTCTTCAGTTCTCCATGCCTCCTCCAACTGGATTTTTAAATTAATTTTTTTTCTTTAAAATCATTCTCTCTTCCTTCAAGTATATGAATAAGTTTCTTCATATCTCTATTTTCCATTGAGAGCCTCTCTATTTCATTCGATGCTAAGTTTATCTTATCTTGGTCTTCGTCTTCATTTTTTGAACCTAATTTCTCCATCTAATGATTAGTTGCATTCACATTTGGGGAATGAATTTCAACTAGCTAATTAACATATTCAAGAGAATCATATTGATTATTTATATCAATATATGGAAAAGAATATGTATAATGGCCTTCACCTTTGCAATTGAAGAAAAACACAGTACCTAATTCACCTTCTTGACTATTTGCAACATCTAAGTTCATCAAAAAAGGAATTTCTTTTGGATATGAAATATTTATCCCATGATTGCATCCCTTCCTCTTTCTAAAACAACTTCTTCTTACTTTTCCCTTTATTAGACATGTGTCCTTGATCTACCCTCCAATGGTCAAGCTGCACTCAAGGGACCCTACTTTGATACCAATTGCTGGTAATCAGGTCACTACTAAGAGTGGGGGAGGGGTGGGGTGGGGTGAATCAGTAGTGAGCCTATTTATACAATTTAGCCAATGTAATATTCATTAAACATTCACCATCATTTTATGAAGGCAAAAACATAAATACAGATAAATGCACCATGACAATCACACATGAGACATTGATGTTTCTGGTGGAAAAAATCAAGGGGAGAAAAACCACCCTACTACTCTTCTTCTCCCTTATTTTATTAATATTATATAATTTCTTTACATTGGTTTACTGGCCTCTACCAACTAGGAAGCCCTGGCTCGTGTATCTAAATTAGGATGTTAATCCTAGTAAATCAGAATACATGACTCAAGAATGTACATCCTTGATACTTATCCAATCCACCATTCTCCCTACTAGTGTTCATGCACTACGCATACAATTATTTGTCCTAGACATAGTACATGACAAATAGATAACATGGTATCCACCCTCACTCCCTCTCAACTAGGGAGGAGATATCCATAAGTCCAAGCTTGTCTTTTAAATACTAAAGCCTCCTATTAGGACAAGAATTCGTTAATATATCTACTACCTATTCATCAGTAGATATGTATTGTAGCTTCACGACTCCATCTTGCACCATGTTTTGAATGTAGTGATATTTGATATTAATGTGCTTCATCCTTGCATGGAAAACATGGTTCTCTATCATATTTATGCAATTTTGATTGCCACAACATATGCTGGTTGAATCTAAAGGTGCTTCAAACAAATCAATAAGAAACTTTTGAATCCAAATTGCTTCATGAATAAGTTCACTAGTTTCCATATATTTAACTTCAATATTACTCAATGCAATTGATTCTTTTCTTCTTCTTATCCATGAAACCATAGTGGATCCAAAACAAAACACCCACCTATAGTATTGTTTCCATTTTCATCAATACCTGCCCAATCCTAATTTGTGTAGCCTAATAACTAAATATCATTTCTTGTAGTGTATCTCAAACAATGATGTATGGTCTCACAGAGATATCTTAAGATGCGTTTAGCTATTATCCAATGTTCATGTCTAGATTCCATCTAAAATTAGCCAAGTGTATTTATTGTAAAACATATATCTGGATGAGTGTTCACAAGGTACATCATAGAACCAATTAGTTTTCGGTAAGATGTTGGATCAACAAAACTTAATTATAAACTCCTTAGCTTCTTCAAATTAGTGATCATAGGTGTTTTCATGGGTTTAATCTCCATCATCCCAAATTTCTGTAGAATCTTGATCACATACTTTCCTTGATCAAGATAAAACTCGTTGAGTTTCTTCCAAAAATCGAGTCCTAGGTAATAGTGCATTAGTCCAAGATATTTCATTTCTTTTTTTGTTGCCAAATCCTTCTTAAATTGACAAATATTATGCTTCACACCTGTTATCAGTAAGTCATCCGCATAAAGTAATATAATCACAAGCTCATTCTTTACTACCTTGATGTATAGGTTTAGATCTGTATTACTTTAGACGAAATCAAGTCTTGTTATATAAGCATCCATTCTAGCATACAATGCTCTAAGAGATCATTTTAAGCCATATAGAGCCTTATTTAACCTATAAACGTGATTTTTTTTTCCATTCACTCCAAATCCTTGAGATTTCTTAATGTAAATTTCTTCATCAATAGTTCCATTTAGAAAATTTATCTTTACAACCATTTGATGTATATTCCATCCCATGGAAGTAGAGATGAGAGATTTAATAGTTGTGTAACTAGATGTAGGAGCAAAGGTTTCATCATAGTCAATTCCTTCTTGTTAAGGGAATCCTCGAGCCACAAATATTTCCTTGTATTTGTCAATACTCCCATCAACTACGTGCTTAATTTTGTACACCCACTTGGAAGTCACAATTGGTTTATCCTTTGGTCTAGGAATGATTTCCGAAACATCATTTTTCATTATTGATTGGTATTATTCTAACATTGCATTCTTCCATACTTTATGTTTTGTTGTCTTTTCATAAGAAGTAGGTTTTTCTTCGATGATTTTGGTCATATATGCATCATAACCCGAATATATTTTGGGTTTCATTCTTTCTCTAAATGTTCCTTTTGTTGTTGCATGTCCTTTGGATTCTTGTAGATTTAATCTTAACCAAGCAGTATTTTTCGAGTTTCTGGAATGATGACAGGTTGTATAGGTTCACTTGGTCCTTATGGTTCTTCATAATAATCAATTGTAGCTTTCAAATGATTGTATTTCCTTGGACTCTCTTCATTGGGAAATATACGCCCCTCTTCTTCATCAAAATAAATGAGGATATCCTTAGACTTCTTGTATGCAATGCTTTCATCGAATGTGACATATTTTCTTACTTCAATATGACATTCTTCTTTGATGTAGATTATACACGTTTTGGATGATGTGTTATATCGAACAAAGATTCCTTTCATAACTGTAGGGTCCAATTTCTTCCTCTTGTCCTTGGGAATATGAATGTAGACAGGATATCCAAAATTTTTGAGGAATCAACATTAGGATTATTTCTTGTAAATTCTTCTTTCAAGGTCATGTTGTCAAGTATTCTATGAGGAATTATATTTTTAATGTGAATTGTTGTCATAGATGCTTATCCCCATAATAATTTGGGAAGGTATTGGTCATGTAGCATGAATTTTACAATTTCTTCAATATATTGATTATTCCTTTTGGCTTGTAAGGAGCTATTAGTTCCCTCTCAATCACAACTTCCTTACAAAAGGCCACAAGTTCTTTAGATGTATATTCCCCTCCATTATCTGATCTTAGGGTCTTGATCTTGTTTTTTGTCATATTCACCACTTCTACCTTGAGCTCTTGAAAATTTTCAAATACTTCATCTTTAGACTCCAAGAAATATATCCAAGTCTTTCTCGAGTGATCATCAATAAATGTTACATAGCATTGATGACCACCAAGTTATTTTTCTAACTAGGACCACAAACATCAAGGTAGATAAGGTCCAACATTTCCTTGGATCTTGAGTCACTGCATGGGAATGGTTTCTTCACATTTTTTGCAGGGGCACACCCTTTACAAACTCCTTCATGTTCGTCCTTTAATTGGGGTATCTCTTTAACCATTAGATTCAAGGATGGTAATATTTTTTAATGGAGATGACCATACCTTCTATGTAATAATTCACAAGGCCCTTGACGTCCAAATGTACTAAAATTGAGGAGGAGGAGTTATAAGTCTATAAAACTCCCCTCACAAATCCTAATAGCCCTTACATTATCTATACTAGATCCTGCCCAAACAATTACTTTTCCATCATAAATGCTACCCTATCTCCTTTATCTTCTAAACAAGAAATATAAAGAAAATTATTTTTCAAACCTAGAACATAGAGGATGTTATTGAGATAAATGTTCCTACCAAATTATAGCTCTATGGAGGTAGATCCAATTCCTTTGGATGAATAGTTATTTTTTCCTCCAAGTTCAACTTTGTGAGAAGATATTCCTTTATATAGGGTATTAAGATGTCCATGTTCACCTTCCATATGCCTTGAGGATCCACTATCGATTACCCACGTCCTTTCATCTTCAAATGAAACTATAAGTGTAGAGTAGAGACTTCCATCCTTGATTTCCTTAGATAGATTAGAGATGAAGTTGTTGTTATATCCTTTGATGGATTCAAAGAGACTCCTTACAACATTGAGGTACTCCTTGATGTACCTTGCCATTGAAAAGGAGAGAAGAGATAGTTGCTACAAAGATGTCTTCAATCAAGAACACCAACAAACTATGATCTTCAAGCTTCCTTCCTTCACCTTAGCTTTGGTACCATGTTGAGAAACAAAGTTCTAGATAGTTTAATGCTTTATTTCTCTTTCTTGATAATTACTTGTGAATGTTAGGTATATTCTTATTAATTTTATGTTCTCTTCATCAAGAAATTATACAAAACTTCAAAGCATAAATATCATGAAGAGATAAGGAACACCATAAATTAGGCTCCAATCTAGGGAAAAACCCCACAAGGGGGAAAAATAAACAATCCTTCTCTTATACAATTACATCAAAATGGGATATCCAAGACCCAAGATATTACATATGGCTCTAACCTCACTAAGAGTGGGTTAACCAAACAACAAGATATCATCAACAAATTATCGATGAGTAACTAAAAGTTCATTGCCAAAGATAAAAAGACATTTTATACTACCCCTGTTGCATGCTATCTTCGAGTATCTATTAATATGAAAAGGAGTGGAGATAGAGGATCCCCTGTCTCAAATCTCGCGAGGGGTTGAATGTCCTAGTGGGGGAACTATTAAGTGATATTGAATAGGAAGGCATTGAAATGGGTGATCTAACCGAAGATATCCAATTCCATGAAAAACCAAAGGTGTCCATAACTTGTACCAGGTATTCCCAACTCATCCTATCATAAGATTTCGAAAAATATAACATACCTCGTCTCTTTTGTTGTTTCAGGGAATGAAAAACCTCATGAGTAATCACAATTCCATTAGCAATTTGTTAGCACTTGATGAAACCTAATTTATCCTAGGAAATTAAGTCATTGATAAAAGGCTTTAAACACTTGAATATAACTAAGGAAATTATTTTGTAAATCACATTATAGAGAGTGATGGGTTTTGTTGGGTAGGGGTCCCCCAGGTATATGTTTTTCCTGATTCATGTAAAGACTCTGTGTTTTGAGGAGCAGACGCGATTAATGCAGGGACATAAGAGTTAAAGGGGATTTAGGGTTGGTCAAATCCCCTTATTTTGTAAAGGGATGGGATTATCTAGAGTATTTTGAGCTCTGCCCATGGTTTGCGGACCATGGTATTGTAAGGGTAAAAGAATATATAAAGGGATGTTTTAGCAAGTCTAATAAGAAAAGCTAAGTTGAATGTAATGTTTTGAGTCTATAATTAGGAGATATTTCTATATTCGGGCGAAGGGGAAGGCTCTTGTAGTTATGTGCATGAAGACATTGGTAAGTATGTAGTTGTGTGCGCAGGCCCCTGCAGCTTTGTGCATGGGCTCAAAAAGATTGTATTTGTGAAGACTTGGAATAATAAAGAAGAATTTTGAGACATATATGTGTATTTTCTTATGTTCATGTATTTTTTGTGTTTTATCCTGTTTATGGTTCATTTTGCATCACGAAGGTTCAAATACTATTTTATATGATGAATAATACATGGTAGACTAGTTATGTGCAACTCACAAATCTGTTAAGTAGGAAAACTGATGAAAACCTTATAGCCACATTGCATAGTCCCTCTGGATGCAGAAACCTGGTTCTAGCATCCCCCAATATCACCTCGGGTGAGACTTTGATTTGCACAAGTAGGTTATTGATGAATGGCTGGTGGTATAGGGTTTTGTTGGTTAGTGCAGCTAACTCTAAAATTGGGTCTAAGCCCCTGAAGCCAACAAAGGAATATCTATACGGAACAACACGAAATATTTTTCACATTGTTCACTAATGAGCAGCACGAGTGGCTTTCAGATCTAGTTGAAAGCGAGCCCTGTTGGAAGCACGACGATCCTATTGTGTGGAACCCAGAGCTGATTAAATGACTTCAAGAATCTGAAAATACGGTCGCAAGATATGTTGATTACTGGATCAATGGTATCCTCAGAGGCTTCATTACTAAATTTGTAATTGACACAATAATATCCTACAGTGAAGTTGAGTGCAAAATTTTCAAAGGTCCATGAGGTAAGTATCTAAATTCTTTGAAGCTCTGGATTAAGATATTGTTATGTGAAAAGGGTGTTATGCCTATAGATTTATGTTTAAAATATGCGAGATTGGATGTACGAGAAACATAAAAAGTGTTATGAAACCAGCTCAAGCAAAGATAGAAAAGATAGATCAACGCCTTAGAATTCAGCCTCTTCGAGGGGGCAACCTCCTTTACATTACATAAATGAACAATTCTTGGATGATTCAAATGACAAAACCTCCTTTCTATATATAGGAGTCTAAGGAGTCACAATATAATCCAGCCGACCTAACAATAATAATATAAAGCCACAAAAATAACAATAGAGGGATTCTATGGGGCACAGTAATAACAATATGGGGGCAATAGGGGCACAACAATATTAATAATGGGTATAACTACAATAGTAATGGGGTAATCACTAGTATTATAGGGACCCAACATGCCCCTCTCCTTCAAAAAAGTGTTGTCCTCAACGCTTGAGTAGTTCTGGATACTTCTGCATAATATTCTCACCCTCCCATGTGGAATCTTCAGTGGATAAGTTCTTCCACTTGATAAGATACTCTGAAATTGATCGATTTCATTGCTGTCGAGTTCTTGTTTCTGTGACTGCTTCCGGTTCCAATATAATTTTTCCTTCCTCGTCATGTTCTGGCAATATTGTTTGAACTGGTAGCTTTTCGCCTATAACCTTCTTTAAACATGAAACATGGAAAACTGGGTGCAATCGAGAAGCTGCATGAAGCTCCAATTTGTATGCCATAGTACCAATATTTTGCAACACCTTGTACGGACCATAATACTTTGGTGATAATTTATTATCCTTCTTAGCTTTCTTGAGGGACATTTTCTTATATGGTTGTAGCCGTAGGAATACCCAATCCCCTACATCAAAACTTATTTCACTGCGATGTTGATTTTCTTGTTGTTTCATTCTATTCTATGCCAACACGAGGTTATCCTTTAAGAGTTGGAGGACTTGTTGTTGATGTTCGATGTGATGTTCCACTGCCTGAAACTTAGAATTTTCTCTTAAATATGATGTGATGGATGGTGGTTGATACCCATAAAGTGCCATAAATGGGGTCATTTTTGTTGTTGTATGGAAGGAAGTGTTATACCACCATTCAGCCAGAGGCAACCATTTGACCCATTGTGTCTGTTTATCAGATACAAAGCAACGAAGCTATCCTTCCAAACATTTGTTTACTATATTAGTTTTCCCATCAGATTGAGGATGATAAGATGAGCTATGTGCTAACTGAGTGCCAAGACAAGAAAATAATTCTGTCCAAAAATTTCCAGTGAAAATGGGATCTCTGTCACTTACAATAATCTTTGGGTTTCCATGTAGCTTTTGAATTGTTTCCATAAATGCAGTAGAAACTGTACTGGCTTTAAATGGATGTGATAATGCACAAAAGTGTGCATACTTGGTAAGTCTGTCAACTACCACCATGATGACACTCTTTCCCTCAGACTTGGGTAAACCTGTGATAAAAGCCATTGAAACCTCCTCCCAACGTTGGCTTGGAATGGATAAAGTCTGTAATAGACCCGATGTCTTAATTGTTTCAACTTTATTTTGTTGGCAAACCAAACATTCCGCCACAAACTTTTGAATATCTGATTTAAGGCCATCCCAAAAAAATTCCTTCTTAACCCTGTGGTAAGTTTTTAAAAATCCTGAGTTCCCTCCTAAGGGGGAAGTGTGCAATTCCATAAGAATCTTTTGTTTTAGCTGGGAATTCTTACAGAGGTATAAGTGATCTTTGTACCATAACGAATCATTTTTCCAGCTAAATGTATCAGACGTACTAGAATCTTGTTGTAACTTTCGAATAAGTGCCCACACTTCTTCGTCATTCTTCCATTCCTCCCTTGCTTTGTTTATCCAATCTGGTTGGATGATAGAAATGGCGCACAACAATGCTTCCACATCCTCATCCTTTCTTGAGAGTGCATCTGCCACCACATTTTGCTTTCCTTTTTTGTAGATGATTTCAAAGTCATAACCCAACATCTTTGTGACCCACTATTGTTGCTCTTCAGAGGATAATCTTTGTTCTAAAAAGTATTTAAGGCTATCATGATCCGTTTTTACCTTGAAGTGTCTTCCCATTAGGTAGGGTCACCATTTATTAAGTGCATGGAGTATTGCCAACATTTCCTTCTCATAAATAGCTTTGCTTAAAAACTTTCCCTTGATTGGACGACTTTAAAAAGCAATGGGTCTTTCATCTTGCATTAGAACAGTACCAATTCCATTTCCTAAAGCATCACATTCCACAATAAAGGTTTTTGTGAAGTCCGTTGTAGCTAAGACCGGTGCTTGGCACATTGCCTGTTTAAGATGTTCAAAGGCCTTTGTTGCTTCTGGAGTCCATGAAAATGCATCTTTCTTCAATAATGTTGTTAGAGGTGCTGCTATTCTCCCATAATTCTTAACAAACTTGCGATAATACCCTGTCAACCCGAGAAATCCTCGCAGATGCCTTATGGATGTGGGGGTTTTCCATTCCTTAATGGCTTTAATTTTGCTAGTGTCTACCTTAACTCCTTCATGAGATACAATATGACCCAGATATTCCACCTCTTGGACTCCAAAGAAACATTTGGATCTTTTTGCATATAATTGTTTCTCCTCCAATAGTTGTAGCACCCTATCAACATGTTTAACATGATCCTTCCAAGACTTGTTGTAGATTAGTATATCATCAAAAAATATCAACACAAATTTTCTAAGGAATGGTTTGAAAATTGAATTCATCAAACCTTGAAATGTTGAAGGTGCATTGGTAAGGCCAAAAGGCATGACCAAAAATTCATAATGACCCTCATGAGTTCTAAATGTTGTTTTCGAAATGTATTTAGTCTTCATTCTGATTTGATGATATCCCGAACGAAGATCCAACTTGGTGAAGTAAATTGATCCATGCAATTCATCCAATAATTCATCAATGATAGGAATGGGGAACTTATATTTAATAGTGATCTTGTTGAGCTCCCTATAATCTGGACACATGCGCCATGATCCATCCTTCTTGTGCACGAATACTACTGGAGCAGAGAAATAACTTTGACTCGGTTGAATTATGCCAGCCTCTAGCATTTCTGCAACCATACATTCAATTTCACTCTTTTGGACATAGGGATATCTGTACGACCTAATGTTTGGAGGAACACTTCCTGGAATCAGATGAATAGCATGATCATGATCACGCATAGGTGGGAGACCTTTGGGAGTCTCAAATGCCTTGGAATGATTGTCCAGGACTTTTTGGAGATCTGGAGAAATAGATGATTCCGATGTGGAAACATCTAGTGAACATAATTGTGCAATTACACCTCTTTGCTCCTTTTTTAGAAGCTTTGTCATACCATTAGAGCTGATTATCTTTCCTGGTTTCCTTGCAATACCCCTTAATTCAACTTCCTTTCCTTCCGTAGAAAATTTGATGAAAAGTTCTTGAAAATTAAAAGCTATTGTACCCAAGGATTGTAGCCATTGGACTCCTAGTACAACAACAACACCTCCCATTGGAATGGAAAGCATTGGGCTAGTCAATACATATTCTCCCATGGATAGCTTGATATTATGGAACTTTCCAGAGCAATTTATTGTTCCTCCATTTACAGTCATCACTTGACACTCTGATGCTGGATATAGGAAGAAATTCAATTCTTTTGCTAAATGAATAAAATTGTGGGTGCTTCCTGAATCAATCAACACTATTACCTTTTTCTTCTTGATTTGTCCTTGTATTTTGATGGTTTGAGGAGTGGTAATTCCTGTCAATGCATTACAAGATATGGTCGGATTTATTTGTTCTTCATCTAGGCTTTGTTCCTGGAGTATATACTCTTCTTTTAACCTTTCTTGCTCCTTTTCTTCTTCCTCTTCACAATCTATGTAGAATAATTTCTTCTCAGCACACTTATGACCTTTAGTGTACTTGCTATCACAACTGTAACAAAGCCCTTTTTCTCTTTTTTCTTCCAATTGTTGTGGTGTAACCCTTGTAGGTTGTGGAAGGCTAGGAGAAATAACACTTCCATCTTTATAGTTGTGAGGGGTACGCTTCCTGGTTTCCATAATTTTGCTTTCGACTATGTCACAAAGCCCTTTGACTCTTTCCAATTGTTGCGGTGTTGCTCTAAAGAAGGTGTTGCTCTTTGTATCCTCATAATGTGCTATCATTTCCTCCGTGAAAATTGACCACGTAACAAGTTGTTTACGAGAACAAAGCTCTTCGTACCATAAAAATTGATCTTGTTCTAAATATGAAGATGCAATACATACCTTTTGTAACAATTGTACACCATGTAGATCAAAATATTGCTCCATCTGAAGTATCCAATTTACCGGATCCTTGCCATCAAACTTCCTCATCTTGCTTTTTCTATTTTAGGAGCTCGACCTTGAAACAACTGTAACTCTGTACTTTCAGATTTTTAAATTTTGAAATTGTGATCTATAGTATCCCTCTGTGTCCTCTTTCCAATGCCACCAGTCTGATCCAAATTGGATTCTTTAAGAAAGAGTTACGCACAATCTCCTGCAATGGCTTGATTGTAGACTAGTTCAATAGAGCGAACTTGTATGAAGTGCCACGTGTCACTCTTTCAACCTTTGACTCTAAAAAATATATACAAGAAAACTACAGTCCATCCTCTTTCTATACCTTCTCGTGAAATTTTAATCCGATGCTCAGAAAGAAAGTTATGACGATTTTCCCCAGGTCACCGGTTTGGAATGTAATTCAGGAGTCTGCAAAAAGACCAACTTACTCAGATCATATCTCTGAAAATGTAGCACGAAAAGATCTGAAATTCAGACCCGAGGTTCAGCGCGATTTCTTCTCAAATGGGTTGTTTTTGCGACTTCTGAAACATCGCAGAAAAATAGTTATAGTGAAAATGCCACGATGACCTGTTTGGAGCAGCGAAACCCTAGAATCCAAAGCTCTGATACCAAATGTTATGAAACCAGCTCAAGCAAAGATAGAAAAGATAGATCAATGCCTTATAATTCAGCCTCTTCGAGGGGGAAACCTCCTTTACATTACATAAATGAACAATTCTTGGATGATTCAAATGACAAAACCTCCTTTCTATATATAGGAGTCTAAGGAGTCACAATATAATCCAGCCAACCTAACAATAATAATATAAAGCCACAAAAATAACAATAGAGGGATACTATGGGGCACAGTAATAACAATATGGGGGAAATAGGGGCACAAAAATATTAATAATGGGTATAACTACAATAGTATTGGGGTAATCACTAGTATTATAGGGACCCAACAAAAAGATTCAGAGAATATTGTGACAAATTTATTGAGGGTGAGTAAAATCCATTATTGGGTGAATCAGAAAGCGAAGAAGAAAGGAGCAAACCTAGTACACCTAAAGGTGTGGCACAGTCTGAAACTCAATGAACTTATAGGATTCCCCACTCGTCCACTCCACCTCCACCTTCGCCTCCACCTCATACACCTACACCTACACCTCCACCTCCACCTCCACTTCCATCTCCACATCCACCTCCACTATTTGACATGGCTAACACAACAAAGATGCCTGACTTTAAGGGTCCGAGATCAAAGGATCCTGATCAATTTTGGTTTGTTTCAGAAATTGTGTGGAAAGCATAGCAGATCAATGATGATGATATGAAGAAAGTACAAATTATCACAACACAGCAGGATGGAGTGCTATAATGGTATATCAAGTACAGTAAGATGAATCCAGTTGCTTCATTAACTGCGAAGAAGAATGCACTGAACGTGGAGATTAAGAAGCCCAAGTCGCAGTCACAATGTACTGCATAAATAAAATAAATTAAGCAAGTCGTCAATGAGATTTCTTGGGATGTAGATTAGAGGTTAAAATGTTTGATGGGACAAGCCAACTTCTAGATCTCTGATGAATTGCACAAATATTGGTATATAGTTGCGCTATTGCCACACCTCAGATTGCCACTATCACAACAAAAGATTGCGACGCAGGCGAAAGCATTGGAAATCACAATAAAGTTAGAAGCTTCGTCGGTACAAGATACTCACATAAGGGTTCAATAGATATAGTCCCACTTAGCAAGATTGCATATCAAACTGAAAGAATTGAAGAAGGAAAGGATGTTCGGTCTGAGATGCGCTAAGAAGTATGGTGCCTAAAGTGTAAAAAGGAAGGTCACTATAAGGACCAGTGTCCTAGCTATCTGTTGAAGCCCCGAAAATCGGGTCGACAACAAGGGGGATACCCACCCGGTCCGGACCTTGGTTGGCAACTCCTTATCCGTTTGGTATAGCGGGTCCGACTGGGGATAATGGGACCAGTTTCCCAATCTATGGGTGTATGTGTGTGTGTGCAGAGTTGGATGTTGCTGATCTAAGAATACTTAAAGCTAATTTAATTCAAACTTTTAAACTAACTCTATGCTATTGTAATCTAATGAGAAACAACACATCTAAGCTATGCTAACCTGGGGTGTATTTCTTCTATTATGCGATCTAAAGAGATTTCAAACAATAACTGATAATAAAGATCATTCAGCTATCATAAGAATAGAAATCAATTAAGATAAACCACTTTGCATAAAACGTTAGTCAAAACAGTTGTGAACAGCATATCGCATAATAAGTTATTCATATACCAGACATAAATAAATGGCTCCACCGTACAGAAGTGCCAAATGGTAACTCATACATTCATGCAGTAACATATAAACAACTAAAAGCTGTATATCACTTTAAGAATATAAGCAGAAATGGCCAAGAGATAAAAGTACCATTTATGACTAATCCTACTCATAAGATTCAAGCAAAAAAACGATTTATCTTTACTTGTTCTAACATCTACTAAGAGTACAAAAGTGCAACATCAGTAGTAGACATCAAATGCAAACATTAATAAATCTCGATCCATCCATTCATCAAAACCTCCTCTGAGGGTGCAGAAGTGCATGTTTCGAGGACAAGGTTTTGACAAATTTCTGGACCCTTCTCCAAATGCAATGAGAAGGGTTAAAATACTACTTCCTAATTCTAATAATAGTGTATTTACAAAATTTAGGATGCAGTTTTCAAATGACCGTCCTTTTTCTAATCTAATTTTAAAGAAAAAACAACATTCTAAAATAAGGCTACTTCTGAATTTGGTATTTAAAGCTGCAAGTGTTCATCATGGGCTTGAGGAGAGTCGGCTGGCTGACTTCTGCACTGAGCTGGGCTACGAAAACAGAATCTATGAGAGCTGGCACTACTTTTTCGGCCGCGTTTATGATGCATTTCATAGTCATCCATTGACTATGCGGCTTGACCAAGTATGCCCAGTAACACTCCCAATTTAACCTGTTTAATGCTTGGATCACTTTTCCCTTTTCCTACACCTTCTGCTTCCATTATGCTTCCAGTCGTAGTTTATTTGGTAGGTACCCCGGGGTGGTCTCTTCGATTAAATTGGCCCTATGTAATTTGGGTCTTGCTGCTATCCGGTGAAGAAATGAACATGCTAGCTCCTCTAAGGACGCCTCGGAAGAGCGTTGTGAGCCCGCGACAGCAGCAACCTTCATTATTATGGGATTCTCTTCTTCAAGCAGTCTGTACATGCTTTCCCATGTCGATATCCCTGCGTCTCTGTTACAGGCTGTGTCTGTATACAAAGGCGCCATCTCCTTCGTCTTTTCCTTCGCCTCAGAGCCTTGAGCTTTATTTTTCTTTCCCATTTCTTCCTGCGTTTGGCTTTGAATCGTCTTTAGTTCTTCGTTCCTGCAGCTTACGAGTGAAATGGAAATGACTGATCAAGAAAGGTGATGGGAGAGTTTTAAATGCAACAGATATATCAAATATGCCACCTTACGTGAAGTAATTCTTTACAAAAGCACGCGTCTTCATTTCATTTAATAGTTGACAACTTATTCCTTTACTATCATTAAAAGCGCATGATCTTGAGTCAGATTATGGTAAGTGGCTTTTCTTTGAATAGCGTACCCGAAGGATTCGTGATGAAGTGATTTATGATTTGCTTACGTAACATCGCAGATCGCGCCATCGCAAATCGCACCATCACAGATCGCGCAAACATATGAATATAATATCGCAGTGATCGCAACATCGCAGGTCGCAGAAGTTTAATGTTTGCCAAATCTTGTCAGCTCATTTCTGCGATATGCGATCTTGCGATTGGTGTTATCACAGATCGGTAAATCTTGAAGTTTTTTCCTTATGAGTATTACTTTATTGCTATGCGATATTATGCTTAACACGAGAGTCTTGCGCATACCGATATTATAGAGAAATGGAGGCATTTCCTATCTTTTTTGCAACGTGGCTTTAAAGATATTTCCCTTATCATAGACTTAGGTTAAAAAATATTCAAAAGACCTTTCTAAGCTTACGATGGTAACCTTATTTTGAAGAAAGGAAACTCTTGCTTTTTTTCTAAAATTTAACTAAGGGTCCCCATTCATTTAGTATTTTGGAAAACACTTAAATGAACAAGGGGGGGGGGGGGGGTGTTGCTGGCCACAACAGTATCCTGATTATTTGGCTGGTGGAGGTCCCAATCCTTTGAAGCCAGAGCCTAGTGATAGACCAATTATTAGACCAAGCTTATGGTGTAGTATATGGTGAGTTGCAGGATAGCAGCCGACCGATCACTACTATTTTCTACAAAAATATGTGCAGATGCCACAACAATTATTTTTTAATTTCTGCCGATCAGTAGGACATGATGAGAAACATTGTCAGAGCTATGAATTGATGATAGATCGAACCGTGGCATATAGGATGCAAGATGAAGGTCGTGTGCACAAAGATAATGCTTCACATGTGGTCCGTGGAGGATTCCAAGGCTGAGGAGGAGGCATTGGATGAGGTCGGGGTCAGATCATATGCTATAATTGTGGTGAAGATGGACACTATGCATGAGATTGTTAGAATCCCACTCACCCTTCATGTCAGTATTCTAGACAGTTTGACCATATGATCGAATATTGTCCTATTTTAATGGCTAAGATGCGAGAAAAGAAGAATCAACAGCTTCCGTAGAATATAAAAATGATGTGACCTGAGCCGCGTGAAGATGATCCAAGTATTAATATAGTGAAACAAAGTGGTGTAGCTATTGGAGAAGATAAAATAGAAGGTAAAAAGCCTGTGGCAGATACATGGGTGAGGAAGTCAGGAGAGAATAATATGGGGTTCAATCTATAGAAGGAAAAGGCAATTGTCTTGGAGGTGAAGAAGAGTTTCATGGACCTAGGAGCTTCGACATCAAAGACGTAGACACAACTAGTACCAAGGAAGAACACTCCTAAAGTAGTTACTACAACGGAGAACCCTGATTCAACTATTCTGAAGTCCTTTCTGCAGACGTGTATGAAGTTTCTAAGGGACCAGAAAGCAGTGGAAGGGTTTCAAGAATTGATCGACAACTGTTCTAGTAAAGAGAAGCCACAGCCTGAACAACGCACAATAAACAAGGTCAACAAAAATAAGAAAAGAACTGGCCAGGAAATGTGATTAACTACGCAGATTGGCGAATTTGAAATGGATCAAGTAATTTTGGACTTGGGATCGGATGCGAATGTATTAGTGAAGCAGAGTTGGGAACAGATGGGGCAACCAAAGTTGTAATGGTCACCAATTCAGCTGTGCATGGCCAATCAATAGAAGATTATCCCGATGGGTTGATTGCAGGGCGTTGTTGTAGACATTGAAGGAGCAAGCGTGATGGCAGATTTTGAAGTTATTGAGATTGTGGATGACAGTAATCTGTATCCAGCTTTACTCGGAATCGATTGGGATTTTGATATGGATGCCATAATCAATATAAAAAGGATAAGTATGGTATTTAAAAGGAATGATACTAGGGTTGTTGTTCCATTATATCCTACGAAGGATTGCAATATATAGAACCCACCCATGAAGAATATGGTGATGAAGATATTGACCACATCTATAAGTTGAATACGTGAGATGAGGATTGGTTTAACCCCACCGTAGATGGAAGGCTAAGCTAGGAGAAGGATAGCTCATGTCCTTCAAACTTAGATGAAGGATTGGAGAACTGGCATAACTAGTTGCACAAAGTGTCTACGTTGCGCTATAATAGACTGACAAAATCTCTTTGTTGCATATCAACCGAGGTACGTAATTTTCCATATTATGATGGAATATGATGGATTTTAAAGGAATGTACTGGAAGAACAATGATTCTAGGCCTTGGATATAGCCTTAAGGGCTATTCTGGCGTGATGGTGGGGAACACATAAGGATAATATAGGACATTGGAGGGTGTGCCAAAGGTTGATGAGGCTCAGGTTTGGTCATGCAAACGCAAGGATCACCGAGAAGTACAACGGCAAGGATGATCCTTGAGATCACTTATCATGTTGGACTAAGATATAGGGAGAAGAACCTCGACTAGAATGGGTACATGTATTTGTTCACACTTTGGATGTGATACCAATGAATTAGTATCTTGATACATAACTGCACCATGGTACCACCGATTGGACTAATATGAAGGAAATTTTTATATTGACCTTTAGCTTTGAGGATGGTTTTTAGTGTATATATGATGCCCTTCAAGAAATTAGAGCAACAATTTTCTAGACACCTAATGAGCCAACGACTTGGGTATAACTTGACTGGAACGTGTAGTTGAAACACACACTCGAATGCTGTAATATGACCGCTGAAGATCCATGCAATATTATTATCCCTGAGTTAGAAGGACAATACGAAGTGACAGGACTTGATGTTGAAATATCCGAAGTAACGTAGCCTATTAAGACGAGGTAGGTCAACATAGGCTCAGAGGCGCAAACTAAGTTCGTGTGCATAAGAGATTACTGGGATGAAGATATAAAGATATAATAGGAAAGGTCGCTAAATTACTGCATGAGCACCAAGAGTTGTTCCCAATGAGGTTCATAGAGTTAAAAGGCATCATGGGAGACTTGGGCGTCATGAAAATCACTTTGAATCTATATGCGAAGCCTATAAAACAACGCAGGGTATAGGTTCAACCCAAAATACAAGGAGAAGGTGAAGGAGAAACTTGAGAAGATGGTCATAATTGGCATAATCGAACCTGTGGAAGAATTTGACTAGGTGAGTCCAATGGTAGTTCATGAGAAAAAGACTAAGGGATAAATAAGGATCCATGTCGATTTAAGAAAGCTGAATGACGCATGTGTACATGACCTATTCCCAACACCATTCACATATGAAGTTTTGGAAAATGTAGGAGGACATGAGGCATACACCTTTACAAATGGGTTTTCCAAGTACCATTAGATTAAGATAGCACTGAAAGATTGGATTAAGACCACATTTTCTACTAAATGGGGATCCTTTCGATATACAGTCATGCTGTTTAGGTTGACGAATGCACCACAAATATTTTCCAGATTTTTCGTCGCATCGTTTAAAGAATTCATTCACAAGTTTCTGGAGGTTTACTTTGATGACCAAATAGTCTTTGAACTGTTGAAAAAACATGTCTCAAGCCTGCACTCGATGTTGGATATCTGCAGGAAGTATCAAATCTCGTTGAACCTGAAAAAATGTATTTTTTGTGTACCTTATGGAATTTTACTCGGACATGTTTTTGTAAGCAAGGGTTGATGGTAGATACTACAAAAAATGATGTTATTATTAATTTGGATCTGCCAAAGAATGTGAAGCTGTTACGTGCAACTCTTGGACACGCTGGATATTATCGAAAATTCATTAAGACGTACACACAAATCACTGCACTGATGGAGAAATTCTTAAATAAAGATGCCACATTTTGTTGGGACAATGAGTGTTAAAAGAACCTTGACATCTTAAAGGGGAAAATGGTCATTGCGCAAATCCTGGTGTTTCCAAATTGGAAGAAGGAGTTCCACGTTCATGTGGATGCATCGTGTATAGCTTTGGGAGTTGTCTTAGCAAAACTAGGAGCGGGGGATCTTGATCACCCCATTTCATTTGTGAGTTGGAAATTGTCTAAGGGGGAGAGGAATTATTCCATGACGGAGCAAGAAGGCTTGGCTATGGTGTACGTGCTACAAAAGTTTAGGCATTACTTGTTGGGTGCACACTTCAAGATGTTCATGGACCATTCTGCGCTAAAATACTTGGTGAACAAGCCTATGTTGGGGGGGGGGGATTTGCAGATGGCTATTTCTATTCCAAGAATATGATTTTGAAGTAATAGTCAAGCCAGGATGACTGAACACTGGGCCAGATCATTTGTCTAGAATTGAGACCGATGAAGAACCAACCAACATTGAAGAAGGATTTCCTGATGCACAACTCTTCATAGTAAGGGTTGTTGATGAAAATTTTGTAGATATTATTTACTTTTTGACTACTAGAGTAGCCCCTGCAGAGTATACAATGCAATAGAAGAAAGAACTAGTAGTCAGAGTGACAGATTTTTCTCTGATTGCTGGGCATCTGTATAAAATGGGCCCTGATGAAATATTGCGCAGATATGTCCCTGAGCATGAAAGACACAGTATTTTGGTAGAAGCACATGGTGGTGTCATGGGAGGGCACTACGTAGGAAAAGAAACCGCGTAGAAATTTTTGAGGGCATGACTATGGTGGCCCATGGTGCACAAGGATTCTAAGGACTATTGTAGTGCTTGTGATGTTTACTAGAGAACTGAAAGACCATCACAAAGAGATGAATTGCTACTAAGTCCAAAAGAAAGGGATAGATACACATAAATACTGCAGAAGAAAGGGAAAGCACACAAAAATTAAAGAATATGAGCCTCAATATTGCGGCGCTCCCCCTTCAGACGTTTCACGAGCTACATGAGGGCATCACAAATGAGCTCAAGGTACAAGAGTAGCAATATCTGTTGGTCATCAACAAAGTAAAAATCAATAGCCAAAAGATGTTAGAAGAAAATAATAAAGCGATGCAAGATTGTGAGGAGGTAGCTGCACGTAGCCAACAGCTAGAAGAGCTATAACCAAAGTATGCAGTGAGCTTCCAGAGCTCTAGATCCCAGCTGAAGCAGCTTCAATAGAAAAAAACTTCAAAAAATGGCAGCAGCAGTTAGAGAATCGAAGGAAGAGGTAGGAAAGGTTAGATTTGAACTACAGATGCATATTACAGAACTTCAGATGAAGCTGTAGCCTACAATACTACCAGAAGTTCTAGAGTAGCCGAAGCTTCCATAAAAGCTAATATGGCACAGATAGCGACTGAAGTCAAGGAATGTAGTCAACGTTTTGAAGATATAATGGAAGTGTGGGCATCGTTACAGGAGGAACCACATGTGCAGAAGATTGAAGTGGAAATTAGATACAAGCAATTGCAGTTTGATGAGCTTAAAGCAACAACACAGACCTTAGTGTTTGTGCAATGGTTCACCCATCTTCAGGAAGGAACACTTATATAGGGGTAGATTTATGAGCTATAGAGGAAGGCACATATCATCTCTGTGTGGATGCATCCTTGGGTAGATGAGGCCTTCCGGCTCTCACAGGAGGTAGAGGGAAAATTGAAGAGCATGCAACAAAAACAAAGGACAATCGACCTCACAACAGAAGTGCTAACAACCAAGAAGCTTGTGGATGAAGTTCGATAGGCCACAGAGAAATGCACAAGAACACTTCATCCATTTAAGTCTGCATATGGTGGCCTGGAAGCAAATATTGAGGGCATACTGATTGAGTGACTCGAGGACAAGTCTCATCTTTGTGTTGGGGGTCTACTGGGTAGGGGTTCCCTAGGTCTAAGTTTTGTCTAATTCATGTAAAGACTTTGCATTTTGAGGAGCAGAGAGCGACTAGTGCAAAGATATAAGAGTCAAAGTTGCTTTAGGGTAGGCCAAATCCCCTTATTTTGTAAAGGGATGGGATTATCTAGAGTATTTTGAGCTCCACCCATGGTTTGCAGACCATGGTATTGTAAGGGTAAAATAATATATAAAGGGATGTTTTAGCAAGTATAAGAAGAAAATATAAGTTGAATGTAATTTTTTGAATCTGTAATTAGGAGATATTTCTATATTCGAGCGAAGGGAAAGGCTACTACAGCTATGTGCATGGAGACCTTGGTAAGTCTACAACTGTGTGCGCAGGGTCAGAAAGATTGTATCTATGAAGAATTGGACTAATAAAGAAGAATTTTGAGACAAATATTTCTATTTTCTTATTTTCACGTTGTTTCTGTGTTTTAGCATGTTTATGGTTTGTTTTTCACTGAGAGGGTTCAAATACTATTTTATGTGATGAATAATACATGGTAGACTAGTTACACACAACTCACAAATCTGTTAAGTAGGGAAATGATTTACGACTATAACAATAAGGTTAATGGTTCACAAAGGTCAGATCAAGCCCTAAACTAATAAAAACCTTACAGCCATGCTACATAGTCCCTCTGGATGTAGAAACCTGGTTCTAGCATCCCCTAATATCACCTTGGGTGACACTGCGGTTTGTGCAAGCAAGTTGTTGCCAAAAGGGCCGATGGTATAGGGTTTTGTTGGTTAGTGTAGCTAACTCTAAACTTGGGTCTAAGCCCCTGAATCCACTAGGTTTAAACCCACTTGGGTCCTGCTTTGGGGATTAAGGTAATAAATGTGTCATTCCATCCTGAACAAAATTTATGAAGATGTCAAGACTCTTCCACCACAACATGGACACCCTCTCCAAAAAATCACCAACAAGTTTCGAAAAATATGAAGTGAAACCATTAGAGCCTAGGGATTTGTTCTTTTCCATGGACATGAACACCTTCACAACTTCTTAAAAATATATTTCCCAAGTCAATGCCTCATTTTATCTTAGTTGACTATCTTAGAGATACAAGCCATAATTTTGTTTATAACTTGTTGCCTTGCAGGTTCCAGTTCCATTAATTTTTCCCGATGGTAGTCAATTAATTCATTTTATATCTCTTCATGTTGAAGTAGCCTCTACCTGTCTTTTTTTTTAAGGAAGAATATCCTATTGTGATGTTCTTGCTTGATCATCAATTTATGGAATAATTTAGTTTTTTTGTCCCTCTCCTCTTGCTTTCTTCTTTATTCCAACCTATTAAGAGTTTTACCTTCCTCTACTACCAATTCTTCTATTTTCCCTTTCGGTCTCATCCTTTGGTCTATTTCTTGCATCTGGGCCTTCAATACTTGTTTTTCTTCTAATATATAACCATATTCCTTTTTTTATTCTAATCTCTAACTCTAACTTTGAGTTCCTTCAAATTTAATTGGAATGTATGCCTTTGTTTTGTCCCAGTGGACTCAATTTCCCCCGCCATTCTTTTTCCCTATCTACAAAAGTGGGGTCCTAAAGCCATAAGATTTCAAACCTAAAGGACTGATTTTTTGGGGATTCTTTAGATCAATATCTAATCATACTAGCCAATGATCTGAGCCCATTCATGGGAGGGTGATAGATTCAACAAATATATATTTATCCATTAAATCCTCATATACCAAAAACCTATTTAAAGTATTGCCTACCTCTATGATTATTCTAGGTGTATATTCCATTTTTTGCTTCTGTGTCCACTAGTCTCAGGTCCTGGATTATCTTAATAAATTTGCCTATGAATCAAGCCTTCTTACTCCTTTTTTTCATCCAAAGTTCTGATCAAATTGAAGTCATTTCCAACTATCCATAGTTCATTCTAGAGGTACCTTCCTGTATGATGCAATTTATCCAAAAATTCCCCTTTTCTATAGGAAGATGAGGGCCATTAACAACAGTAATACAACCCATTTCTTTTGAACCCAAATAACAAAATCTCCCTGACAAAATTCTAGGGCACGTTAGCTAGTCTTCGAATGAAAATTATAGCAGGTTCCATATAATCATTATCCCTCTAATTGTATCTCTGGCGTCTAAGGTCACAATTCCACCACCTTTACAACTTTTTTCCTCAATGTCATGTATTATTTCTATACTAACCTTATTTTCTTGTAAAATAACTGTCACCAGTTTCTCCTTGTTGATTCTTTTTTGAAAATATCTTATCTTCCTTTACTGTTCACCACTTGGATATTCCATGTAACTAGCTTCATTGTTTAACATTTTGAGAAATGGAGAACATCTCTAGAATCACCATAACTTGGGCTTGAGTTAATCAAATTTTCACCCATGTTCTACATTACTTCTCTCATAGAGACCTCCTTCCTTTTTTCCACCTTCTTTGATGCTCTGGTTTTTACCCTTGTCCCTTAGCAATAATGTGCCTATAGAACCACTATTCTCTCCCTCACAAAAACAACCTTGACTCTACCACTCCATATATAATTGATAATACATTTTATTTTTTTCATCTAGTATGGAATTTTGCTCCATATGTGTCAATTCTTAAATTATATTTGTCATAAATTGTTCCTCATTGCTTACAGTTTATTCTTCTTCTTCCAAGGGTAGGGTTTCTTCCTCTATCTTGGTATGTCATTGCTTCCCTGACCCCTCTGGTGAATTTTCTAGGGATTTCCTATTTGGAGTGGGTTTTCCTTAAATAATTTCCATAATCGTCTCTACAACCATGAGATCATTTGGCATCATTATGTCCTCTTCAATATTCTTTAGCACTTCGAAGGAATTTTCTTCAGTGGTTTTCTTCGGTTCATTAAGAGGTTTTTGTGTCTTAGGGTTTCTTCTTCTATTTAACACCCTATTGAAGCCATCAAATGTCCCTCCCATAAATTCCTCTTGTAGCTCATTTTTCCTTAGTGGGAAGACTTTGAATAAGTGTCCATGTTCATGGCACCTCCGACACCTAAATGGTACATGCTCATATTCCAATAACTAAGACTAGATATTATCATGGTACTCCAAATCTATTGATTCTCACAGTGGTTGTGATATTGTTGGCTTATTGGGCCCCGACCCAGGTTCAGAAGAGTTTTAGCCAAACAAATCCCGCACTACCAGCCCTTTCGGCAACAATCCACGGAGCGCGGATTGAAGTCTCACCTGAGGTAGTACGGGAGGGTACTGGAATCAAGTTTCTACACCGTAGGGATGTCTTGATGAGGTCTGGAGGATTCACACCCCAATCTATGCACTTATGTTGTTCTGCACAGTAGTCTAGTCTTCGTGAAGATCCGCGAAGGGGTGTTTCTTAGATCCTTAGTCTTATTGCAGTTATTATAGATCCGATTTATTCTTTAAGGTCGTTGAGTGAACATTTAACAGTAAAACCCAGTGCGTGCAATCATAAATATTAAATATACTTCATAAAATCCTAACATAATCATAAACATTCAGATTTTCAGTCAGATACACAATAATTCAGAAAAACTTATCTTTATTAATCTTTCATTCAGTACAATCCACTTTCCACCCTGCGCACACAGTTGCAGGGGTCCGTGCACACAGTTGCGGACTCTACCAGGCCTCTGCGCACACAGCTACAGAGCCTACTCTAACCTCTACCCACGACTTGGACTTACAGACTTAGATCACCCTTGCTTCACAAACCCATATGCTTTAGATTTCCATTACAATTATCATCGAAAAAACTGTCTTCTAAACCTAGATCCTTGCTCTATTTATACATTTCCATGGTCCAGGGACCATGGGCAAGCCGACATATTCTAGATTAATCTATAACATTTTAGAGCGGACTACCCTTGGACTTAACCCATTACAATTCGTGCTCCACGCAATTCGCTTAACTTTTACCATACTTTTACCCAAAATTGCAGGCTTTAAGCCCCAAAACTGTTACGTGGGGGATCCATTGCCCAATAGACCCCCAACACAATCATCGTGACTCGTCCTGAGTCACTCGGCTGGTATGGTGATCTTTTCATAGAGGTTATTCAACAACTTCTGCGCTTCGCTTACTCCTTCAAAACATTCTTATGCCATCTATTGTACTCATAGCGCACGAGCCTCTAACACATCATTAGCAACTTCACTTGGTTCTTCGAGTTCATATACTACCTGCGTTCATATACTGCCATGGTTGGATGCGTTCTTTAAGGACTTCCTCTTTCTAACGAGCGACATCAACTTGTGCCTTCAAAGCCTGGGCCTCCCTCATCTTGGCCAATCACTTAGTAAGGGAAACCATCTACGCGGTCCCCCAAACATTATCGTAGGCCTGCTACAGCTCCCATACTTCGGTCTAGAACCGTTGTAATGTTATATCTTCTTGTAGTGAAGTCACCGTGCTAAATGACTGATCTAGCAAACCAGTGCACTACTGTATGGCATGTTCTATTGCTTCCCGCCTGGATTGGATGGTGCGTTGTCACTGCTCTCTAACTTCTGGTGGTGTAGAAGGTTGCGCCTTGAGTCTCAATTCAACGATCTGTAAGTTGAGGTCCAACTGTACTTTTGCTGCTTCTTCCTTTGCTTCGCGGAACCCACTGGCCAACTTGTGGATGCGTATGCCTATAGGTAAATCTACCATAATCTCGAGCTCAAGGGCACAACAACATGCTTCCTACACAATTTGCTCCAACTACTGATTCTGTGCTACTGCTTCATTTCATTGGAGGCTCAACTGCTCAATGTTAATTCGTTTCTCACTGAGTAACTATACCGCGCATCCTTCCCTAGCATGGAGCTCCATCGTTGCGCCATATTATAGTCAATATAAAACTTCTCACGGAAGGGCAACCAAGTTTAATCCAAGTCCCGAGATTCGGCCTGCCATGACTTTATCGTCCACGTTGTCTGCTATCAATGCTCCGACCGGAAGTGCGATGGTATTAGTTATTTTGGTCTATAGTAGCTGCTTAGTTGCTGCTGTACCCGTAGCTCCATAGGCAGCTATCACGCCCAACTGTGGGGGCCGTGCTTGAAGTTCCTACAGTTGCGTCCTGAGTGCCCCCAACACAGTCTGCTGCTCTGTCATGGCCTTGTTGAGCACCTCCCTGGTAGCTTCACGCACTGTATCGCCGATGTCACATAGGTCATCCTGAGTCAATGTGATAGGTTCCACGTCTAACTTGGATGCCTTGGTCTTCTTCCTTGACCTTGACCGCTCTATCGAGAGCGGTCATTTTAAGGGTGAACAAGTGGTGCTTGGCTCCGCACCTTCCATCACAATAGTCGTTTCCAGATCTATAGTTATGTTCAAGCCTCTTTCATCTTTTGTTGTAGCAGCCCCTCCTATTGTCGCCTTGTTTGTGGCAGCCTATGCTACCTCCCGGAACGCCCGTACTTCCTTAGCAAGCTATTCATTTTGCTTCTGCTGTGCTAGGGATTTGGCGACAACCTTTTGCTTTTGGATTGTGGCCTCATCATGCCCTACTACATCTGGTCCATGCCACTCTGGTGGCCAAGTATCAAGTACCATGAAAACATCATCATCAATGGCGATGAAGGGAGGCGTGGTCCCTGTCTACTCTGGACCATTGCACGCCCTAACATACACATGGTGCATATCCGCCTTAAAGTCAGCAACGCTTTTCACACTATCATATACTTCGGTAGTTAAGCGGGGTTTCTGGTTGATCCATTTCCGTATGCTTGTGTCCATTATCCAGAAAATATTGACTTCGTGGATTCTTGCGGGATCCTTTGTTGCCCATATTGAGACATATCTGGCTGCTTCTGGCCAATCCTAGTCCAGGAGAGGAAACTGACTATCCTCGAGAAATTCACTTGTAATGAAAAAGATGGATAAGAGTAACCACACATAGTGGAAGGTCTTACCCTTCTCCTAGGCTTCCCTGCAGTTTTTTAGGAATTCGTTGTGGAGGAACTGCACCCAATTAAACCATACCCCTTCTGTGCATTGCTCAGCTAATGCGATGACCGTTGCTGGTACCTCACTGCCTTAACATTTTCTCATTACCTTCCCTACCAACAATTGGGTAGAAATGCAGACCCCTTTGTCCTGAATGCTAGTGATAACATACCCTCTCTGTGGACGTGTTCTATACTTCATATTGATCCTGCACACCACGTCCGAGCCGCGCAACCTCCCTACAGACTTCTTTATAGTCCTGCACCCTCTTCCAACTGCATGGAGCGCTGAGACTGGGCCTCCTACGGATAGTCAGGTGGTCGCACCCCCCGTGAGAGGCTTCCACTTCCTTGCTAGCCTGTAGCGCATCGTGTTTTATGTCACCCATTCAGTAGGGTGCGGTTGCAACCATGATAGTAGGGTCGCAGCTTGTTCTAGTATCGTAGAAGGGCCAACCAGGTCTGGTCCCCTTATTCTCAGATTCACGCGTCCCATTTGTGTGATCCCAATTTTAATTTTGCTGATTTCCTCGTCCAACCTCGCACTTTTCCTTCTTTGCCTTGCCCATTCTTCATCAAGTTCACGAAGTCTCAAGCTGTTGTACCGAATGGATTCCTGCAACCGCCGAATTTCTTTGCCCAAGTCCTGGTGTCTAGTTCGAACTGCAAGGGTGGTGGTCATGGAACTTCCCTCCACCTTCCTGGTTTGATCCTGTCTGAGCACAGATAAGGCCATCTTCGCACACCCTGTTTTGTTTATGGTCCTATAGGTCCATCGAACCCTTGGTATGCACAGATTTAGTTTATACGGCTGCATCCCTCATTGTAGGTGGTTGTTCAATTCGGTTCGTCTAGCCTGTCTAAGCCGCTTTCGATGCTAAGAGCCTCCGACTTGTACATGCAACCGCCTTCTCCACCTAATCTCCTTAGGCGTACTCCACCCTTGTGTATTTGTTGCGCGTAGCACCTCTTCTTTCGCACCGGGTCGCTTTTGCTCCATAAATGTAGTTCCCCATTGGTTTATGAATTCCTCCCCATTTGTTGCGTCGTTATGTTCCAGTAGTGTCCTTACTTCGGTTGTCACACGCCACAGTGATCTAATCATAATATTACAATTTAGCATCGTTACCTCATGCAATCAGTTCTACTAGCGCTCTACCTCTTCATCTGAATTCGACATGCAGGAACTGTCGTGTTCCCATGAGATTCTTCCGTCCGTCGTTGGATTCACCCGATCCTGGTCTTGGGCCGTTAATTAGTAAATGAAATCTAGTTCTTCGTCACTATCCTCCTTGCACACAAGTTCAGTGTAATGTGATCCTTTGGCCGGATCCAGTGGAACTATTACACGGAGCGACTTTTTCTCGAATATTATATTCCGTCTTTTTAAGTTAATAACCCCATTCATGTCTGTCGCCCAGTCCATTCCTAGCAACGCGGGGTACGGATTACTATCATTAAAAACTTATATTACCTCAAAGTCTGTTTGTGTACTTACGCCTTCAATGTCCACTATCACCCCTTGCAACCTTCCCATTGGTAAGATCTTCTGCTGGTTGGCCATCCACAGTTGGATGGGAGACCACTGTAGCGCACGCCTTCCCATGCGTTCCCACATTTGCCTAGGCAACACATTTGCATCTGACTCCAAATCCAAAATGACCTGATCCATCTCATACTCACCTATTTTCCCTGTCAATCACATTTCTTGTTCGGTGTGTAAAGCATGCTTTCCAAGCTTTCAGACCATACGTGGCTCTCCTAATCCTGTGCATCTAGTGATCAGTTCTTGTAATCCTTTAATTGCCTTATTGTCACATAGCAGCTTCATACATGTTTCTAAGAAGTAGTAAGCATAAAAGGATCCACTCCGGCTCAGGTTGATCCTTAGTATCTGAATTGGAGTCTTCCATGATGCCCTTCTTGGCTTCCTTGAACGTTTCCTTCACGCATTCAGACACAAGTTCCCTTGTAGGAGCCTCAGGAACCTTCGAATCTTCTTCAGGGAGTTTCCTCTTATCTTCCGCCATAGTTGCACCGATCTAAGTACCATATTTACGCTGGGGTCCTCTTCGCGTGGTTCGGACCTCATCATTTGGATATTTTGAGTTGGGGTATGTTGTAGTACCCCTTTCTTGCACATTTGGGCGATCAAAGTCGGGCAATCTACCATTTCATGATCAAACTATTCATAGTACAGACAAGATATTCTGGTTGGGTTGGTACAATCGCACACGTAGTGCCCCATCTCACTGCAATTATAATAGATCAGTTGTCTACGCCCTCGTCCAAGTCCCATTCCTCCTCTCCCTCGTCCAAGTCCTTGGAATCCTCTGCATGCTCCTGCAGCTAGATCGAAACCTTGCGTTTCAATCTGCATTCGGTACGTCGGGGTTCTATGCATCATTAGTTCATAGCTCCGACACATTCGCTCATCGTGGCCTACCAATCTATAGAAGTTACAGTACAATTTCTGCGGAGCCTGGGTATACTTCTGCAATAGGTGGCAGTTGTCCATTGCGTGCTTTCCTCCTACTTGACAAATCAAACACCAAAGTGTAGGGGCTGCACTTGGCCTTGCTTGTACCTCCAGCCTCACTGGCATCGGTCCCCCTCCTACCAAATAGTTCACGAATACAGGACAGTGATCCTTATCGTGACCCTGGCCCTTACATTTTATACAACACACTTCTTCACGCGCCTTTGATTGGGGCGCCCTATCCTTCTTCAAACTCTATGTCTCTAGGCATAGGTTTTGTAATTGCACATGGATTTGTTGGAATCCCAACCCAGGATCTTGTATTGGCATTTCATGCAACCTCATCGCTATCTCTAAAGCTTCAGCCTGGGTCGAGATCTTCTGTTGTGACAACGTCATTCTTAGGTGCGGTGTCAGGGATGCCACAAACTAGGCACAGTGCTGTGCATCTGACAACATCATATTAGCTTCACGGATCATACTTTTCAGGCACTGATCCAGATCCCACGGTGTCTCACCTGGAAGCATCGCAATTTCCTTAAATCTGATGATTGACTGAGTTTCTGATTTTGGTCGACTAAACTCTTTGTTCAATGCATCCTGGATCTCCGCTATTCCAGCATTCGAATGATCACTAGAGTGCTTAATATACCATGTCAACGCGCGATCCTGCAGCACGCTCACCAAGGTAGCCTTTTTAATGTTATCGTCTGTAATGCCTTGGGCTTCCCATACTGCCTTTACCACAAACCAGAACTGGTCTGGTTCCTCATTTCCTACCCATCTAAACACGAGCAACTTGATTGCACTTGTCATTCCTACCCTTGGAGGTGGTGGAGGCAGGGTAGGTGGAGATCGGGTGGATGTAGGTGAAGAAGGTGACGGTGTGGATGGGGGTAGTAACTGTGGAATGCGCTATTTTATCAACCGAACTGCACTTCTCAGAGAAAACCCAGCAAGATCCTCCTCGCTCTCCCATGAAAGTAAAATTAGGGGACTGTTCTCTAATTCTTCGATCCCTTGATAGCCTCTTCCGCTCTGCGTTACCCCATACTTTAATGGATTCTCATAACCCGTTTTTCACATAACAACATTTTAATCTAGGTATTCAATGATTTGATGTACTTACCTCACAGTCCTTTGAGAAAACATCTTTCAGCTTCGTTGTAGCTGACAATTGTGTCTATCGTGAATTCAGTGATAAACCCTCCTAGTATCCAATCCAACTAATGATCTATGACCCGCGCGATTTTATCTTCAGATGCCTCTAACCTGCGCAATAACTCCAGAGTCCACACTATTGGCTGATTAAGCTTACACCTCCCTGTGCTGTCTTCTAGCCTTGCGATCCACTCACATAGTTCTAACGAGAAGGACGTGAAGAAGATCTCGTGGATTTCTATGTATATGTACTGATCCAACCACTTCTTCTCAGATATCTGTAGGGTTTTGTTCTCCTACACCATGAACTTGTGAAGCTTCTGATCCAACCACTCTTCAATCTCTTTTTTCATAGGGTTCCAGTGTTTCGACATCAGACATCCCTTTAGGTAGATCTTGGTCCCAGCAACGGAACCATTTTTTGGCTTATTGGGCCCTGACCTAGGTTCGGAAGAGTTTTAGCCAAAAAAATCCTGCACTACTGGCCCTTTCGGCAACAATCCGTAGAGCGCGGACTGAAGTCTCACACGAGGTAGTATGGGAGGGTGATGGAACCAAGTTTACGCACCCTAGGGATGTCTTGATGAGGTCTGGAGGATTCACACCCCAATCTACACACTTATGTTGTTCCGTGCAGCAGTCTGGTCTTCACAAAGATCCACGAAGTGGTGTTTCTTAGACCCTTAGTCTTATTATAGTTGTTATAGATCTGATTAATTATTTAAGGTCTTTAAGTGAACATTTAACAGTAAAACTGAGTGCGTGCAATCATAAATCTTAAATATACTTCATAAAATCTTAACATAAGCATAAACGTTCAGATCTGCGATTAGATACACAATAATTCAGAAACACTTATCTTTATTAATCTTTCGTTCAATAAAATCCACTTTCCACCCTATACGCACAGGTGTAGGGGTCCACGCACACAGATGCGGAATCTACTAGGCCTCTTCGCACACAGCTGCAGAGCCTACTCTAACCTCTACCCATGACTCGGATTCACAGACTCAGATCACCCTTGCTTCACAAACCCATATGCTTTAGATCTCCATTACAATTATCATCGAAAAAACTATCTTCTAAACCTAGATCCTTGCTCTATTTATACATTTGCATGGTCCACGGAACATGGGCAAGCCAACACATTCTAGATTAATCTATAACATTTTAGGGCGGACTACACTTGGACTCAACCCATTACAATTCACACTCCGCGTAATTCGCGGAAATTTTACCATATTGTTACCCAAAAATGCTAGCTTTAAGCCCCAAAACCGTTACAAGGGCGATCCACTGCCCAACATATATATTCATGTTCATACAAATTGTCATGCATGAAATATGACATCATACTTTGGTTATCTCTAAAAATTTTAAAAATTCCCTACGGCATTGCCAATTCCCTCCAAAAATTTTGAGTCCCAAAATTCTACGCAAAGGGAGTAAAGGGAAAACCCAAACTGGTGTAGCTAAAAACTATTCTTTGTTTGGATTAAAACATTCCTCCTAATTCCCCATGTATCAGCCTGCATTATTGAGGAAAACTGGGTTGCCTTCGAATACCCTGGTTTTTTCCTCCAAGCTTGAGAAAACTATTGTAAAGAACCCTTTAGGCCCCAACTTCAATTCTACTTGTTCCTTTTATTTCCATTTATGTTGAATCCACCTATCGATATCCATTTCTATTGGCCACCCTCCAATAAAACTTCATATGAAAGCATGGTATTTCATGTGTTATCAATAATTTTCTAGTATGTTCGGAGGGATTATAAATTTAGGGTTGGTAGTTGCTTTAGGTAGCCACTGATCCCTTATTTGGGATTTCCATTAGGTCCCTAATATTGGGTTATCGCGCTTGTTACCATTTCCTATAAAGTTCCCAAAACCCCCGAATTTATCTATTGATTACATGTCACTACAATTTTGTAGGAAAGGATTTCACCCCTCCCCACAAAACCTCTCATATCTCCCTATAAGTGTCGGTATAGAGTATTTTAATAATGAATTTACCTTAAAATCAGTTACCTTGTACCCATGAGCAGCTTGAAATTTTGAATTTTGAACCCTACGTTGCAGAAACATTAGCCCTCAAAACTCTCCTTGTCTGTTACATGGGATCTACTCAACGAGTGCTCCATACTTATACTTTTACATTAAACTTCATCTCAAATACCCATTTACTTATAATTGGATTTCTTCGAGCTGGAAACTCTACAAGATCCCAAACCTCATTCTTGTGTAGGTTGTCTTTAACCATGAACTTTTTATAGAGTTTTTCATCCCCTAAATTCACAGCCTCCCTAATAGTTCTAGGATTATCATTACTAATAAGAAAATAAAAATTGTAATGGAAATCAAGTGGAGCATACATGTTCCATTGCCTTCTTTCTTGAATTAATCTCCTCAATATTTTAGTATTGGGTTGATTCATCATCATTCAATTCACTCTATTTTCTTTGGTTATTTTTCCCTTCGTAGGACTTCTTGTTTGAAAACATATTTGATTTCTCTAATACCACATATTGTCTATACACAACATTCTTAATTTCTAGGTTTCAATTCTTATAACCTTTCATACAATCCTTATATCCAACAAAAATACACTTTTCAATTTATTTTTATTTTTTTTAATCTAGGATAATCGGTAATTGGTGAGAGTTATCCTGAACAAGCCCAGGATCAAATCCAACTGGTTGCCACTATAAACCTACGCTAGATGCAACAGCCTGCAAGCCGCACACAATAGCAATTAACTTATGCCTCAACAAGAGCCGAGACGTCCGCTTGGGGGTCGCCTACTCTTCTAGCCAAGACACAATAGGCCATATACTCAATGAGATTTGAACCTCTATCTCATGGGTTTCACCCAGTTTAACTTACCGTTAAACCCCATATCACTGTATACTTTTCAACTTTATTATCCATATTAGTCCTATTCTCCTTTAAAACATGTATATAAGAATCATAGCCAAATATCTTAAGACATTTAAGAGATGGTTTCTTACCAATCCATGCCTCATGTGGAGCCTTGCCATAGAATAATGATTAGGGTGATTTATTTACTATGTAACACACAATAGCCACTACCTCTTCGCAAAATTCATGTCCTAACCTAGAAACATTAAGCATGCTCATTTTTTCAATTAGTTTCATGTTCATCCTTTCAGAAACCCCATTTTGTTGATGTGTGTATGGTGTAGCATTTTACCCTGATATACAAATTTTTTTACACAATTCCTTGAAATCATTCTTTCATAATTCCCCATTATTTCTTGTTCTCAATAACTTGATTTTCTTCTCTGCTTAATTTTCCACAGGAACCCTAAAATCTATATATTTTTCAAAGAATTTAGATTTATTCCTGCCAGTGTGAAATTTCTTGGAAGGTGTACCAAAAACACTTCACTTAAGTCACTAGGTGGAACACGACCCTAACAATAATTTGTGGTTGCTTATGCTTCAGATCTACAATAAAACTTGGAAAAACTTGCAACAAAACAACATATACAATCCAAAACAACAAACAACAATATATATATCCAATGCAATAACCCAAATGGAAAGACTTTTAAAATGAATAAATATTTTATTGATAACACTTGGTGAAGGAGATCTACAAAAGGGTCTACAAATCCCCCTCCGTGGGATGGGTCCTTTGATGTCCTTGATGCTTCAATAATCGATTCTCTCTCTCAATGTGTGAAAAAACCAAAACAATGTGGAGAACTCAAATGGGAGCTCAAGTGAAAAGAGACGATAATGGTGATGATGATAATGATCATGGTGAATAATGAATGGAAAACCATCATATTTATAACAAAGTATTGAGTTAATCTTGAAAATGGAGAATAATAAAATAATATTGACCAAATCAAGATCTAACCGTTAGGAATACTTTATTATATTTTTTGGAGAGGGAAAATATATTCAAAATGGTCAAATATCTTTATTTAGAAATAATTAACAAATAAAATGATTTATTAATTATTTTGCAAGGATTAAAAATGGTGTCAAATTGAAATAATTATTAAATAGTGATTTCAAAATTATTCCAATGATATAATTAAGGAATAATAAATAAATAGCGATTTATTTAATTATTCCTAGGTGATTTAGTAAAATGTGACAAGGAATAATTATCAAATAATGATTTAATAATTATTCCTCGAAAAAATTAAATAAATTATGATTTGTTTAACTATTCTCATGGGGTTTTTTATTTTTAATAAAAATGGTTTATTAAATTACCTCCCATGGTGAAAGTGATTTTACTATGGTAAAATTAATCCTACATGGTGTATTTCAATCCACCTAGTTAGAAATGGCTAGGTGATTATTTTTTGGTGATAATAAATTGCCTCCCAACGTATGAGTGTTAGAAGCGAATTAAATACGTTGTAGGTTAAACTTCCATGAGACACCAAAGGGGATTCAGAGAGAGAGAGAGAGGCAAGTGAATCAATGCAATGAAGGACAACAATGGAGGGGCCGAGACCTACTAAGTTGATAGAAGTCTCATTTTATGTTGGATCACATGATCTCAAATGAGGCAGGAGAGGCATACCCATGCCTGCCAAGATAAATGAGTACAAAGAATAATGGTGATACCAACAATGTGGGACTGAGATGCAAAGTACATGATACATGATATGTTGGCATCAATGGGCCATAACATAATACAATGAATCCCATATACATATGTGATTGGAAAGACATAGGTCAAGACTGAATATAATAACATCCATGATACATAATGCCACTTAAGCTAACATGGTGAGGGGGGATCACAACCAAAGAAGCCCTGCTGAACAGGAAATGGCTCTGAAGATCTAAATGGATCATCTAAAGGAGACATGCATGCTGTGGGTGCTGCAAGTGGTGGAAACCGAACCCATCACATTTGTGGAACTACATCTAAGGCTGGATCAATGTTTGCAGACATCCAGGCATGTGGGGGGCTACCTAAAGGGCTACCCCCTCATTATTTTTGGAACATCTCACACATACTCGAGAATCACCGGTAAAATCATCTGAATCACCAAACCATGAAATGTATGATTCTTAATCATGTGATAAGGAGTTGGCTTCGAGCACGTGAGAAACAACAAATTTAAATGGAAATGATGATTCTCTTTGCTTGATTCAAGGCACCAAACAAAGATGAAATCTGGAACCAAGATATATCACCCTCTAGACCCCACTTATGAGATAAATGTGATGAATTTGACAGAAGAGGGCCCACCAGAGTTAAGGCAATAAGGAATCCTTAAAAAAGGCATGAGGTATCATAATAGAGTGATCGATGGATTGACACCAGGGATGATGATGGAAGGAAACAAGATGAGGGGAAGATGGATGAATTCCATTGTAAGAGCATAGTATGCATAATTGACCTGGCAATGATTGACTCGATTCCAGAGGGGATTGTCAATTACTCATACGAGAGATTTTTAAAGACGAAACAATATAGCTGGAGGTCAAATATGAAAACGATGGGATTGATGTGACACAAATATGTATGGATCACTGTAACTGGACTTAAGGGGACTCGAAACAACCTCCATATATGTAAGGGTGACTCATCTCGGATGTTCTAAAAAAGGGTGTCTCAATGGTGCTGCCCCCTAGGGAGGCCCGAAGGGGACCATAAAAACAAGAGTAGATGATGGTTATTCATGACAAAAATCAACATGTGAGTCAACCAGTGTAAAAATAAAGTGGTACTAGAGTAAGGGTTTCTCAAATGAATAAATTCTATTTTAATAGGTGGCAATGCACGATCTCATGGAAAAAATGCCTTCTTGTTGAAGTAGTACATCACTAAAAACAAAGGGACATATTATAGACCTCTGTGAGAGCTTTCCAATGGTTCTAACAGTTTGTCAAACAGAGCTACAGTTTGGTCATAAAGGGTGAATAAAAAAGTAGGATTTTTTCTATAAAAGGGCTTTTTTCCCCCAAATCTAATTCATTTGCATAGTGACATGTTGGAGATTTTGGAGAGGAGGATAAGGCCCTAAATCTTGTGGATATTGTAGTAGACAAACTAATAGTTGGAATTAGGATTTATGACTTTCAAGTAGGTGGCCTTACTTGTCTAAGGATGGCCTTAGTGCTTCTTGGAAGAATGGTTCCTAGTGAAGAATCAAGGTAAGAAAGGAATACATGAATAATCTACTAGAGAAGGTTTAGGATCATCCTTGGCCACTAAGTCAAACATGGGGATTGGGTGATTATTGTGGCATCACATAGAGTATATTTTTTAAAGATATGGTGTCAAGTATATATGATATGCGATGTGCATATGGCTCGCCAGAGAGGCCGGTAGGAAAAACTATCCAAGGAAAGATAGGATAATCAACCATACCTAGATCGTTGGGGTCTAGGCCGAGACTTATGTTGAAAAAGGTGGCCAGGGGTTCCATCATGCCCCCAAGCATGAGATATTTCCCCTCAACATATGTTGATGGAGGGACTTATTGGGTATGCGAATGTGGGAATGATACCCCTTAGCAAGAGCAACTTTTGGAGTGCCATGGTGTTCCAAGTGCTCAAATAAGGGATTAAAGCATTCAGTCCTACTGGCACAAGATCCTCCAAAAGATGATGAGGAGATGTAGGGGCATAAGTGCCCCCTAGTTTGGTATGGATGGATGAAGCATGATATGGGCATGCCAAATGGATTTAGAATAGCAACCTCCAAACACATTTTGATAATGTGGATCACCATTTGTTTATGTTATGGATGTCTTCTCATGGGAAGAATAGATAGATACAGTTGGAAGAAAGACAAAGGTGGATTGTCAATCTCACTTAGTACTACATATACAAATCAAATGGATTGAATTTCAGGGTTCACATACATGGTGTCACTAAACCAAAGAGTGGCTTTGGATATAATGGACTGATGCTCACTTATACAACATGGTGGTTGAACAAAAACAATGTTAGAGGGACTGGGTTGTTGATGTAATATGGATGAATGAGTAAGTGAATCATCCCTAGGTCGATCTTGAGTGATATGGGATTCTAGAGGTTCTTGAAAGTGGGGAAGAATAGTGGTACTAGAATCAACACTACCAGATGAATTATGAGGGTTGCGGAGAAATGATTCTCCTGGAATTTCAAAAGTGGATGCCCCTTTACCCAAACATGGAGTGGAAATGTAATGGCCACAAGGTGAATGTGGTTTGAATTCATGGGTTTAAAGTCCAGGGTTATTGAACCAATCGACCTCACCATGGATGAAGTCTTTGGACTCCACAACATATTGGTCATGGGTTTGCTGTGGAAGGAAGTACGCACAATGGTGCATATCATCCCAAGGATAATTAGGGGTGGTCATGGATTCCATGATGTCTTCATCAAAATGGAATATGGGGGGACTAGAGGAAGAGAGACCACATGATGAAGAAGATCTACTTGAGGTATCTTCATGAGAGACAAGGTTCACATACGCATCGTCAAGGTTGGGAGACAGGTGACTAGTAGATGTGACATCTACCGATGTTGAGACTGAAGTGTTCATTAAAGAAGGTTCAACAAAATCACAATAGGAGACATCTATAGAGTCCCAATATGTTGATACAATTGATGATGATAGGTAGAGAATAGGAGCGATACTATCCGCCGTCTTGATATCAGGGGGAGGGATCACGATGGGTGCTTGAGGGGCCTCTTGCTTTGACATAGGAGTGGGACTAGAACCTACAGGTAAAGGAGAGGTGGAATCACTGCGAGTGGCCTCTAATTTGTGAAGCACATGAAGTGTATCATGAAAATATTCGAGACGGTGATAACAATGAGAATAATGGCCATAATTATCACAAAAATCACAAGGGTGATTCATGCGTAATGATATGTTCTTCTTAGCTAACCTAGGAAAGGTGATATGAACCAAAAGAATGTTAGATTTAGAGAAGGTATCAAAGACCACATTCTTGATATGAGGGAGCTCAGGACAATTATTGGTGGCATGACCAACAACATCACACAAAGCACATGGAGGAATAGGCTTTGGTGGCTTAGGAGGAGCTGGAGTTGTTGGGGGTGCCTTGTCTTTGGTTCCATTTTTCTGGGCTTTTCCTCCTTCGCTAGATGCTCTCGCAATAGGTGTTATGAAACCAGCTCACAAAAATATAGAAAAGATAGATAAATTCCTTAGAATTCAGCCTCTTCGAGGGGAAACCTCCTTTACATTACAAAAATTAAAAATTCTTGGATGATACAAATGACAAGACCTCCTTTCTATATATAGGAGTCTAAGGGGTCATAATATAATTAGAGTCGACATAAAAATAATAATGTAAGGGCACAATAATAAAAATAGTGGGCTTATATGGTGCACAATAATAACAATATGGGGACTACATGGACACCACAATATAATAAGGGGGTTGTACTAATAACAATAAGGGGTTACCCTAGTAGTATAGGGACCTAACATGCCCCTCTCCTTCAAAAAGTGTTGTCCTCAACGCTTGACTAATTCTTGATGCTTCTGTATAAAATTATTGTCCTCCCGTGGAATCTTCAATGAGTAAGTTCTTCCACTTGATGAGATACTCTAAAATTGATCGATTTCGTAGTTGTCGGGTTCTTGTGTCTATGACTTCTCCTAGCTCTAATATGATTTTTCCTTCCTCATCATGTTCTAGCAATATTGTTTGAACTGGGATCTTCTGCAACTTTTGAATGAGTCGCCGCACTTCTTCATCCTTCTTCCATTCATCCCTTCCTTCATTTATCCAATCTAGTTGGATAACAGAAATAGCATAAAACAATGCTTCCACATCCTCATCCTTTCTTGAGAGTGCATATCCAACAACATTTTGCTTCCCTTTTTTGTAGATGATTTCAAAGTCATAACCCAATATATTTGTGACCCATTTTTTCTGTTCTTCTAAAGATAATCTTTGTCCTAAAAAGTATTTAAGGCTATCATGATCCATTTTTACCATGAAGTGTCTTCGCATTAGGTAAGGTCGCCATTTCTTAAGGGCATGTAGCATTGCTAACATTTCCTTCTCATAAATAGTTTTCTTGAGATGTAGTCGTAAAAATACCCAATCGCCTCCATCAAAACTTCTTTCACTGCGATGTTGATCTTCCTATTGCTTCATTTGATTTTGCACCAAAGTGGCATTATCCTTTAAAAGATGGAGAACTTTTTGTTGATGCTCGATTTGATCTTTCACTGCTTGAACATTTTTCTTCTTGATATGTCCTTCTATCTTGAGCATTTGAGGAGTGGTAATTTCTTCCAATGCATTACAGGATGGTCGGATTCATTTCTTGATGGTCGATGTGATCTTTCACTTCTTGAACATTTTTCTTCTTGATATGTCCTTCTATCTTGATAGTTTGAGGAGTGGTAATTCCGGCCAACGCATTACAAGATATGGTTGGATTCATTTCTTCTTTCTCGATGCGATCTTTCACTTCTTGAACCTTTTTCTTCTTTTTTCTTCCAATTCTTGTGGTGTCACCCTTGTAGGTTGTGGAAGGCTAGGAGAAACAACACTTCCATGTTTATAGTTGTGAGGGGTAGACTTCCTTTTTGTCATATTTTTTCTTTCCACTTTGTAACAAAGCCCTTTTGCTCTTTTTCTTCCAATTGTTGTGGTGTTACTCTAAAGAATGTGTTGCTATTTGTGTCCTCATAATGTGCTATCATTTCCTAAGTGAAAATTGACCATGTAACAAGTTGTTTACGAGAACAAAGCCCTTTATACCATGAAAATTGACCTGGTTCTAAATATGAAGATGTAATATGTACCTTTTGTAATAGTTTCACCTCATGTAGATCAAAATATTGCTCCATCTGAAATATCCAATTTACCAGATCCTTGCCATCAAACTTCCTCATATTGCCTTTTCTTGATTTTAGGAGCTCGATCTTGAAACAATTCTAACTCTACAATTTTAGATCTTCTAGTTCTGAAATCGTGACCTGCAATAGCTCTCTGCATCCTCTTTCCGATGCCACTATTCTCATTAAAATTGGATTCTCCAAGAAAGAGTTATGCACAATCTCCCAACATGACCTGATTATATACCTTTTCAAAAGAGCAAACTTGTATAAAGTGCCACGTGTCACTATTTTGACCTTAGTACCTGAAACTGATATAAAGAAAACTATAGGCTGTCCTCTTTCTAAAACATCTTACGAAATTTCAATCTGATGCTCAAAACAAAAGTTATGACAATTTTCCCACGGTGACCTGTTTGGAATGTAATTCGGGGGTCTACAAAAACCCTAACTTCCTCAGACTATATCTCCGCAAATATAGAGAGACAAGATCTGAAATTTTGAGCTGAGGTTTAGACTGATTTCTTATGAAATGGGTTTTTTTTTAGCTTCTCATACTTTGTAGCGAAACAGTTATAGCAAAAATCCCACAATGACCTGTTTTATTTTAAATTACGGAGCTTGCAAAACCCCTAAATTCCTTAGATCATATCTCCGAAAATTTAGCGAGAAAACCTCTGAAATTTGGACCCAAGGTTTAGCGCTATTTTGTCTGAAATGGGTTTTTTTTTTTCGCTTCTGAAACGCCGCAAAAAAAAATTATAGCACAAATTCCACGTTGACCTATTTGGAGCAGCGAAACCCTAGAATCCAAAACTCTAATACCAAATGTTATGAAACCAACTCACAAAAAGATAGAAAAGATAGATCCACACCTTAGAAATAAGCCTCTTCGAGGGGGAAAACTCATTTACATTACAAAAATGAACAATTCTTGGATGATACAAATGACAAGATCTCATTTCTATATATAGAAGTCTAAGGGATCATAATATAATCAGAGTCGACAAAACAATAATAATGTAAGGGCACAATAATAATAATAGTGGGCTTCTATGGGCCACAATAGTAACAATATGGGGACTGCATGGGTACAACAATATAATAAGGGGGTTGTACTAATAGCAATAATGGGTTACACTATTAGTATAGGGGCCTAACAATAGGCGTAGGTTCTTGTTGAGGTTGATGTGGAACTGAAACAAAGGTAGGGCTAGGAACAATAGTTTGGACTATGGTCAAAGAATTGTAAGGTTTGAGTTTATTTGGGGGAGTGTTTGTGGGAGGATCAATGTACCAAACTTGGATCCCCAAGGTAATGTTAGGTAAACTCAACGTAGCCATGGCAAGTGTAGAATAAATTCCAGGGGGTGGAAATAAGAATGGTATCTGACCATAAGGGTAATGACCTAGGGGAACTACTCCAAGATGGTTAAGACCTAGGGGAATGGTTCTGGGTTGAAAAGGACTAGGAGAGATACCAGCAGAAGGAAAGGGACCTTGAGGAATGATACCAGAAGGTTGGGTTGATTTAGGGATAGTAGGTTGTGAAGGTGCTAGCTGCTGTGAAGGCACACCAAACCATTTGTGGGCAGCCCATGATGCTCAGAGCATGTAAACACTGGATGATCTAGGCTCAGAAGGAGTAGGTGGTGGACCATAATAAGCACCAAGCAAGGTGGAATCTTTGTAGATTCCATGAGAGACATTGGTGAGGGACGAGACAGTCTTATTTTCAGTCACTGATGAGATATTGGACTAAGGTGAAGTCTGAGATTTGGGATCATAGTATGTCAATTGATCGATGGTGACGATCTTTACATCATGATGGAAGCACATCTTACGATGAACCATAGATGCGACAACTGACATAGCATAGGTATAACTACAACCCAAAACAATTGGTGTATTTTAATGCAACATTGATGACTTCAATGTCAATAGAGAGAGACTTGCCGAAAATAGTGATAGGACAATTGCAATATAAGCTAAGGGGTTGTGAGGGATAAAAATCCCAAGCACAAAGAGTGATGGTGGAAGGAGACAGGTTAGGTGAACCATGTTCCTTCCAAACACTAGCAACCATCACACCTGGTGGAGGCACCTTCATCTATGATACACCACTAGACAATGGCGTTTCTTATGGAGACTGGTATTTGAAATGTAATGGATGAAGGTAGGGGAGGATGTTATGACTTATCAATGTCAAAGAAAATCATATGATCGTCATGGGGATCCACAATACCCAAATAAAATAGTAGAGCTTTTGTTAGGATGGGAATGTTTGGAGGACTTCCAACATTGACATTGGTAGAAGGAGATTGTGCCAAGTCATCTACTATGTTATAGGTATGGGCGAATTTATCAGAAGAAGTGTCTCAACATAATGGATGTTTGGGGATCTTGGGAATAATCTCTACCTTAGGTGGAGGGATATGTAAGGTACCATTGGAATGTGACAGAGGCTCAGTGGAAACTTGAGGTTGGGACTCATTTGTTGACTTAGCGGGTGGCTTGTCATATTGGTGTGATCGAGTCTGGAGGTTGACTTGTGCGGTATTGACCTCATCAGAATTCATCATGAGAATATGAAAATCATGGTGACCAGATGGTGAACAACAAGCTATCCTTGGTGAGAAAAAGGATTGGTAAGCACAATCATTTGAGATGAGGCAAGAGGGGGAGGAGGAGCTATAGGCTGCAGTCCTCTAGAATCAATTGCTTTAGCTTCCCATACTCGATGCATTAGAGGTAAAAGGGGACACTAATGAGTATAATGGCTATATATGCTGCAACAAGGACAAGGTTTTTTTGTACGAAGACCCTTGTTTTGCTTGCGTTGTCTACCCTGTTGCTAGGTTGTGGGATTAGCCTAGTTTCCCTAAGGTGCATTGGGTGGTGGAACCTGACTACCTTGATTACCTTGATATCGCTGGTTCCGGTTACCTTTCCCCTTATTACTTTTCTTGCGATTAAGGGGATTGGTCACACTCAACTGAGCATACACTTAACCTTGTGGAGGAGGTTGTTTTTGTGGCAGAGGTAGAGCAAGTATGGGGGGCTAGGGTGCTGGTGCCAGAGGGGATGGAGTGCTAGGCGGTGCATATGAATAATAAGGAGATGGGGAAAAATTGGAATAAATAGGTGGAGAAACAGTTGGCCCTGGCATCTGTTGATGCGGATGGGGATATGCATATGACATGCTAGGACCTAGATAAGAGTTTCCATGTGGAAGATTGGGGGAGGGATAAATGTAAGAGGAACTGGTCCCTCCCTGAGGTGGACCATAACTCATTAGAGGTGGAGCATATGGTTGAGGGTGTGAAATGGTTCCAATGATACCATCAATGACATGAGATGCCCCTAGTGCATTAGCATCACCAGGCTGAGGTAGATTGGGGATGGTAGTATAAACATAACCTGAATGGGCATAGATCAGATCAAATTTCAAGGCTACTTGGAGCGCATCTTCCTCAGAATAGGGGAAGTGTGAAGTGAAATATTTAGTAATGGGGGCAAAAAGTGATCTAAGGAACCAATCCATATAGATGTGGTCTTTGAATTTAGGATCTCTACATATGATCCTCCTTCTACACCATTCCTCAACATGGTTGGATAGGCGGGTGGCAGAAGTTTGACGGAAATAATTCAATAGTTCAGTACCAATGTCATAATGGATAAGTAACTGGAAATAGGTGATAACAGCTTTAGATGTTGATTTGTGTTATATTCTTTCCACAACTAGCCCATGTAGTTAACTGGGGGGTTAGAATGGGGGCGGAGCCCCCCCTTCGTTGTTCTGATTGCATAGCGGGGGAGGGTCACAGGGGGTTTGAGGGGTGTAGTTAACCCCACTCTATGGGGTCTGGGGCAGCACCCCAGTTTTTTTTTTTTTTTGGACCCTATATTAGGTTGGATGGACCTACCTATGGTTTTGTGCATGATTTTTTGCACATGGTTTTGGATGCGATGGTTTTCGGTCCATGGTTTTGGACGCAATGGTTTTTGGTCCATGGTATTGGATGCTTTGGCATGTATAAATATGTATTGTGACATTGAAAGGATTATAATGAAAAATCAAGCTGGTAGTCCCGATTTTGGGATCCAGGGGAAAATCTCTATGTATATGTGTTTTATGTGTTATGCTCTCGCATTGTTTATTTTCTGTGTTTTAGAATTCGTATGTAGGTAATTTCTGTACGGGGTTAAAACCTACATTTTGTATTAGAGTTGTTTTGGCTTCAAGAGGATGCCTTTGTTGTTGAAGGGTTTAACTCAAGCCTGTGGTAGACCTTATTTAGTGGGAGATCTGCGGGATCAATTCTGGTGGTGAAAGAAGATGGCAAGCAGTGGAAAGATAGAGATCAAGAAATTTAATGGTCAGAGTTTTGAGTTATGGAAACTCAAGATGGAGGGTTTGTTGGTGGATAAAGATCAGTGGATCGTGGTGGATCCAGGTACTAAACCAACGGGAGTGTCCGATGAAGAATGGAAGAAGTTAAATCAGAAGGCTAAGAGCACAATATGATTATGTTTCTCAGATTTAGTATTGATGAATGTATCAGGGGAAGCTACGGTGAAGGTTTTGTGGGACAAATTAGGGACTTTGTACCAATCTAAGTCACTGGTAAATTGTTGGGTCCATATAATACTAGTGATTACCCCATTACTATTGTAGTTATACCCCTTATTTATATTGTTGTGCCCCTATTACCCCCATATTGTTATTTCTGTGCCCCATAGAATCCCTCTATTGTTATTTTTGTGGCTTTATATTATTATTGTTAGGTCGGCTGGATTATATTGTGACTCCTTAGACTCCTATATATAGAAAGGAGGTTTTGTCATTTGTATCATCCAAGAATTGTTCATTTATGTAATGTAAAGGAGGTTGCCCCCTCGAAGAGGCTGAATTCTAAGGCGTGGATCTCTCTTTTCTATCTTTTTGTGAGCTGGTTTCATAACATTTGGTATCAGAGCTTTGGATTCTAGGGTTTCGCTGCTCCAAACAGGTCATCGTGGCATTTTCGCTATAACTTTTTTTCTGTGACGTTTCAGAAGTCGAAAAAAAACCCATTTGAGAAGAATTTGCGCTGAACCTTGGGTCCGAATTTCAAAGCTTTTCGCGCGATACTTTCGGAGATATGATCTGAGGAAGTTGGCCTTTTTGCAGACTCCTGAATTACATTCAAAACAGGTGACCTAGGGAAAATCGTCATAAATCTCTCTCTGAGGATCAGATTGAAAATTCGTAAAAAGGTACAGAAAGAGGACAGACTGTAGTTTCTTGTATGTGTGTTTTAGATTAAAAGGTTGAAACAGTGACTCGTGGCACGTCGTACAAGTTCGCTCTACTGAACCCAGGGAAAATTTTAAGAACCCCCCCTAATTTATAAATATAATAAATGGGCGAATCTCCATGGTATATAGGAAAAATGGAAGGCGATTTTATCAATAATATAAAATTTATATATAATTTTTTGGCGAATCTCTCACGAGGCATGGCGAATATTTTACTCAATTATAAAATCTTGTAAGATCTTGGCGAGTCTTTCACTAAATAATAAAACTTTGTAAAGTCCTAGTGAATCTTAGCATAGGCTACATGCTGGTTTAATTCCCCCATTTAAATAGGCTACATTCCAGGTGAATACCATGGGTCAATACCATGTGCCATTTTTATTTTTATTAATTCTAATATTAGGGTTAATAATGGATTTTTGCATGGTATTAATAACACTCTAGTCCATGGTATTTGTCCCATAGTATTTTGGCCATAGGTTTCACCTAAATATAACCCTTTTTTTGAGTGTTCGTAAATATAAGGTGACTTATAGAGTAAATATAAAAAAATGTTTTATTTGTTTACCATACCGCTCATTTATTTATATTTTTATTAATTTACCATACCTCTTTTACAAATATGGTATTTGGCCCATAGGATTCACTTAAATAAAACCTATTTCTTGAGCCTTCATAAATAGAACTAGGGTTATGGACTAAATATAAAAAGAGGTTTTATTTATTTACGATACATCTAGTTTATTTATATTTTTATTTATTTACCATACCATTTGAGTAAGTATAAAGAGACGTTTTATTTATTTACCATACCTCCACTTTACTTATATTTTTATTTGTTTACACCCTTACATGTATATAAGGTGACTTATGGAGTAAATATAAAAAATGTTTTATTTATTTACCATACCTCTCATTTATTTATATTTTTATTAATTTACCATACCTCTTTTATAATATGGTATTTGGCCCATAGGATTCACTTAAATAAAACCTATTCTTGAAAATGGCGAATGGATTCACTTAAATAAAACCTATTCTTGAAAATGGGCGAATGGAAGGTTGTAAGTCCTAATTTCAAGGGAAAAATTTACTTTTTTTACCCTCTCCCTTAAAATAAGGTGGGCTATTTGAGGAGATTTTTAAAAATGTACTATGATACAAAATATTCGCCCACTAAAAATTTAAAACCCCTTAATTTCGCCAAAGGGCGAACATTTGCCCCTAAAATTATCCTTGACTGAACCAGTCTAAAAGCAAGTCACTGTGGGAGATTTCACATAACTCTTACTTGGAGAATCCAATTTGGCTCAGACTTGTGGCATTGGAAAGAGGACGCAAAAGTATACTACAGGTAGCAATTTCAGAACTGGATGATCCGAAATTACAGAGATAAATCAGATTCAATATCAGGCTTCTATAAAGTGAAAAAAGGTGTGTAGTTTTTTTTAAATTTTTGTGTAAGCTTGGTTTAACGGAATTCAAAGGGCATAGTAAAGCATTATTATTGGTAACTGATGCCCCGAGGAAAGAAAATGCAAACACCTAGTAAGGAACCTGAAAGCTCTAGCATGACTCATGAAGAAGAAGAAGAAATGCTACATGATATATCAAAATTACAAGAACAAGTGCAATAAATGTCACGCTCACAAAAGCTAACAGAAGCTAAGATAAGTGGCGTGGAATCTAAGATAAAGGGCATGGAAGCTAAGATGGATGATTCGAAGATAGATTTGAAGAGAGACATGGCAGATTTGAAGATAGATTTGAAGACAGACATGGCAGATTTGAGGACAGATTTGAAAAATTTTCTACAAGAAATACTTACTAATGGTGAAAAGGTTGTAAAGGAAACTCATGATGTGAACAAAAGTAATGTTAATCATGATTCCATAGACGTTATTGTTGGATCGAAGACCCACCATATTCCAAAAATCGATATGAGGAAGTTTGATGGCAAGGATCCTGCCACATGGATATTACAGATGGAGCAGTTCTTCGATCTCAATAATGTGCAAAACACACAAAAGGTACGTATGGAAACTGTATATTTGGAACCAAATCAGTTTGTATGGCATCAATGGATTTTCTCTCATAAAAACTTTATCACTTGGGCAATTTTTACGGAAGAAATGATAGCACATTATGAAGATACAAAAAGCAACACTTTTTTTAGCCAATTGATAAGTCTCAAACAAAAGGGTTCAGTAATGGAGCACATTGAGGAGTTCCAAAAATTGAACATAAGGGTAAAAGATATTCCAGAGGAGCATAGGATTGATGTGTTCATAGGGTCTTTAAAATATAATATCCAACATGATGTTCACCTTTGGGAACCTGATTCATTAGAGAAGGCATTCAGGTTAGCAAGAAAAATGGAAAGCAAAATTATGGCAACTAGGAAGCATACCATTCACAACTATAAAGACGGAAGTGTTGTTTCCCATAGTCTTCCACAACCTACAAGGTTGACACCACAAAAATTGGAAGAAAAAAGAGCAAAAGGGCTTTGTTACAATTGTGATAGCAAATACACAAAAGGTCATAAGTGTGCTGAGAAGAAATTATTCTACATAGATTGTGAAGAGGAAGAAGAAAAGGAGCAAGAAAGGTCAAAAGAAGAGGATATACTCCAGGAACAAAGCCTAGATGAAGAAAAAATAAATCTGACCATATCTTGTAATGCATTGGCGGGAATTACCACTCCTCAAACCATCAAGATAGAAGGACAAATCAAGAAGAAAAAGGTAATAGTGTTGATTGATTCAGGAAGCACCCACAATTTTATTCATTGTAGGGTAGCAAAAGAATTGAATTGCTTCCTATATCCAGCACCAGAGTGTCAAGTGATGATTGCAAATGGAGGAACAATAAATTGCTCTGGAAAGTGCCATAATATCAAGCTATCCATGGGAGAATATGTATTGACTAGCCCAATGCTTTCCATTCCAATGGGAGGTGCTGATGTTGTACTAGGAGTCCAATGGCTACAATCCTTGGGTACAATAGCTTTTAATTTTCAAGAACTTTTCATGAAATTTTTTGTGGAAGGAAAGGAAGTTGAATTAAGGGGTATTGCAGGGAAACCAGGAAAGATAATCAGCTCTAATGACATGACAAAGCTTCTAAAAAAGGAGCAAAGAGGTGTAATTGCACAATTATGTTCACTAGATGTTTCCACATTGGAATCATCTATTTCTCCAGATCTCCAAAAAGTCCTGGACAATCATTCCAAGGTATTTGAGACTCCCAAAGGTCTCCCACCTATGCGTGATCATGATCATGCTATTCATCTGATTCCAGGAAGTGTTCCTCCAAACATCAGGCCGTACAGATATCCCTATGTCCAAAAAAGTGAAATTGAACGTATGGTTGCAGAAATGCTAGAGGCTGGTATAATTCAACCGAGTCAAAGTTCTTTCTCAGCTCCAGTAGTATTGGTGCACAAGAAGGATGGATCATGGCGCATGTGTCCAGATTATAGGGAGCTCAACAAGCTCACTATTAAAGATAAGTTCCCCATTCCTGTCATTGATGAATTACTGGATGAATTGCATGGATCAATTTACTTCACCAAGTTGGATCTTCGTTCGGGATATCATCAAATCAGAATGAAGATTGAAGACATTCCGAAAACGGCATTTAGAACTCATGAGGGTCATTATGAATTTTTGGTCATGCCTTTTGGCCTTACCAATGCACCTTCAACATTTCAAGTTTTGATGAATTCAATTTTCAAACCATTCCTTAGAAAATTTGTGTTAGTATTTTTTGATGATATACTAATCTACAGCAAGTCTTGGAAGGATCATGTTGACAGGGTGCTACAACTATTGGAGGAGAAACAATTATATGCAAAAAGATCCAAATGTTTCTTTGGAGTCCAGGAGGTGGAATATTTGGGTCATATTGTATCTCATGAAGGAGTTAAGGTAGACCCTAGCAAAATTAAAGCCATTAAGGAATGGAAAATCCCCACATCCATAAAGCATCTGCGAGGATTTCTTGGGTTGACAGGGTATTATCGCAAGTTTGTTAAGAATTATGGGAGAATAGCAACACCTCTAACAACATTATTGAAGAAAGATTCATTTTCATGGACTCCGGAAGCAACAAAGGCCTTTGAACATCTTAAAGAGGCAATGTGCCAAGCACCGGTCTTAGCTACACCGGACTTCACAAAAACCTTTATTGTGGAATGTGATGCTTCAGGAAATGGAATTGGTGCTGTTCTAATGCAAGATGAAAGACCCATTGCTTTTGAAAGTCGTCCAATCAAGGGAAAGTTTTTAAGCAAAGCTATTTATGAGAAGGAAATGTTGGCAATACTCCATGCACTTAAGAAATGGCGACCCTACCTAATGGGAAGACACTTCAAGGTAAAAACGGATCATGATAGCCTTAAATACTTTTTAGAACAAAAATTATCCTCTGAAGAGCAACAAAAGTGGGTCACAAAGATGTTGGGTTATGACTTTGAAATCATCTACAAAAAAGGGAAGCAAAATGTGGTGGCAGATGCACTCTCAAGAAAGGATGAGGATGTGGAAGCATTGTTGTGTGCCATTTCTATTATCCAACCAGATTGGATAAACGAAGCAAGGGAGGAATGGAAGAATGACAAAGAAGTGTGGGCACTTATTCGAAAGCTACAACAAGATTCCAGTACTTTTGATACATTTAGCTGGAAAAATGATTCGTTATGGTACAAAGATCGTTTATACCTCTGTAAGAATTCCCAGTTAAAACAAAAGATTCTTATGGAATTGCACACTTCTCCCTTAGGAGGGCACTCAGGATTTTTAAAAACTTACCACAGGGTTAAGAAGGAATTTTTTTGGGATGGCCTTAAATCATATATTCAAAAGTTTGTGGCGGAATGTTTGGTTTGCCAACAAAATAAAGTTGAAACAATTAAGACACCAGGTCTATTACAACCTTTATCCATTCCAAGCCAACGTTGGGAGGAGGTTTCAATGGATTTTATCATAGGTTTACCCAAGTCTGAGGGAAAGAGTGTCATCATGGTGGTAGTTGACAGACTTACCAAGTATGCACACTTTTGTGCATTATCACATCCATTTAAAGCCAGTACAGTTTCTACTGCATTTATGGAAACAGTTCAAAAGCTACATGGAAACCCAAAGATTATTGTAAGTGACAGAGATCCCATTTTCACTGGAAATTTTTGGACAGAATTATTTTCTTGTCTTGGTACTCAATTAGCTCATAGCTCATCTTATCATCCTCAATCTGATGGGCAAACTGAGATAGTAAACAAATGTTTGGAAGGATATCTTCGTTGCTTTGTATCTGATAAACAGACACAATGGGTCAAATGGTTGCCTCTGGCTGAATGGTGGTATAACACTTCCTTCCATACAACAACAAAAATGACCCCATTTATGGCACTTTATGGGTATCAACCACCATCTATCACATCATATTTAAGAGAAAATTCTAAGGTTCAGGCAGTGGAACATCACATCGAACATCAACAACAAGTCCTCCAACTCTTAAAGGATAACCTCATGTTGGCACAAAATAGAATGAAACAACAAGCAGATCAACATCGCAGTGAAAGAAGTTTTGATGTAGGTGATTGGGTATTCCTACGGCTACAACCATATAAGAAAATGTCCCTAAAGCAAGCTAAGAAGGATAATAAATTATCACCAAAGTATTATGGTCCGTACAAGGTGTTGCAAAAGATTGGTACTATGGCATACAAATTGGAGCTTCCTGCAGCTTCTCGATTGCACCCAGTTTTCCATGTTTCATGTTTAAAGAAGGTTATAGGTGACAAGCTCCCAGTTCAAACAATATTGCCAGAACTTGACGAGGAAGGAAAAATTATATTGGAACCGGAAGCAGTCACAGAAACAAGAACTCGACAGCTACGAAATCGATCAATTTCAGAGTATCTTATCAAGTGGAAGAACTTATCCGCTGAAGATTCCACATGGGAGGATGAGAATTTTATGCAAAAGTATCCAGAACTACTCAAGCGTTGAGGACAACACTTTTTTGAAGGAGAGGGTTATGTTGGGTCCCTATAATACTAGTGATTACCCCATTACTATTGTAGTTATACCCCTTATTTATATTGTTGTACCCCTATTACCCCCATATTGTTATTTCTGTGCCCCATAGAATCCCTCTATTGTTATTTTTGTGGCTTTATATTATTATTGTTAGGTCGGCTGGATTATATTGTGACTCCTTAGACTCCTATATATAGAAAGGAGGTTTTGTCATTTGTATCATCCAAGAATTGTTCATTTATGTAATGTAAAGGAGGTTGCCCCCTCGAAGAGGCTGAATTCTAAGGCGTGGATCTCTCTTTTCTATCTTTTTGTGAGCTGGTTTCATAACATGAATAAACTGTTCCTACGGAAAAAGATTTATAACCTGAGGATGAAAGATGGAGACTCGGTGACAGAACATATGAACGTATTTAGTATTGTGGTAAGTCAGTTATTATCTGTTGATATTTAAATTTCAGATGAAGATAAGTGCATCAGTTTGTTGTGTTCTCTACTAGATTCGTGGGATAGTCTCGTTATTGCAATAGGTAGTAATGAAACTGCGTTGCAGTTTGATGAAATAGTCTCATCCTTGCTGACGAAGGAGATGAGATGGAAAAATATGGAGAGCCAGAATGGTGATGCCTTGTCTATACGAGGACAGTCCCAGAACAAAAACAAAAATGAGTCATCGAGTGGGAGATCTAAATCTGGAGGTAGATCTAAATCTCCAGGAAAACGTATAAAGGTGGTGTGCTAGAAATGTGAAAAGGAAGGGCACTACAAAAGGGACTGTAAATCTAAAGCTTTTTTTTTAAGATTCTTCAGCGAAAATCACATAGAGAAACATTTGTCGACGCGTTTCGAACCAACCAGAGTGGTTCATTGTCAGGACAAGTTAAATGAGCAGATCTTGTTTTGCACATTAAATAGACAGGGCAGAATATCCCATGACCCAATTTTCCAGACAAGATAATAGCTAAAATGACAACAGCTAGATTTGACCAAGAAACGGCTAGTTTGACTTTGATAAGGGGTAAACACTCTATTTATTTAAAAAGGTTAATACGGTTGTAAGTGGACCATTATATAAATTACCATAAATTAAATTTATTATTATTATTATTTTATTTTATGTATTTATTTATTTATTTATTTTTATTTTTAATAGAGTGATCTATAAATAGTTAATTAAATTTTAATTAAAAGGACTTATATAAATATATAATAAAATATAAGAACTAATTAATATGTATATAAGAACTTGGATATCTAACAATTCTAATTTAATACAGTTTTTGTGTTTTACTTATTCTAACGATTTTAAGTTAATTTATTTTATTATATATTTATATAAGTCCTTTTAATTAAAATTTAATTAACTATTTATAGATCACTCTATTAAAAAAAATAATAAATAAATAAATAAATAAATAAAATAAAATAAAATATAATAATAATAAATTTAATTTATGGTAATTTATATATAATGGTCCACTTACATTTATAACCGTATTAACCTTTTTAAATAAATAGAGTTTTTACCCCTTATCAAAGTCAAACTAGCCGTTTCCCGGTCAAATCTAGCTGTTGTCATTTTAGCCGTTATCTTGTCTGGAAAATTGGGTCATGGGATATTCTGCCCTGTCTATTTAATGTGCAAAACGAGATCTGCTCATTTAACTTGTCCTGACGATGAACCACACTGGTTGGTTCGAAACGCGTCGACAAATGTTTCTCTATGTGATTTTCGCCGAAGAATCTTCAAAAATTTGATATGGATCACAGAAGCCTTAATTCAATAAATCTAAAGCTCCTGATAAAGGAAAGGGATCTGATGATGCTCCTTCTGCAGAGGAGAAAATTGGTGAGCTCCAGTATTGTAGCAATAATGCTACAACTCCTGGGGCTTCCTGTCTCTTAATTTTATCAACCCGGTAGTTCGTACAAACTTGGAAGCGACGGTGCTATATGCACAAGTACTAGCTCTTGTCGCAGCTGTCACTTGGTCAGCTGGCACAAGTCCGCTAGGGCTCAAGCCAACTTCTATAGGCTCTCAGAAGAAGCTTGCTAATTGATGGACGAAAGCTAATCTCAAAGGAAAGCTACTTTACTTGACAAAAATGAACCGAAAGCAAATCAAAGCATGTAAACCTAGGAAACCCTAATTTAACTAGTCTGACCTCTACAATGCAAAGAATGTAAATGCAACTTCTACCAATGCTGTCATTACCTCTAATAAGTGAAAATGCATGGATCTAAACTACTTGCATCATGAAAGTTATGTTTTTGTATTTTTCCTTTAAGTGTGTGGAATGATGGTGATCTTGTGCTAACTAGGGTTTGGTTGTGCAGATGGGATGGAGAAGGAAGGAAAGCGTGGGATAGGTTGGGGAGGCTAGGAGAGGTTCCTAGGGATCCTTAGCATCCATCCATAGAGGTTCCTCGCATTCAGATGCTTAGCAACCGAGAGAGTGGCCTTCTACAGGATGGCTGTGGAGGATCCTACAGGATACTCTGTTTTCTACAGGATAGTCCTGTAGGTCTTCTACAGGATGTTTATGAATTGGATTTTTTAGAATGGATGGTTGATGGAAGATGCATGGATGGTTATGGAGGTAGGATGGGGGTCTGAAGTGACCTAGGAACTGATGGATGGAGTGATGAGATGATAGGTGGAAGGCTGACTTGGCTTGAAGGTAGTTGAGACAACAATGGGGAAGAAGGTAAGGTTACTTGGCAAAAGAGAAGATGGGAGATGAGGGAACAGACTTGGTGATGGAGTAGCTGATCTGAACGAGGCTCAAATGAACGAGGAGGTGATGAAGGTGATAGAGATGCCCTGCACAATGCTTATTCAAACAAATCAATGAATTCTTGCAAACAAACCAAGTCCTAGCTAACTCAATCCAACTGTTAATGAATGAGTAAACAACAGCCTTGTTTGAAAAGAGAACCATATACATCACATGAGAAAGAACATGCCGAAAGATCTAAATGCATACAAACTCCTACCAATCTATTATAAACATGAGAAGCTACTTGAACCATCAAAAGAAACCTAAGTAACAAAGCACGAATTAAATCTAAAGAGCAGATTTTATTATGAGAATGCAGCAAAGACACATAAATATAAACAAGGGAGGTATTGGGCGCTTGAGATGGGCCCAACCCCAAGAGCTACAACCTCCCAAGAGCGATTTAGAGCTGGTGCAAAGCTGGATTCATCTTTATTAACCAAGAATGAAAAGTTACATCAAAACTGTCCACAAGGAGAGCTTGAGAAAGAGCTGAAAGCAAAACTAATCCATGGCCTACAAATCGAATTACAAGCTAGCTAACTAATGTCTAAAACAAAATGACTAACTAGCTACAAAAATGACTACCAACTAGCTACCAAAAATGACCAACCACTAGATAACAAAAATGAGGCCCCAAGCCTTCTTATTTATACAATTTGAGGACCCAACAGTCCTCCTAAAAGTTAGAGACTTGGCTGCCCAAGACTTGGAGTTAACACCAGTCCAAATTGACATGCTTGGCTGCCCTTGTGCTCATTAATTTGGTGGCCTTTGAACTCCGAGCTGATGGTGGAGAATTCGAGGTAAGGGTCCATAAATGAGGGGGACACCTTCCTACAAATCCTCTAGCTTGTTCTCCCACGAATTTGGCTGCCAAGTGCTCATTAAGACCTTCAATTTTGTCTCCAAGTTGACCAACAAGGCTACACAAAGCACCCATTAGACTTGTTGGCATAATGACTAACCAAATTCACTCTATTAACATAAAAATAATCAAAAAACATGCAATAAACAAATGAGAATGGTGGATTAAGTCAAATTAGGAAGTTGAATGAGCCCAAATAATTGTACATTGTTGGGGCTCATCATCACCCCCCTACTGAAAGTGTTGCTCATCCTCTGAGCAACTAATCTCTCTCCTTGTCTTTGATGGCCCGGGTGGCTTCCTTGGCTAATCATCTCGTCCGATTTCTCCTTTGGATTCCCTCTTTTCAAACTTTCCTGTAGAAACTGTTCTGTCTTCCTGTAGAAATCGTTTCAACTGTTTTGGTCTGCTTGGTTGGGGGTTCCTTCTCCTTTCAGCTTTGCTGTGGCAACCTTCATCTCCTCCCCCTTTCTGCTCTTCTTCCTCACTGTCTGCTGCTTTTCTTACTGAGTATTCAGCCTTGTTATGAGTGCACAAGTATATTCCTGTAGAAGGCTGAACCATGATCAAATTATGTCCAAACCTTGAAATTTAAATGGCCCCTCTGAAAAATGGTAGCTGCATGCAGAGCCTCAGTCAATCTTCACTGACAAGTATATTGTCCGCACAAACCAAAGGCATGCATAGAATTCTATTATACCGGTCAGAACAAAAAATGAGTATGACATGATGGGCATGTAGCCAAAATATGAAATTCTAGAAACAAGTTTTGTCATCTCCAGCTTGGTGAAGAACTAGAATGTGGCATAGAGAAATAAGTAAAATGCTGAGGAGCCTGCGATCAAATAAGATCTCCACCACCAGTTGTAATCTTCACTGCACATTTCAACGTAGCACAAGAGAACAGTGATTTCTGCACATGTAATCATGAGGATCACAAAGACAATGAATAGGAACCCAAATATACAGTAGAACTGATGCAGCCATATTGAAGTTAATCTGAAGAACAGCCCAATGGATACAACTCCAAACCATAAAAGGACTGAGGCAAACATAGTCTCGAAAGGAACTACACCAACTGATTTTTTTCCATAGCAGTGCATTGAGAATAAAGAAAATGCAAAAGGAAATGCCTGGAAACAAGAATGTGGCCTTCAGCATGTTCCTCCTCTGTTCTGTGCCCCTGAACATCTTAGGTAGACGTGACAATGCATACCCTGCAAAGAAACCCGTAAACATCCATAATAGCAGCATAGCGATCATTAAACTTCCACGGTTCAATGTTCGCATCATGATCATTACAACCATTTCGAAGAGAAATAAATCAACCATCAATGAGTTGATGATAGAGAACCAATTAACTGATTGTGCACACTTCAGTTGAGGACGTGGAAAGTGCAGATGAACAGCAGTTCATGAGTTTCAGCCAAGCCGCCTTGAATTGCTGCGTGATTTGGTGATGTGGTGGCAAAAACATGCACGTCGGCTTTTTTTGAACTGAAGTGATGTTATGAACTGCTGTTGTTAACTAGTTGTCCTCTGCTTGTATTCAATTCCATTAGTTGCACTAGAGTTTAGAATGTCCCCAACTGACTGTGTTTTGTCTTTGAACTTCACGTGAATGACCATGCTGCGTGACTGCTGGCTAAGTTCTTAGGGACGACAATCAGCTGAACCTCACTAATTCGTGGCTTAATCCCACCATTCCATTAATTCATGCAGTTTTCGAATTAAATTTATGCAATAGAGGAATGAGTTTGTCACATACCTCGAAGTGGAATGGCTGCCGTGAGCTCTTTGCTGCTGCCTTCTCTGATTTTGCTGCTGCATGCTTAGTTTTCTTGATTGCATATGGCTTGGCTGCTAATCCTTGATTGCTTTTTTCCATGTGCAGGTGTCCTCTGGCCAGATCTGAGTGCATGCAATCAATTCCACGTTCAACTCTGCCCGTTCAAGCTGCTGCTGCTGCATGGTCACAAAACCAGACTTCTTTTTGCCATTTCTCCCAAATGGTAGATCGGTTTGATCTGAAACTTGGTGAGCATGTTACTACCATCATTATGCATCTCCCATATCAAATTCGTGATCAATGGATGCACAGATTTCGAGAAAATTGGAAAATGGCTGAAGATTTCAGAGCTCGATTTCTCATAAACCGTGCATCGGAATTGGCTGAAACTTCTTGGGTAGGCTACTATCATCCATGTGCATCTCCCCATGAAACAAGTTTTGAAACAGATGCACGGTTATGGAGAAAATGCAAAAATGGCTGATGGTGATGGAGGCTGATTTCTTGGAAACCGTGCACCGGAATTGCATGAAACTGCTCAGGCATGTTTTCATCGACCTTGTACAATCCCCCATAAAATGGTTTGTCAAATGGATGCATGGTTCTCAAGTTATGGCAAAAACAAATTCTGCTCTATGTGTTTTTGGCTTCAAGGCATTTTGCATGTGTTTGCATGGTATGACAAAATGAATTTTTGCTGTGATGCAGGTATGGAGATGATGGAGGATGAGTTGGAAGACTGCAGGAGGACTCTTGAACCTTTGAGGAAGCTAGCATGCTCACCAAACCACTTTTTGAAATGCATGCCTAGTTTCCCACAATTTCTACAGGAAGATCCTGTAGAAGCACAATGAGAGGCAAATGAAGTGGACAAATGATGGAGAAAGGCAAGGGATGGAGACACAAGTGCTTGCAGGCCTGACCAATAGACTCCCACCATTAGATTCATTTTTGAAATTGTATTTGGCTCGTCCAAAGGTTCTACAGGATGTTTCCTGTAGAAATACAGAGCTTCCTGTAGAAAACACAATTTTGAGGAAAGAAGCATAATGACATGAAAAAATGATGGAAAAGGGGTGAGGAGTGGAAACATGGATGAGTGTAGGCCTCATGGACATATTCCAAGCCTTCAGGTCCTCTTTGGAGATCAATTTGGCTTTTTTGTAAGCTTCCTGTAGAAGATACGAAACTTCCTGTAGAAGGCACAAAAACTCCTTTGACCTTGATTTTGAGTGATCCACCTGACCTACAATGTCCTTCTTGCAACCTGCAATTAGCCAATGGAAATTAGTTTTATTTGTTCTTTTTTTCTTTTTCTCTTTTTTTCTTTTTTGAAAAACAACTAGGGCACCTCATGGAGGTTTTCACCCTAATTGCCTGCCTTGGGCGCCTCCAAGGGAGGTTTTCACCCAAAGATCTTTTTCTCTTTTCTCTTTTTTTTCAACCCATTGACCGCCTCATGGAGGTTTTCAATCAATGAGCCAACCTAAGGCGCCTCCGAGGAGGTTTTCACCTTAGATTTCTATTTTCCTCTTTTTTCATTTTTTTCTTTTTCTTTTTTTCTCTTTTTTTTTTCTTTTTTCCTACCCTACCCTACTTGAAAAAAAAAATCATTTTCAAGTATAAGAATACTTCCAATGGAGCCATGTGCACATCGAGATTAGAGAAAAAATGATGTGAAGGCTCAAAATGCATGCTTTGATAGGTATCCAGATCTCAGAGACAAGATGATCTGACTTTGAATGGATCAAACATAGATGAGGAAGAGAGTACTGCTGTAACTTAGTGACTGTTTGGAACCATGTCTCAATATAGCTTTGATATCCTTGGTCCTTTTGCTGATCTGGATCATTCTTCATCCCACCCTCTAACATGACTTTCTCATCTTCCTCTTTTTGCTGATCTTTCTCTTGAATACATGGAAGATTTGATGGTAACCATGAGGGAACTCTCTCGATCTCTGATTTAGATCTCTTCTCTTCATCAAGTGCAGCCCATGGTTCTTTGATCTCCTCTTTTGAATCTTCTTTTGCTTTTGGTCCTTCAATGCTTTCAAGATGATCTCTTTGTTACAACACGCTTCCTGATCTATGGTGAAGATCATTGAGCTCAAGAGGAGTTGTTTGCATATGCTGTGCCTCAGATTTGCAATGGGGTTGAGCTACTCCATTGCATGGCTTTGGAAATGGTACGGGTAGTTGAGCGGAGGTGTGAAATTGAGATGGAGATGGATGGCATTGTGGTTGAGTAGGCATGTGGGGTTGCCTTGGTGGAGGAGGAGGCGATGGTTGTGGATGAGCAGGTGGTGGAGGAAAATGAGCGGGATGAGAGTTGTACTGGGGCCTCCACTCCTGATAAGGTGCATTCCACTGAGGCTGTGGCTGAGCATAAGAGTGAAATGAATGAGCAACTGGTTGGGCATAATATGGATCTGGGAAGGAGCAAGGAGAATATGACCAAGGAGGAGGTGTAGACCAGGAAGGATGAGCAGGGGGATCCCAAGAAGGCATGAAAGTGGCTTGGTAAGGGTCATAATAGGTCTCGGGTGTCCCTTGTAGTTCCTGCTGGTAGGGTATGGGTCTATGTGGCCTCCTTTGGTTCATATAACAGAGTGATTCAGTGGCTCTCTTGGCTCTTTGATATGTAGCTTTGATTCTGGGCAAGGAAGGGCACTGATATGTAGGATGGTATTCCTCACAGATGAAACACACTTCTAGGGAGTGCATTGGACATTCGTTCCTAGGATGCTTTTTAAGGCACCTAGGACAAAAAATAACCAAAGCCCTTGTTCTTGATGGGTGCAACAGTTCCATGGTTCCTGAAAGTGGAGCAGAAAATCTAGTGGTCTCTAGAGAGAAGACCATGTTGTGGCATCAAAGGCTTGGACATATTGAGCAACTCTATGTATTCCAGTTTGAAAATTTATGAAATGTGAATCACATAGACAATTGGGGTGCATGCTCCGATAAAATAAGTATTGAGAACAAATTTCTTCATAAGTCCAATGGGTGTCGGGAAAGGCTTGTTGATCAGATGGGTGTTTGTAGAGTCATGAGATGGAGATCATTATTCATTTCAGATATTTTCCATATTATACTCTTTATGTAATGATTTTATTCACAGATAATAAAATATATTAAGCAACGTAGTAGCAACATGGGTGGTTTTTGACCTGGAGGGGGTTTTCCACCAGAAAAATCTTGTGTCCTCTTGTGCATGTTTATTTTGTTATTTCTCATGGTTCTAATATGTTTTGTTATATTATTTAATCTACTAATGGGTTAACGAAGATTTTGTTGTAGTAATTAAAAAGGATTTTAAAAGTTAATGAACACAATCACTACTTGTTGACCCCGCCCCTCTCAGTAGTGAATACATTTCCAACAAAAGGTACTTCAGGTGATACTAGAACTAAAGGCAAGGAAGGAAATTTTTCTTTACTTGCAAAAATATGACAAGGGACACAACTTCTAACCTTGATTCCAACTTGAGAAAACAATTTTGGCCAATAAAATCCAGCTCTCAAAATTTTATGTGCAGTTTCTCTCCATGCATAATGTCCTCCACAAACTCCATGAAACTAATCTATCACCCCTGTTGTCTCACTTTTAGTTAGGCATAGTAAAAATATACTCAAAGGATCCTTCCAATAAATATTTTCATTGATTATGCAGTATTTAATAGCCACGCGTTTGAAAGATCTAGCATGATTTCTATTAAATTCAGGAAGACAAAGAAAATTCTATAGAAAGTAAACAATGTATTTATACCAATTGGATAAAATAATTTTTTCATTGATTTTTATAAAAGTATCATGTGATTTCTTTTGTGCGACTAAAGTTTGAGAAGGTTATTGTGGATTCTTCTCTCTTTCTTCAAGAGAAGGTTCTTGTGGATTCTTCTCTGAGACTAGAGTTAAAAGTTGCATCACTAAATTTATACCTAGAATTTTTCAATTAGACTCTACAATAACTTTTGATATTCCTTGAACTTTTACTAATTTTGTTGGCTTTATCTCCAAATCAAATTCTTGTATCTTTGCTATCCATCATTCTCTTTTTCCATCACTGTCTGGCTGAGTCAATATTATCTTAATTACATTATTTGGTACATAAGTTGTTATCTTTGAATGTAATACATAAGTTCTAAAATATTTTAATGCCTGAACTAGAGCATATGCTTACTTTTCTATAATATCATATCTTAGTTTAGCATCTCTCATGACCTTACTAAAAAAGGCAATGGGTTGTTCAAAACTCTCAAGATTCTTCTGTAATAAAATAACAACCAATGTAGTATTTGAGGCAAATGAAAATATACTAAATGGTTTTGTGTAATCAGGACTTGCTAACAATGGAGCTTCCATAAGGAATTTCTTAATTTGAGAAAATGACAATCTAGACTGAGCATTCCATTTCACTTCCTGGTATTTCTTGAGCATATTGGTTATATCTTTGATTATTTCTGCATAATTTGGTATGAATATCCTCAAAAAATTAATTTTGTATAAGAAAGATTGTATCTCCTTCTTAGTCAGAAGTAAATTGAGAATTTGAATTTCTAACGCTCTTTGAGGATCAATCTTCACTCCATCTTTTGATACAATATGTCCAAGCAACTTTCCCTCTTGCATTGCAAACATTGACTTCTTGGGATTGAGTGAAATCCCATATCTTCTACATTTCTAAAATATTTGTCTCAAATGTTTGAGATGCTGAGAATATGATTTGGAAAACACAGTTAAATCATCAAGATAAATAACAATAAATTTGTTTATTTCACCCACAAATTCCAAATCCATGGCCCTTTGAAAATTTTCACCTACATTCATTAGACAAAATGGAATTTTGGCATAGATAAACATTCTCAAAGATGTAGTAAATGATGTTTTACTTTGGTCTTCTTTATTTACTACAATCTGATTATACCTTAAGAACCCATCAAACATTGAAATTATTTCTGACCTTGTTAATTTCTAAAGAAGATAAATTATTTTGGGCAAAGTATAATTGTCTTTTAAGGATGCCTTATTCAAGTTCCAGAAATCCACACATAATATTATCTCTCCATTCTTCTTTTTAACAGGAACTAAATTTGCAATCCAATCTGAATACCTTAAAGGAATAATTATCTTGGCATCCAACAATTTTTTGACCTCTTTCTCAATTATAGGTAAAAGGATTGGATTAACATACCTCAACTTTTGTCTGAAAGGATTTATATCAAGCTTCAATGGGATCTTGTGTTGTATAATATAAGTGTCATATGTTTTGAGATCCTCATATTTCCATGAAAAAACATCTATATATTGTTTGAACAAGCTCAAATATTTATCTTTGATTTCTTGAGGTAACAATGTTGAAATTTTAATGTTCTTGATCTCATTCTTTGTACCAATATTGCATTCTTCAATATCATCTTGTTGGGACTTTACTGCTACAGAAGTGGGAACATCATTATGATCAAATAATTTCTCTAGTGGAACCAAACCTTTTGGAATATAATTATTTGATAGTTGAATGATATTATGATTTGCAATTTGATCTTTCAATTTTCCATCTTGATCAAAAACATCAGTTTGTATATCTTCATCATATTCTTGATCTATATGCAAAGCTGAAAACTCTTCAATTACTTCTCGAAATTTCTTGACCTGTTCATCATCCTCAAAAGTCTTCTAATGTTTGAGATTATCTGGAATTGAAGGCCTATTTATGACTTCAATCTGATTATTGTAACTAAAAATTATATGGGAACTTTAAAATTACTTGATGAAACTGCTAAAGAGACAATAACTGCATTTTATCCTCTTGGTATAGCTAAAATGTTGAATGCTTGAAAATAATTCTCAATACAATCCGACACTTTATTTTTTTAAGACTTGAATATAGGATTTTTTGTTTAGCATGAATTTATGACCTGTCTGACTACTGATTATTAACCTCCATAAACAACTAATGTTTGAATTTTCATTTTCTTAGTTGTTTCAAGCCCAAGAATTAATGCCTCATACTCTGCCACATTATTAGTCACTTCAAATTCCAATTTAAATGATTGACTAATAATTTCTTGTGTAGGTGAAATAAAGATAATTCTTGCTCCTGATCTATCTCTAGATGTTTCTCCATCAAAATATAGTTTCCATATATCATTTTATGAAGAATCAATGATATTTAAAAAACTCTTAACTTTATTTTGCACATTATAATCATTATTCACAGCTAGAATAGAACACCCTAAATATTGATCAATAGCATAAATAGGGTGATTGATTGGTTGTATTGCATCACAAACTGTATTTACAAATTTGACTTCCATGTATAATCTCAAGCTTTCACCCCCAAAAATTAGAATAGTAGCATATGACATATCCATCTGCAAACTACCTCCAAGTTTAGCACACCAAGCTCTTGATAACAACATGCCAAACTTAGTAGGAATATTTGTTACTACAATATCCATTAATAATTTTTTCATAGGGATTTGAGCTAGAGAGACTACCAAATATTTGATCAAACCCAAACATTGTACCCTTTTAGAATCAAAAGTATAGAGGTCATGATAAGGGTGTGTCACTTGTAGTTGTAATTTTTCCATGATTGACTTTGGCATTAAGTTGTGAGAAGCTCTAGAATCGAGCATGCAATTATAAAGAAGAAATTCATGTAACTTTAAAGTCACATAGAAAGGAGGTATTGATTCATCGAGAACATCTATATTTGGACCAAATAACATTGATGGTTTCTCATCTTGCAAGCTAATTACATCTCCTTGTGCATCTATACTTGAAGATTGAATCCACTTAGTCACCTGTTGTTGGTAGCTTGGACTTCTTGTTAATTCTGACAAAGGAATTGGAATATTTACCTTTTCTAGTTCTTTCTCTAAAGTAAAAGAAGAAGTAGTCTTCTTTAATTTAGACTATTCTTGTTGTTGTGAAGATGAAGGATCTAAACTTTTATCTTGAGGAATATCAAAAATGACTTTCTTTGCTTGTTTATTTGGATTATTTCTTGGCCTTAAATCATACCTCTTATTAAGCTTAACAATTAAAAACTCAGAAAATGCTTGATACTTAGATACTTTAGAAGAATTAACATTATGTATGAAAGGTTGATTTTGACTTGAGGGAATAATATCACCTTCAAAGGGTTGGACAACAAGGCAATTTACATCATTTGTAATATGTGTCACTTCTTCAATAACTTGATCTTCAATCATCAAAGGTGGTTGAATCTGTTGATATGTATTTCTCCTATCTCTTTGTAAAATTTGATGTTGGAAAGGTATTTTATATGGATCTAATGGACTATTAGCATTCTCTTGTGTTGTCTTGGTTGGGTCTCCATTCTAGAAATTCTATTTGATAGATTTCTCAACATCCTAGTAATTTCATCAATCTTTTGATTTTCTTCCTTTGTTTCTCTTGAAGAACCAACTTCTTGTTTTTCTCTTTTATTCTATACCATTTAAGCCGTAGCTCTTAACTTTCCTGAAAAAACTTTGTTAGAATCTACCTCAATAACATATGTTTGTATATATGCTAAAGTTGTTGACTTTCTTTCTTTAAGCATAAGTGCAAAATCATCATCAACAATTTTTGAAAATATGACTTTGGAAACTTTAGTTGAAGGCTTAATATATGCTCGAATTTTATTGTTGAAATTATAAAATATCTTAATAAAATTTGATATTGATTCAACAATATTTCCTTTTATGGCCTCAAATTTAGTTAAGTAATAAACAAGATCTTTCTTAACTCCCCATTGATTGATAAAAATATTTGTTAAATCTCTCCAACTATGAATGGAATTTGCTTGTAATTGTCTGAACCAAATTCTTACATCTCCTTCCAAGGACTATACAAATAATCTCATATAAACATCTTCATGTTCCACATTTAAATTGCCTGCAAAATTAGGGAAGGTTGATAAATGATCTTCTGCACTAATTCAAATTTCCCCATTATATCTCAGGAGATAATTTAAATATCCATTGAGAAATTTGTGAAATTGAGCTTGAGTTGGTAACCTTAGTGGTGTATATCTAGCATTTACAATTAGCTCAATTCAAACCATTGTTTATTGTAAAGAAATTATAGTAGGGTTTTTAGGGTATGGAGTTTTTTTCGAAGATTATTGCTTGGGAGTTGAAGGTTTCTTTGGAGAATGAGGTGGAATACTTAGCTTTTGTATTTCAATAAAACTAATTCATTGTACTTAAGGAAACATGGGTTTAGTATAAAATTTAAAAGTTACTCAAGTTTGTAAAAGAGAAAATGGATCATCAGGCTTAATTTTAGGTTGACCAATTTTAGGAATTCGAGATCTAATTTCAGAGGAATTTGTATCTTCAGTTTCTAAGTTAGGAATATGAAAATATTCAAGTTTCTCAACTAACAAAGTAGTTTTAAGATCGACTCATTTTTCAATAAGATCTGAGAATCTTGGGGATAAACCAATGGGCTTAGGTTGTTCTTTGGAACTACCTGGATGAGAAGATGACTCGTGAGGAGCATAAGATGTAGATTTAAGCCTACATTTGATAGTAGCTATTTTATCAACTTTTTAGGGTCTAATAAAGTTGAAGTTAGTTCAGGATCTGGATTAGATCTGGTATATTTCTGAGAAGCCATGTTCTTAACCAGTGGAGTACGCCAAGTGAATGATCTAGCTGACAAACCTCTTGTTCACCATCAATGAGGTAAGCTTAATCATTGCCCCAAGGAAAAATAACTTTAATTTCTTAATTCCTGACAATGATGCCAATTTGATGTTGTCCTTTATTGACAATTCCTGGCTAAAGAATTGTGTCAAAGCATCTATGTAAAGGATATGCTTTAAAGATGGTTGGTTCAAGGATAAAACCCTTGTTTAAGTAAATAAGCCTTATTCTTTTAAATATTAACCAAAGTGTTGATTTCCAATAGTAACAACATACAATCTTTTTAAATGAATTTGGTATTGATAGAAGAAAGGAGACATTAGAAAAATTATATGTAGCCAATCTAAATACGTAATGATCCAATGAGAATAGAAAGTGTATAGAAGGATCTCCCATAACTAACATTAATACATACAAGAATTGTATAGAAGGAAACAATCTACAAATTGCAGAGTAACTAAAACAAATAGAATTTTTCTTAATTAACCCAATATTGAACATAACTTTGCTAGGGGATATCAGGGAGGCTAATCCTTAGCCAAGCCTTTCCTAAATATAACTCCTTAATTAACTTTGAAATAATAAGGTATTATAGAAATATCCAAATTTTGGTCTAGGAATCAACCATTTTCCAATCAAAATAAACAATATATATATATATATATATATATATATATATATATATATATATATATATATATATATATATATATATATATATATATATATATATATATATATATATATATATATATATATATATATATATATATATATATATATAGCGTGAAAATTCTTGGAAGGTGTACCAAAAATACTTCACTTAAGTCACTAGGTGACAAGTGACCCTACCAACAAGTTGATGGCTACTGTCGATTCAGATCTACAACATAAATAGAAAGCCTGCAATAAAAGAAGATATGATCCAAAATAGAAAGCAACAATATAAAATATCCAGTATAATAACCCAATTGGAAAGACTTTTTGAATCAATAAATATTTTATTAATAAAACTTGGTGAAGGAGACCTAAAGATGGGTTTGTCGGTCCCCCTTTGTGGGATGGGTCCTTTGGTTTCCTTGATGCTTCAAAGAATGAGTCTCTCTCTAAATATGTGAAAAACCTAGACAAAAGTAGAGAACTAAAAATGGGAGCTCAAAGAAAAGAGATGACAATGTTGACGATGATTATGATCATGGTGAAGAATGAATGAGAAACCCTCCTATTTATAAAAAAATATTGAGTTAATCTCGAAAATGGAGAATAATAAAATAATATTAACCAAATTCAAATCTATCCGCTTGGAATACATTATTATATTTATTGGAGAGGGAAAAGATATTTAAAATGGTTAAATACATTTATTTAGAAATAATTAACAAATAAAATGATTTATTAATTATTTCATGAGAAATAAGAAAGGTGTGAAATCAAAATAATTATTAAATAATGATTTAATAATTATTCTAATAATATAAGTCTGATTGGGGTAGTTCAATTGGCAATGGCCGTGGAAATGAAGTCTCATCGAACCTGAAATCTTGGGTTCAAATCTTGTGTTATCCCTCGATCGGGGTGAAAAGTTGGACATGATGAAGATGTAGTCCTACCATGCTTACAAAAAAAGCATATATATTCTAATAACAGAAATAAGGAAAATTAAATAAATAGTGATTTATTTAAATATTCCTAAGGGATTTAGTCAAATGTGACAAGGAATAATTATTTAAATAATGATTTAATAATTATTCCTAGAGAAAATTAAATAAATAATGATTTATCTAATTATTCTCATGGGTTTTTTTATTTAAATCAGAAAATAATTTAATAAAAGTGGTTTACTAAATTATTTTCCACAATGAAAGTGATTTTACTATGGTAAAATTAAATCTACATGGTGTATTTCAATCCACCTAGTTAGAAATGACTAGGTGATCATTTTTTGGTGATAACAGATTGCCCCCTATGTATGAGTGTTAGGAGAAAATTGTATGACCGAAATATGTTGTAGATTACACTTCCACAAGACACCAAAAGGGGAGTCAAAGAGAGAGAGAGAACTAAAGCAAGTCAAGGATGGACAAATAATGGAGGGGGCGAGACCTACTAAACTGATAGAAGTATCCTTTTATGTGGTAGTACATGATCTCAAATGAGGCGGGGGAGGCATACCCATACCTGTCGAGATAACTACGTACAAAGAATAATGATGAGCCCAATAATGTGGGACTGAGCTACAAAGTACATGATACATGATACATGATACACTGGCATCAATGGGCCAGGAAATAATACAATGGATCCCATATAGATAATATGTCTGGAAAAACAAAGGCCAAGACTTAATCCAATAACATCTAAGTACACGAGACATAATTCCTCTCAAGGTGACATGGGTACGGGTTATCACAACCAAGGAAGCCCTGCTGAACAGGAAAGGCTCTGAAGATCTTAGTGGATAATCTAAAGGATACATGCCTATTGTGGGTGCTACAAGCGGTGGAAATCTAACCCATCAAATCTGCGGAAATACATCGGAGGCTAGATCAATATCTGAGGTCATTCGGGAATGTGGGGGGCTACCTAAAGGGCTACACCTCCATGAGGTCTGAAACATCTCACACACACCTGGGAAACACTAGGATAATCATCTGGATCATGAAATTGTCAAGTGTATGAATCTCAATCGTGTGATAAGGAGCTGATGTTGAGCATGTGAGAAAAAACCAACTCAAAGGGAGATAATGAGCCGCTTTTCTTTATTCGAGGCACTGAAAAAATGGAAACTAGAACCAAGGTACACCATCCTCTAGAGTACTATTATGAAATAAATGTGCTGAGGTCGATAGAAGAAAGCCCACCAAAGTTAAGGCAATGAGGAATCCTCAACAAACGCATGAGGGAACATAGTAGAGTGAATGATGGACTGATACTAGGGATGATGATGGAAGGAAACAAGATGAGTTGTGGACTGACGACTTCCCTTGTCAAATCATAATAAAAATGGTTGACCTGGCAGCGACTGACTCAATTCCATAGGGTATGGTTGATGACTCAAATGGGGGTTCGACAAAGACATAGTAGAATAAATAGAGGCCAAAATGTGTAAAGTGGGAAAAATGTGACACAATGACAAATAAAACACCATAACAGGACTTAAGGGGACTTGGAATAGACTCCATAAATGCAAGGGTGACACATCTCAGATTCTCTAAACAAGGGTGAATCGATGATGTTGCCACATGGGAGTTCCCTGAGGGGACCATGAAATCATGAGTAAATGGTGGTTACTCATGACGAAAAATGACACGTGAGTCAACTAGTGCAAAGGTAAAGTGGTCCCAAAGTACGAGTGTCTCAAATGAAGAGATTCAATTTTAAGATGTCACAAAGTGACACCTCATGGAAAAAATGGCTTCCAGGTGAAGTTTCAAATTACCAAAAACAAAGATAGACCCATTATAGAACCCGGTGTGAGATTTCCAACAATGATGATGGTTCGTCAAATGGAGCTACGGTTTGGTCACAATTAGTGACAAAAAAACTAGGGTTTTTCCTATAAAAGGGATTTTTGCCTCCAAATCCAATTCATTTTCATAGTGAGTTGTGGAGAATTTGGAGAGGAGGAGAAGGCCCTAAATCTTGTGGAGATCGTAGGGAAAAAACCAACCATTGGAATCAGGATCTGTGACTTTCAGGTAGATTGCCTTACTTGTATAAAAATTGCCTTAATTCTTCTTGGAATAATGGTTCCTAGTGAAGGATTAAGGTAATAAAGGAATACAAGAAAGAACTACTATAGAAGTTCTAGGATCATCCCCGCCCACCATGTCAAACATGGGGATTATGTGGTAATTTTTGCATCACATAGAGTAGAATATTTGAAGATATGGTATCAATGATCTATGATATGCAATGTGTACATGGCTCACCGGAAAGGTCTGTAGGACAAGCTATCCAAGGTATGAGAGGATAATTGACCATACCTATATCATTGGGGTTTACGCCGAGACTTATGTTAATCAAGTGAGAAGGGAGCTAGGGGGGTTAACATGCCCCCAAGCATATGTGATGGAGGGGACTGATTTGGTATGCAAAGGTGGGAATGATGCCCCCTAGGAGGAGGAGTTTGTGGAGCACCATTGTGTTCCAAGTGATAAAATAAGGGATTCAAGCATCACGACCCAACTGGAACGAGATCCTCCAAAAGATGATGAGGAGATGTAGGGGCATATGTGCCCCCCAGTCATTTTATGGGTATATCGGTTGTATTTAGAATAGTGGACTCTAAACACGTTTTGATAATGTGGTTCACCATTTGTTTACGTTATGGATGTCTTCTTATGGGAAGAGTGGATAGATATAGTTAGAGAAAGGAAATGGTGTATTACCAATCTCATTTGGTACTGTATAGATGAATCAAATTGACTAAATTTCTGGGTTTACATACATGGTGTCACTATGCCAAAGAGTGGCTTCATATATAATGAACGAATGCTCACCAAGAAAACATGGTGGTTGAACAACAACAATGTTTAAAGGACTGGGTTGCTAATATAATATATAGGAATGATGAAGTGGATCATCCCCATCATGATCTAGAGTGATATGAGACTCTAGAGGTTCTTCTAAATGGGGAAGAATGATGGTAATAGAGTCGACACTACCAGATCCACCAAGAGGGTTGGGGAGAATTTCTTATCCTGGACTCTCAAAGGTGGATGCCTCCTTACACAAACATTGAGTGGCAATGTAATGGCCACAAGGTGTATGTGGTTCGAAGTCATGGGTTTGAAGTAAGGGGTGATTGAATCAACTAACCACACCATGGGCAAAGTATTTGGACTCCACAACATATTGGTCATGGGTTTGTTGTGGAAGGAAGTACACACGATGGTGCATATCATCCCAAGGATAATCAAAGGTGGTCATAGATTCCATGATGTATTCAACATAATAGAAGATGGTTGGACTGGAGGAAGAAATACCACATGATGAAGAAGAGTTACCTGAAGCATCTTGATGAGAGATAAGGTTAACGTATGCATTGTCAAGGTTGGGAGACATATGAATAGTAGATGGAATATTTACCAATGTTGAAACCAGTGTGTTCATCAAAGAAGGTTCAACAGAATCACAAGAGGAGACATCAAGGGAGTTCTAAGGCATGGATCTCATGGATGGTGATAGGTAGAGAATAGGAGTATAATTATCCATCATCTTGACATCAGGGGGAGGGATCACAATGGGTGTTTAAGAGATCTCTTGTTTGGGTGTAGGAGTGGGATGGGAATATGTAGGTAAAGGAGAGGTGGAATCATTACGAGTGACCTCTAATTTGCAAAGAACTTGAAGTGTATCATAAAAACCTTCAAGACATGGCCATTGATGGGAATATTGGCTATAATTATCACACAAAGTGCATGGGTAGTTTGTGCAAAACAATATTTTCTTCTTATCTGACTCAGGTAAGGTGACATGGACCTAAGGAATGCTAGAATCGAGGAAGGTATTAGTGACCACATTCTTAACATGAGGGAGCTCACGACAATTATTGGTGGCATGAATATAAACATCACACAAAGAAAAAGGAGGCAAAGGCTTTGGAAGCTTAGGAGGAGTTGGAGTTGTTGGGGGGCCTTGCCTTTAGTTCCATTTTTCTGGGCTTTGTCCCCCTTTCCATATGCTTTCGCAACACGAGTAGGCTCCTATTGAGGTTGTTGTGGAACTAAAGCAAAGGCAGGGGTAGGAACAATGGGTTGGACCGGGGTCAAAGCAATGTAAGGTTCCAATTGGTTGGGTCGAGTGTTTGATGGGGAATCAATGTACCAGACTGGGATCCATAAGGTTATATTGGGTAAACTCAACATAGTTATGACTAGTGTAGAATAAACTCTAGGAGGTGGAAATAAGAATAGTATCTAACCAGAAGGATAATGGCCTAGAGGAACTACTCCACAATGGTTAAGGCTTGGGGTAATGGTTCTGGATGGAAATGGATTAGGAGAGTCATCAACAGAAGGAAATGACCCCGAAGGAGTAATACTGGCGGGCTAGCTTGAGTTAGGCACAACAGGTTGCGAAGGTGTGGTCTGCTGTGACAACAACTAGACCATTTATGGGCAGACTGCAACTCTTGGAGAATTAAAACACTCAATGATGTAGGCTCAAAAGGAGTAGGCAATAGGCCATAGTAAGCGCCAAGCAAAGTGGAAGCTTTATAGACTCCTAGAGAGACAGAAGACAAAATCTTATTGTTAGCCACAAAATAAATGTTGGAATGAGGTGAAGTCTGGGCTTTTGGATCATAGTACATCAACTGATCAATTGTGATGATCTTTCCATCATGGGGAAATAAAATCTTACGATGAACCACAGATGTGATAAATGGCATGGCATAGATATAACTATGACCCAAAAGGATGTTATAGTCTAAGGGAGCATCAATGACTTTAATGTCAATACAGACGGTCTTGCCAGCAACTGTGACTGGGAAGTTGTGGTATAAGCCAAGGGGATGTGAAGGATGACCATCCCATGCCCGAGGAGTGATGGTGGATAGGGATAGGTTAGGGGAACCAAGTTGCTTCCAAACATTGGTGGACATCGCACAGGTGAAGGCACCTTCGTCAATGATACACCACTAGACAATGGCATTTTTAATGAAGATTGGTATTTGGAATGCAACAAATGAAGGTAGGGATTATTTTCTAACTTGTTAACATGAAAAAAAATCATCTAATCATCGTAATGATCCATGGAACCCAAGGTAGATAGTAGAGCATTCTGTTTGGATGGGCACGTATAGAGGACTTCCAACGTTGACATGCCAGCACGAGGCTACGACAAGTCATCTATTATGCTATATGTATGGGCAGCTTTGGTAGAAGCAGTATTTTGATGTAACAAACCTTTGGGGATATTGGGAATTACCCAACCTTAGGTTGAGGGATATATAAGGTTCCATTAGATAACAAAAGAAGCTCGATGGATACTTTCAATTGGGACTCAGTTGCTAACTTAGAGGGAAGCTTGTCATATTGGCATGATCGAATCTGAAGGTGGACTTGGTCGGTATTTACCTCATCAGAATTCATCCTAAGAATATGATAGTTATGGTGACCAGATTGTGAATTTGGTTGAGTTTCCTGACATTGTGTAGGTTGGGTAGTTATATATCCTTGGTAAGGGAAAGCATTGGTAAGCACAGTTGGTTGAGATGAAGTAGGCGGGGAAGGAGTGGTGGGCTGCGATCCTCGAGAAGCTGCATGAGCTTCCCATACTTGTCACATCTAAGGTAAAAGAGGACACTCATGGGTATAATGACCACATAATTAGCAACAAGAACAAGGTTTTTTCATACGAGGACCCTTGTTTTGCTTGGGCTGACAGCCCTGTTGCTAGGTCACGGGATTAGGTTGAGGACCTTGAGGGGAATTTGGTGGAAGACCCTAGTTGCCTTGATTACCTTAAGACTATTGTTTCTTATTACCCTTTCCATTATTCCTTTTCTTGGGGTTAGTGGGATTGGGTCCACTCTACTGATCATACACCTGTCCTTGTGGAGGAGGTGGTTGTTGTGGCAGAGGGGGAGCAGGCATGGAGGGTTGGGGCACTAGTGCCGGAGGAGCTGGAGCGCTAAGCTATGCATACTTATAATAGGGAGATGGGGAAACATTGGTATAAGCAAGAAGTGCAAGATTTGGAACTGACATCGGTTTATGCAAATGGGGATATGCATATGGCGTGTTGGGACCTAGATATAGATTGTCTTGAGGAGGATTAAGGGAGGGATAATTGTAAGTGGAATTGGTCCCTCCGTGAGGTTTACCATAACTCATCTGAGGAGGATCATATGGTTGAGGATGTGATATGGTTCCAACCATGCCATCCATGACATGAGATGCCCCTGGTGCATTAACAACACCAGGATGAGGTAGATTTGGGATGATAGTGTAAACTTAACCTCACTGGGCGTAGATCAGATCAAATTTTAAGGCTATTTGGAGTGCCTCTTACTCAGATTGGGGAAAGTGTGACATGACATCTTTTGAAATGGGAGACAATAGTTATATAAGGAGCCAATCCATATAGACTCAATCTTCAAAATCAAGAGCTCTATAGATACTCCTCCTTATATGCCATTCCTTAACGTGGTCAGAAAGGTGAGTGGCATAGGTTTGAAGAAAAGAATTCAAAATCTAGGTGTCGGTACCATAACAAAGAGTTAGCTGAAAATATGAAAGAAATGTTGTGGCAAGATTCGCTAAAGTGGGATGGGTTTCTCTGGGTTGGTTGGTATACCACTTAGCAATAGCTCTAGTGAGCATGTGTTGGTATAAATGAAGACAGATGGAGTCTTCAGTAATGGAATTTGATGAACACCACATATGGAAGGAGCGAACATGATTAGTTGCATCTTCTCCAGGATTACATTCAAACCTTGGGATGTCTGAAGGGAGTTTAGTAGGTATAGATGACCATGTGGGATCGTGGAGAAGAGGATCATCGATAGGCTGGCTAAAATCTGGGAGAGTTAAACCAACCATAAAAGGAAGTAAGGGAGTAGGAGTGACCACACTAATGAGGGTTTCAGTGGAGGGGCCACCCTAGTTAGCACCTGGGTTACCACCTTGGGTTCCTACACCCACATTGGTGCATGACATAGTGGTGATATGGGGTTGAGAAGACACAGAATTAGAGGATGAACAAAATCAGAATCATAATGATGACTCGATGGAGGACTGGGAGGATCTACTCTAACTCGACGGGGAGGAGTAATATGTCCTAATGGGAACTGAGGGTGAAGACCTCGAATTCGATGCGAAAAATGCCTTGGAGGCATAATGGTGTATAGAATAAAGGGTGATGATAGGAATAAAAGAGAAACAAACAGTAATAAAACACCTAGTGTAGTGGTGCCATGTGTAACATAACTATTTTAATGATGTTAATCTAATCAAATCAAACACGTCCTATCAAAGAAAAGGATCTCTAACCTATAGGTGATCTATATCCTCAAAGAATCCTAGATCTACTATTTTAGATGGCCTTCCAAAGAACTTCTTACTTGAAGAATTCTGATCCCTGCAAGTAGAAGTGTCCAGAGAAAGGTGGGGTAGAGGACCAACTTCTTCCCACAACCAGTACTATAAGTGTTTTCCTAATATTGGTCACTACGGTTACCTTCGCCCCATAGGGGTGGTAGAGTCTTGAGCTTATTAGTAGTCAGCCACTGCATGTATTCCCTGCCACAGGTTGGATAGCCCCGAGGATAACTGCTCGCATGATGACCTAGACTAACCCCTTCTAAATTGGGTTTCTGACACACTCTGACTTTGATAATGGGATGGTGAATGATTTTAATCTCCTTAATATGTCAACTTCTATGTCTCAAAGAAAGCGATCAATGGGTTTTATTGGAATCATATCCCACTGATCCTACACCTACACTACAAATATTGTTTGGCCCTGATGCCCAAGTGGGCTTAATGTATGTGTGTTGACTTATTAAGATGTAGTGTTTCAAGCCTTGGCTTGACGGTGTTAACCAAGCTCACGTTCTCTTAAGGTGTGAGTGTGTGAAAATAATGTGTCAACTCGATGGGTTAATTAAGCATGTTTCATGATGCCATGTGTTATTGAAAGTAAAATGATGAAATACTATAAATAAATATGAAAATGACAGAAAAATAAATAGCCAATCAAGCACACAAAACCTCACCCACAAGGGATACTAAGAAACTAAGAAAGAGATGGAAAACAAGCTACTCAAAGACACATAAAGAGGCCAAAAATATCTAATGTCAAGGAACTAGGATCTAAAGGTTTTAATCTATTGTAAATGATCTAAACAAACAACAAAATCAAAGGTGAAAAATGTTGTAAAGGATCGGTATGAAGCTCTAATACCTAGGATTCATAAGGGAATCCTAAGGGTGAAAAGGAAAACACAATCTATAAACACAGAAAAGGTAAAATAAACCTATCCAAGAGATCTGAAAAGTAATGGATCATATCTAAAAATCAGTGGCTAAAGATTTTGAAAACCCTAGATTCCTCACTCAACAAATCTCTTCCTAACAATGTGGAGGTGTACTCTAAACCCTAAGGGGATTTTTACTTCCTCAAAGAGATAAATCAAGTGGATCTAGGCATAAGGGAGACTGAAAAACAAAAGTGAAGAACCCAAACTAGTCTGCAAACAACCCTCTCGGCAATTATGTAAAAAAATTGAAAAATATCTGGAAAAGGTACAAAATGCAGGTACTGACTTGTTTCTGAGGAAAGCACAACGTTCTGGCCAAAAAGTGTGCTCTACAACTCACCTATGTGGCTGAAAAGTGCACTCTATTCCCGGAGTATCAGTCGACAAGTCTCACACATATTTTGTCGTCACCTACTCAACTAGTACCTGCGACTTGCAGAAAAGACCAAAACCAACAAGAATCTGAAAATTTGACAAAATATGGTTTAATACTATAAATAGAAATGATCTCCATCCAAATTTACATAGTACAAGGAAGTAATTCTATCCAAAATTACAACTTGGATATTCTCAATAAAAACTTTGATCAATATAGAAAATATTCAGCTTGATTAGCTGCAACTGTCCTTGATTTCCAGATTATGTTCCAGGATATTTGAGTCTGGTCTGATTTTTCTCCTTTGAATCTAGATGTTCCTTGATTATCTTTCAAAACATAGGCTACCTTAGAGATATTGCCTTTGACTTTAAGAATTAAGACATCCGATCAACAAATTGTTCTTATTCTTCTCCGATTAGATAAGTTAATGCAACCTTCTTTCTATGGGTTTCATGCACTTCAGTATATTTCTAAGAGGTTAGTTAAACTATGAACAAGTATTTCATCTCATAACATATAAATAAATCGTCAGATAATTTTTCAAGAGCACTTTTACCACTCAAAGCCCCTTTTTCTCCAACAAATTTTGACTTATCCAGTGGAGACATGTTAAGTAATGTATGATATTCTTCTTCAAATACCAATTTTCCCTGTGCATTTTTTAAGGTAAACCTCTTTGTTGCAAATAAGAAAACTTCTTGTTAGACTTGTTAATTTGAATCTACATAGAATTACACTTTTCTTTCATTTGCATCATCAAATTTTTCTTAGTCAAAACTTTTTTGGTTTGTATAATCAAATGAGTCTTGTCAACAATATCCTTTTCTTCTATTTTTTTTTTTTTTTTTTTTTTTTTTTTTTTTTTTTTTTTTAAATTCAAAAACTTTATAATCTTACCATCTTGATTGGGTTTTTTTCCAAGCTCATTCTTGATTTCATTTATTTCCCTTTCTTCTTGTTCTAACAGTTCCTCTTGTTCAACTATAATCTCAATTAATGTCCTAAAATATGACATTGAAGACATGATCTCCATCCAAATTCTTTCTTTAGATTGAATTAAACATTTAAAATTTCCTTTCAAATTGTTTATGTAACTTGGAATTCTTTTAAATTTCAACAACTAAAGAATTATTTGACTTAAGTTTCTTGTTCAAATTTCTCTAAAGCTTTCTTCAGACTGTCAATTTATTGATTCTTTAATCTCAAAGATGATAATGTCTTTGTTAATTCCTATGTTGCATCATTTCCCTCTAAACTTACTTGGGATGTAGAAGGAATTGTACCTCTTGTTTTCTCTCTTTCCTTTAGTAGTTGTTCCGACTATGTTTACAAACTTTGCATTTGATTATTCTGCTTAATCATTATTGATAAGAGAAAAAAAATTTCCTTTTCCGTCTCTCCATTTTCTCGAATTTGTGGATGATCAATAGTTGGCAACTTTAATATTTTGTGAAGAGCCTAAATGTCGACATTTCTATTCTTTATGATTCCCCGGGTAGCATTGATATCATTAGGGTCTAATCTCAATTTTATAATAATGTCCTCCAATGATTTGATCCAAGTATCCTTAGAAAAATAAGACATTCTTTCAATCTTTAACTCATAAATTGTGTTATCTAATGAATTTTGTAACTTGGACAAATTAATTTTTGAAATTGTTAAGGTGGAATAGATCATCTCCCTTGTTGGTATATGGAGATCAATTTGGTCAATTGTATAGATTTTCTTTGTGTTCAAAGAAAATATAGGAAGTCTTTAAATATTTTGCATATTTAGCCCCTTGGAATTTTGGTTCTAAAAAGGCTAATTGAAATTGCCCCTTCTCATCATCCCAGGCTAAGAGTAATCTATTTTTTCTGGAAGAAGTTTATTCCCAAAATTGGTTATAGGTAATTGAATTCAAAGCTTTATTCTTCTTTTTAATCTCCATGAATTTAGAAAAAATACTCTAATTAGCAGAGGAAGAAATTAAAGAAGATTTTCCTATTGTTGATTCCATTTGTTGTAGGTTGAATACAGGCTCACTTGACAAAATAACTGTAGAAGGTGTAGATACATCTATTAACATAGTCTCTGACATTTCTTCTTTTGTTTCCCTTACTTTTTTCCTTTTGTATACTCTAAATGTTGTTCCTTCTGAATTTGAAGTGGAATGTGGAACATCTTCAATACCCCTTTTGATTTATTTTTATTTTTGCTGAGGAGTTTCTAAAACATTAAGTTTTAATAGATGTTTTATCCCTTATTCTTCTATTGGTAACTCTTCTAGGGTAAATTCTTCCCATATTTCTTTATTTGCATATATTTCAATATCTAGTTTTTGTCAATGAGCATAATAAGTAGAACTGTATTGAATCCTGATAGATGAGATCTTCCAAATCGGATCATAATACCAGTTCTTTCCCTTTGTAAATTTCATTTGTGCCAACAGAAATTCAACTTATTTATCAACTAGTCTAGTATTTACAACAAAAGGTCCAACCTATGCCTTGAGTTTGAAAAGATCCTCTTTCTTTCTTGGCATAAAATGCATTTGATCTATATTTAGACTTTGTCTAATGAATTCAAGTGCAAAAATTATGATTGGGAGAAAGATTGGAAAATGATATGGAGGGAGTTCACATCCATACATCCTTATCTCAGTAAATATTTTATACAAATACCAATATCCTAATTTAGTCTGTTCACTAAGCTGCAAAGTGTACCTGACCTCTAACATAATTCTTGGGACTTCATTATTGTTTAAGTGACTAAAACATACTGATAGAAATTGGTCCAAAAAGATTGCAAAATAAGATTCTTTAGAGTGTTTCCTAACCAAAGAATTCTAGTGAAATATTGACCATTGAAACCTTTGCATATATTTTGTTTGCAATTGTATATGAAGGAACTTGTTTGAATGATGATAGAGGAACAAATACACTAAAACTGACTAATGTTTAAATGATCTCTCAATTCCAAATTTCAAAAATTGCTCATGAATGGTGTTTAAGAGAACTATCTCAAATTGAAATAAATAGAAGGATTTTTTCCTAGAGATAGAGTTGAAAGAAAACCTAACACCACTTCATCCAAAAATTTATCATTTTCATATCCCAATAAACAATGTAACATTGATATCATTTTTCTGGAGATCTCTACGAAGATATTTGAAGGATAAGGAGGGTTGATTTTGGGGAATGTTGGCTCCCTCTAGAAAAGCGAATTCAAATATTAAAGTTCTTTGTTGAAGGGTTAATCTCTCATAGGTTTCCAACAATACTTCATTGGACAATGGATGAAATCAACCAGGAACAACAACCTATAGGGCCTGTAAATTTGACTCATAAATGATATAAAATAAAGGATCTTCATTCTTGGCAAAAATGGCTCTCTTACTCGGTAAATATCGATCTGAACACCACATGACAAATTCAGGAAAATGATGGCTTTTTGGAAACACAAATTGGGGAAGGAAGGATTCCCAAAGGGAAAATTCATCACTATAGTCTTATAACCTTTGGAATGCCCAATTCTTTAGTTCATAAAGGTCAAATTCACATTGTGTCTCCATAATATTAGAATTTAGATCAATTAAAGGCATCTCATTGATTTTTACTAATGAAGTTCTTTGTTGAATGACTAATCTCTCATAGGTTTCCAACAATAATTCATTGGACAATGGATGAAATCAACCAGGAACAACAACCTATAGGGCCTGTAAATTTGACTCATAAGTGATATAAAATAAAGGATCTTCATTCTTGGCAACAATGGCTCTCTTACTCAGTAAATATCTATGTGAACACCACATGAAAAATTCAGGAAAACGATGGCCTTTTGGAAACACAAATTGGGGAAGGAAGGATTCCCAAAGGGAAATTTCATCACTATAGTCTTATAACCTTTGGAATGCCCAATTTTTTAGTTCATAAAGGTCAAATTCACATTGTGTTTCCATAATATTAGCATCTAGATCAATTAAAGGCATCTCATTGATTTTTACTAATGTGGAAGGAGGTGGGGTTTTAGATTGATTTTTACTTATATTTCCTTTTTGTGAACTCATATTTACAATATGAAATGAGGGAAAAAATAAATTGTGAAATCGTAGTGCTTGAAAATAACTTGCAGTTGATTACTTTGAACAACTCAGTGGTGGAGATATTATTTTTCTGCTCTAACTCTTTAACAAAGGGAAAAAAAAGGTAATAGCTTTGATAAAACAAACTCAAGTTGTATGGAAATAATATCCAGCAACAATGGATATTGGCAAAAATGGGATTTGGCATCAATGAGATTTGGTGGTGGATAAAATGAGGGTAACTAAAATGAAGTTGAAGGCATTATAATTTAGTGAAAAACAAATCAAAATTGCAAGGGGTGGGGGGTGCAGTGGTAAATGGTTTAGAGAGATGGAGGGAGATGGTATGCTATTAACTAACTGTAGCAACATACCCAAATATGGTTTTGAGGAGATAATCAATTGTGGATCCCCCCCTTTGTTAAACTTTGGGGGCTTGGGGGGGGGTGTGGGGGATGGGGTCCACTTTTGAATTATTGTCGTTGATCTTTTTTTGTTATATTGCAAGAGTGAAAAAGTGCAAACACTTTATCATAAAACAATTTACAACAAATTTATCTTAATATAAAGAACATAATTTAATACATGTATATGACAATTATAAAAAGTGCATACATATATTTACAAAGTGCATGAAAAAAAATGGAATATTTTTTAAAAATTTCATGATAAGAAAATGTTACAATATTCACAGTGACCTTCGATTCACCTTTTGATTATACCGTAAAGAGCACAAACTGTGTAATGTAAGAGATTATATTTTATCACTAATTTTCCAAGATCTATGAAATCGCAGTAGGTTGAACTACCTCTGGTACCCTATAGCGCTAATCTCCCAATGTACCAATGACACTATGAGGTAAGGGCTCATAAACAACATGATGTTTCCACATATATAGTTTTCCTAAGAGTACATCAAAAACTTTGAGTGGGGAAACATCACATAATACATCATCTTTGAAGGGCTTGATGTCATAGGATAAGAAACATTATTGGCTAATGTGAATATGTTATCCTTGGCTCAACCAACTGATGGTGTTTGGATGGGGGCATGACACCATTGAAAGATTCAATATCCTAATGATATTGACTAAAATTAGGCTATTATGGTTCATAATATCAACAATGAAATGTAGCAAGGCCCCTTCACCCACATATATGAATTAAAGAGGTTATCCCCATCCTAAATCTCCTATGACTCTTCTATTTGGGTCTTTATAGTTGCAATTGTAGCACTAGATTCTACATCAATGGTGTAATTCCCCTTATCCTATTCCAAATCAAAATCTAAGTAAGTGTTAGGATATTCCAACACATAGGAAATAGTTAAGTACAACTTGGTCTAGTATAGAGTTAGGTATAGAGTTAGGTAAAGTGTGTTTCTTTACCTTGTACATTTTGTAACTTACAATCCAACAGTCACGATATGTAGTGATCCGACAGTTCATTCTCTCCTCGGTATTACCGACACTTGATCCATGGCTTGACACCCGATTGGTCCATGATTTCTATTTAAAGCGCATGGAGGGTCATTTGTAGGGAAATCCATGCATGAGAGAAGCATATGTAAATTTTCATTGTTTTATTAATAAATTGCCTGAAGTGGCTGTGTTGGCTCAGGCCGTGGACTGTTTCCCTCTTTGAGGGTTTTAACCACGTCAAAAATACTGGTGTATTGATCTGTGATTTGGTTGTGAGCGGTGTCCTTTGGTGTTCTGTCTGAGGAACTTACCCTGTAAATTCCTACAGTAAGGCTCCCACTGTTATAGGTCATTTTGTCGCATTCATTCAAAAGGCTTGAAAACCATATCAATCAACATCCTTAACACCTTATCATTATCCTTCTGCAAAGCCCTAGGCATTGCCTCTCCAAAAAATCCGAGGATCGGGGTCAATCATCTCAAACATTATGTGTTTGGCCCTAGTGCATCCTGCACTTTGGTTCACCTGGAATGGTTTCAAGTTCCATAAATAATAACTTGCACTGACTAGCGTAGGTTGCTCTCCTTTGCAGGTGGAATGGTTCTAGAATTTCAGGAAAAAAAATACTTACAAAACATCTCTTTCCATAAGCTTCTATGGCAGTTTTAACCATTTACTATTGATTGAGATATTGAATTCCTACTCTATAAGTCTTATCTCTTATCCTTAGAGCTTATCCTCCTTCATATGTGGATCTCAAGCCTAGATTGGTAAATCCTAAACTACCACTTTTACCCTATAAATTCATTGCCTCCCATAGAGTCTGGGTTGGCTTTTGGAGATTACTAGTGCCCTCATGTTGTTACTTTGAGCTTAAGGAATCATCATCCATTGATGCATTAGGGTTGAGGTTGAAGGTTTGCTTTGTGGAAAGGAAGGAAAAGACAATTGGGGAGACATATACAAATTCAAACATCTATAAATGGTTGTAACTCTCTCCTTCATTTATTAATACAAAAAGAACTTTGTTTTCCTATACTTGTGTCATGTTGATGCTTATGTATTTCAATGCCTTTTGACTCATTGATTAGAGACATTAGTTTATTATATGTGGATATTATAGTTCTCTTATTTGTTTTAGTCATTTTGCAGGTTCCATTTATAGCACTTGGAGCTAGATTTGGAGCTTACAAGCAAGGAGAAGAGGAGGACTTACTACATATTCCAGGTAGATCTTTCTTTTCTGTTCTAATTTCTCTAAGGAAAACGTGGATTCCCCCCCCCCCCCCCCCCCCCCCCCCCCCCACACCTGTTGTTTCTAGATAAGACCACTAGATATAGGGAGTTCCCTTTTGTCCACAAAAGATAATTTTACACATAACACCACCATTTTTCTTTAAGATATACCAACAATTATTGTTTCAAGTGACATTCATTAGTTTCGTGCTAAGGGATTTTCTAAAACTCACACCACTTTCTAGGGAAGTTCTTTGACTTCCCATTGGCCTTGAGAAACAACTTGATAGGATATATTCCTCCATCATCCATGTTTTCTTCCACTATGGGACATTTCTTAGGATAGTGAGAGTGATTGTTCCTAAGTGAAACTAGCTTGAGATGCAACTCTCTATACCATAACCTCATCAGGGACATGCATCAAGAATCAACAAGGATAATATTTCTTTGATACCATTGATATAGGTTGTCGTAGAGAGCACAACAATATAGTGAAAACCCAATTTTTATTAATCAATAAAATAGAAGAATATTGTAGAGCACAAACCAACTAGAATGGTGGTAGCTTATATTTGAAGAGAGAGACAACAACTATGATCATTCACAAAATCCATTATGAGAGGCCAAAAGGGTGGACTTTTAACATAAAATAAGAACCCTTAAGTTCAAACCCTAAGACTAAGGTAAAAAATTCCAAAATTTTATGGGTCCCAAGGTGGTTTATTGATACGTAAACTTCTCGAGGATGCAAATTTTGCATATAACCTATGTTTGGGTTGCATAGTAAATCATTGGAAAGATATGACTGAGAAGTACAAATTCTTGGTTGGACTTGCAAAATCCCATGGCAACCTTAGGCACCTAAATCACTAAAAAGAATTGTTTAGCATCTCAAAACATCCCCAAAGGTTTAAGGCCCAAAAAATCATAACAAAATACCAATATGAACCATGTTTATTCACTGGAAGAGGTGAATGGCCACTAACCTCCACTATAGTAGTTGACATTACAAAACCAACAACAAATGAGGCCAAATTTCTTATCCTAAATCCCACTATATATACTACAAACCCTCAAGGCACTAAAGAGACTTTTGGGATTTTAAGATACCCAAGGGGCTAATTATAATCACCAACAAACTAGGAAAATAGATTCTATATAAGAGAAAATTTTAGAAAGTACTCAATCAATGGGAAAAGGTTGAGAATAGGTGGTAGAAAACTTCCCAAAAAATTGGAAAACATGTTGTCCTAAGGGATTCCCCAAGCCATTGACGAAATAGCAGATGTGGAATCCTTTGCCTATGATCAAAGGAAGTAATAAATTATATGAAGGATACATAAAAAGAAGAATAGTATTGTCGACAATGGTATACTTTTCACCTCCAAGGAGACCATATTTGATGGGAAAAAGGTGTTGTTCTTCAATTTGTCTCTAATGACTAAGACAACATGAAGGCATTCAATGAAGATATATTGATCTTCCCACTTTAGGTCAGAATTAGCTCCTTTTGACTAGACAAGTTATCCCTACAAAATATAATTTATCAAAACATAATATAATCCCTGTAATTATATAGAATTTGTTAAATGTAAGCCAAATTTTTATTTGCAGCAATAGGATAACATATTTGGCAAGGAAAAATATTGTATAAACTTAGAAACTTTAATATAGTTCATCAATACCATTAATGAGACCTCAATTTTCTCAATTTAACCAACTGATTGACATATAATCATTCAACAAAAAAAGGTCAACAAGGTACCAACCAGTACCATGATAATTATCATGGTAATATATGTAAATGATTAGAATAAGAGAAATGTTATGAAATAAAAATAAAAAATCGACAAAAATTAAACACAGTAGCTTCACGCATATGAAAATATCATTAATTAGGTAAAAAATCAAGAATAGGGTAATGTGTATTAGGCATGCTATCATGGATTTATTATTTTTAATTAATGCTCCCAAATTCCTCATTCAAATATTGTATATCCGAAAGCATAAACTTGAAATAACAGATTAAAAACTAAGGCAGTCGAGCATGTCAAATTTACAATGACCTTAAATAATACTATCCACTTAATAAATAAAACAAAGATATAACAAGTCATATAGTAATCCTTATTGAACAAAAGAAAATGGATTCCACACGCACATAAGACCAACATTTGATTCTTACATAAAAAAAATATAAAGCTTCATACAATTATTTTACTACCCTTTTTTATCCATAATTGTGCCCTTCAAAGCCACCAAAGGGAAGGTGCTTCTCCAACCATATTTATAACTATCTATATGTGAAAAAAAATCACTTCTATCTCCGTGGGGTATCTTTCTGCTTAGACGTTTGTCTCAACACTTTTTATTTTCCCTTGGTTGATGTGATTCTCTTGGGTTGATTGTAGGGGTGACTACCTCCTTTCTTTGGTCACGCAAATCTAATGTAGTATTATTCCTCCTCGACAACTTCAATTCCTAACTGTAGTGGAATTACCACTTCTACTCCATACACTGATTGTGTGGGAAATTGGTTTTGAGACATTTCTCTTTTGAGTTTCACTGTTTTATCCCATTCCATAGGAGTTAATTAATAAATGTTGCTCAAATTTGAGATAAGCCACTTCAAACCTATATTTCAATTGATAAGGCATGCTTGGAAGTTGATTTGCCAACTTGTTCAGAAGTGTCGATACATTTAATTTTCTACATAAAGTATTAAGTACTATATCCTATGAAAATGAATCCTCACTTGATTATAGAATACATTCTTGATCTTCCCGGCATTTCTTTAATGAATTTGTAATTTTTTTTTCTAGTACTAACTAGCTAACTTGTGTCTAGAAAGTGGGAAAACCAAAACTTTGAATTTACCCCATTTTTTCATGAGTTCCTCTATTTCCTTCCTTTTCTGAATTATTTCCTTGTTCATATCATTCATGGTATTATTCTTTTCTTTAATTGTTAACACTAATAAAATACATTTAGATCTGATTGGGAATCCCATGGCTTGCCATGCTTCATTTGAGGTATAATTTAACCTTTCAATTATCATATCTACTTTTGTAATTCTATTTTTAATAGCATAACCTATATTCTTCATGTCTAATGTCACATACTCAATGCCTTAATTCTTGATTAAGGATACGAGTTGGTATCAAGTTTTTTTCTTCTTCACGAGCTTAACAATTAGCTTTGATACTACTTTGTAACACACCCGACCCATAATCCTCCATTAGGGTTGTAGAGAATAACATTTTCTCTAAATAATCTTATCAAATAATTACCACACATTGTCTAATCACCATCCACAAAACCACATTTTGTTGGGCCATTTCTTCAAACAGTCTGTGTGCACTATTTATTTCTATCAAACCCCAATCTTCCACAAAGTATATCTTGGAAATTATAGAGAAAAAATATAAAATTTCAACAATAAGTACCTTGATATAGTTTCTTTGTCTCCTCCAAGTTTCACAATATGAAACCTCTCAAAAAGAAATTTAGGGTGAGAAAATCAAACTTACATGTTTTGAGGTTAGATTTCAGGAGCATTCAAGAGACTCGACTTCCTCAGGGAATATCTCTATAAATAAAACAAACCAAGATCTAAAATATCTATGATAATTTCCTAAGGATTTCCCCTAAATATGGTCCAAGTTTCAGCCTCTGAAACCACATAGAAAAAAAATTATAGCAAAAATGACAAACTAACATTATTTCAAGAGCATTCATGAAGATCAACTATCTTAGAGAATCACTCTGGAAATATAGTGAATAAACATATTAAATATATACAATAATTTCGTTTGGATTTACCCTAAGTATGTGTTATAGACATATTTGGGCATTGCAACCCCAATCACATATGTCCATAAACCAAGGGCTTCTAAGTTCCTAAACGTGTTGTTTCATACCCTAAAGAAGCAAGGTCAGTTGATTGCATCATATCCCAGATTTTTTCCATGAAAATCTACTCAGGAATGGTCAAAGCAGGACCATACAGACTGCCCAGTGCAAAGGGTGCGATGCATCTCACCTGCCACATGCAAAAAGTGTGATGCATACTGGAAAGCCCTTCTGTAGGGTGCGATGAGCGGGAGAAGACAAATGGCACAAGCAGATTGCTAAGTGGAGAACCTGAGAATTTTCAGGAAGCTGCTCATTTGACACTTGCCTCCCTGAGTTCGCCCAGGGATGAGTAAGAGATCTAAAATCTCCAAGTGGAACCAAGAACTACCAGAGAGATGACACTAATCAAAATCCCAGAAGTTGACTCACCCAGCTGCAAATATCTATAAATGGATCCCTCATCCTAGAGATCCAAAGGTTGGAATTTGGTAATTTGCAAAGAGGTGCTGTTGGTTTCTCTTGGAAGACATTGTTGGGTGATCTTGCCTTGTGTGAGGTGAAGAGGGCTTTCAAGCTGGGAGGATGGCGCTGGGTCAGACCAAGTGGTTGTAATCCTCTCTTCTACTACTCTTACTAATAAATCTATTTGAGTTTTCCTCCATATTCTTGTGTAAGCCCTGAATATTGTGTTGATATATGCATTTTTATGGTCAATATATATCTGATCCTATATTGTTTACAGTGAAATATCTCTATGCTTTGATGGTATTATGCTGTTGTGAATCTATAGGTGCTCTTTGAAGCTGGACAAGTAAGGAAGCAGTGGCAAGATTCTGTCAAAGGGGAAAGGAAACAAGCAAGGAGCCAAGCGAAAGACTTAGTTTGGTACTCTCTGCGTCTTTCCCATCTCTCTCTCGTAAAGGAAAAGCAAGTAACTTTAATCTATTTGTTTCTAAGATAGCTACCCGTCTTAGTGGGACTAACAACTTTGAATAGACACTAGATTTCCCGGTAACAAAATGGCAACTCCGCTGGGGAGTAATTAGTTTGATTGCTTGTCTCTATTTGTTTGATTCATAAACCACAGACGGAGCCTGAAGTTAAGCCAACTAGCCTTCGAACTACATTTGCTATGCAAGTGAAAAGTAGATCAACGTTGCTTCAGTCAATCTCTAGGTTTGTTTATGAACTAAACGATTGACTTGCAAACATCCTAAGTGCCCAAGAGGTAGCTTGAGTAACCTCATTGGATCAGCCCTTGTACTTTGTAGTTACTGACTATCATTTGCTCGGCCTAAATCCCTGAACTAAACTGCAAACTGTGACCAAGAACCAAGTGAAAGTCTTGTCCCTGGACCATCGCACCCTGTCCTCTTGGAAATCTGGATGCATCACACCTCCCGTGTGCAGTAGGTGGGATGCATCCCTGTTTCCCTGTGTTACAGGTGCGATGATCAGACAAGACTAAATCTACCTCCAGATTTTGGTTTTTTCTTCACTGTCTTCAGTTTTATTCAGGAGTTTGTTGTCTGTGATCAATAGACCACTGTTGAAACCCCATTTCTTTACATCATCCAACCTCCATTGTACAAAGAATTGTGAATGTTTTTTATGTATTGTGCACCATTTACAGTTCTCTTTTACAAAGAAGTAGCTTAATCGAACTGTCGTCTTTTGATTTCGAAGTGTCACAAGTGTCGTTTTCAGTCAAAGAAAAGAATCCTACTATTATTGATAGTCGATTATATTTTTACTCTTGTATTTGGTATGAATTCATAAGTATTTCAAGTGTCGAAAACAATTTTCAATTCCAAATCACAAAGTGTCGTCTTGCCTTCCTGTCATTTTTGAAAAGAAAATCGTTAGTACTGTCGCTTTGAAAGAAGAAATAGTTCAGATTTGTATTTAGCATTCTTTTTACCATTCACACATTAAGAAAGCGGAAAACAAATACATTGCACGTGCATTTGCATTTAGATTGCTTGTTGATTTTGATTTAGGACAGTGCATCTAGTGTGTGCTCTCTGCTCTATGTTGAAAGGATTTCATTTCTCTTTCCTTAGTAGCTAGGATTTTCATTGCAAAAACAAGATTAAACAACTATTTATCATCTTAGATTGCATTTTAGGAATTGTATATCTACATCACACGGTGAACCTAAAAGGCAAATTTCTTAAGAAAGATCAACTATAAAATAAATTCAATGAACATAAAAATGCTTTGGAACCTAATGCACAACATTTAGAAGTCTAGGCTAGAGACGTATTCCGGCGTCGTAAAGCCTGGTAACTATTACTTTCATCGTAGGTTGGGTGATTCCTCCTCTTTGAGATGACAAGTGCCAGTACGGACTTGTGCTCCCACATACCGTCGAGTATATATTGGGAGACCACAATAGGCTATATCCTTTATCCTTAGAAAGTCGTGTCTGTCGCCCTATCGATCGCAATGCACTGAACACAGCATTCGGGAAGATTGACTGTCGTACCGTAAAAAGTATTCTACAGTTTTGCGATTGGTTTGGTAATCCCTCTGTCTAGATTTCCAGAGTAGTCTCTTTCGTTCCTTTTCAGACTCCTTAAAGGAAAAGGTCCATCTAAGCACTTGTCACTTCAGGATCATTAAAAATCGAAGGCGACTAGAGTCATCTTTAGCTTTTTCTAGACTCTTAAAAATTGAAAAAGCAAGTTGTGTCAAAGTGTCTAAAATTCATTTAATTCATAATAACATTTTTCCCCTCTTATTTTGAGTTGATCGAATAATCCGAAATCGTGGAAGAAAGTCAATCAAAACCCCATCGTTTGCAGAGACTGACGAGTCAACCGTCTTTGACTCCGGAAATGAAACCATTCCGGGCCAAGCGAACTCGTTTAACTGGGTCAAAGTCTCCTAGTTTGTTTGAAACTTGTGTTTCAACATCCTCTGAGACTCCAGTTACTCCAACCATTTCTGGTATCCCTGCCTCTACAGAAGAAGTTCCACAGTTACAAGAGGACATTGGAACTGATCCTAGTGTAACAGTAGACATTTCGATTCCTGAACCAACTCCATCTAGAGTTGTTTCGGAAGGTGTTACCCCTCCAGCATCTGTTGCTGCGGAATCTATACCTTCTTCGGCACCAAAAATATTTTATGGACCTGACGGTCTGCCTCTTCCACCCAGATTGATTGCTATAGAAGAGATTACGGAGGATCTCCCATGCAGTATTCCATCGCATTTTGGGACTGAGATCCACCTATATCATTCTACTTTAGAAGTTAATACCCCTTCATCGCAAGTTCCTGTAGAATCGCTGGGAAGTCTTTTGGATAGACTCGATATGTCTAGACAACCATTAACATCTAGGACTATGTCATCTGATACATTGGTAGCAGAACCTTCTACCACCACTCCGACGATGTTCGCTGGTATAGCATCTGTCCCAACTAGCCCTCGACCGCTAGAAGGAGTCCAACGAGGGACTGTTTCGACAGTATGGTCTGTACCCGTTTGTTCATCCGGAATAGTATCTGGAATCTCTTATGTTGAATCTCAACAAATTGATCCTTCACAACAAATTCAATTTGGGCAGTCTGGTCTCCAAAAGCCATTCATTCCTTTGAGCACTAGATTGCCGCCATATGGAGGGCACTACACCCTTTCATTATTCCCTCCGGGAGAACAACCATATGAAGGTTCACAACCGAATTCAGGTCAAATTGGAATCACATCCAGTGGTTGGGTGCCAATACTGCTTCAACAACCAAGACTTGTATACTCAATGCAACCAAGTCTACCTGTGTCAAATATCCCCACTACACCAGCTATTGTGACAGTGTCACAAGTACAAGCATTGCCTGTTGTATGCCAACCACAAGTTTCTCAGGTCGTTGTACAACAGCCTCTTGTCTCCGCGACACAACCAAAATCGCCAGTTAGTGGCTCCTTAACTGGAGTGACTGAGGCTCAAACGGGTACTATTACCCCTCATCTTGGTCAAATGTCCAGTATTGGGCAACAAAAAATGGTTTCGCAACCGTGGATGGTGCAACATCAACAACTGCAATTCAAACAAGCTTACCAAGGACCTGAGCAGCAAAACTTTGCAAGTAATGGGCAGTCGTATATTCAAAACGGTTATCACCAATCGTCCCAAATTGGTTATGGCCAACCACCTTATCAAATTTATTAGCATCAAATGCATTATGTTGGTATGCAAAGACCCACTGCTAAGGCAATCCCATATTATCCTGGGTACGCTTCGCCGAACCTGAATCATCAGTTGCCCTTCATGGCGACTCTAGAGTTACCAGATCTGAATCAACTAACGAATGATCCAATCGCTTATGCCCCTTGGTGGCTGGCGATTCCTCATAAAATTCTGTCCGATATTCCTAAATTTAATGGAAATCCGGGTGAAGACCCATCGAATCATGTGATGACCTTTCATCTGTGGTGTTCGTCCAACACTCTCAATGATGATTCAATTCGGCTTCGCCTTTTTCAGCGAACGTTAACTAGTCCGGTAGCAAAATGGTATATCGAGTTGCCTAGAGCTTCATTTGATAACTTCAGCGCCCTTGCCACAACCTTTTTAACCCATTTTCAATTACCAATAAGTTATGGAGTAGGAACAAAGCTTCTTACCAATTTCAAACAAACAACATCCACTCATATATCTGATCATATTCATGAATGGCGACATCTTCGTAGAATGGTGAAAACATATGTTCCTGATCAGCTGCTAGCTGAATGATTTATTAAGTCATTGTTACCTTCTATTACAGAAGACGTGGCCAAGGGAGGGGCCGTCACTGAAGTGCAGGTTATTTCTCGTGCGCAATATCTAGACTTGATCTATACTCAGTATGGAATGCTCTACGACAAAATCACCAATGCTCTTAGACCAGAGTTTTCCATTCCTCCTCCTCCTAAATCAAACAAAGACTCTCATGCCGGCGATGCCGTGATAGGTACGACAAACATGAAATAGAAAAAGGCTACATCTAAGAAAGCCCGTAAGATTTCTAATCAAAATGCAAATGAAGAAATTCTAGCCTCGAAGGTTAATGCCGTGTCGACTAACAAAGGCAAAGAACCAAAGCAACCAGGAGGCAAGAAGAAAGGGAAGAGCAAAAAGAAGAAACAGGATGATTCGTCTCCTAAAAAATATTCTGCGAACCCTTCTGGGCGAAAGAAACCTACTCAGCCATGCCTCATATGCGATGAGGCTCATTGGACAAAAGATTTTCCATATAAAGTTGAAGTTAAGAAATTCCTTAAGAATCCAAAAACCTCGGCAGTATTGACTGATCCGTTTCCAAACCCTGGAACCAATCTGGTTGCTAGTGACAATGCTTCCCCATCCCAAGTCCTTATGTTGTCCATTTAAAAATAGAAAAATGATGCTTTGATATCGACAAGGAATAAAGATTACGGGAATCCACAGTTGTCGAACAACAAGGCTACTGATCAACCTAGTAGTTCGACAACAACTTCGACCGAAGTTGTGCCACCCATCATTCTTGAGCTAACGATAAAGCCACCAAAGGGAGTTGTACACAAATTGACATTTAATCCTCATGCCAGAGCGGCACAGAATTATAATATAGTAGAGGACCTGGCCCAATCGCCGTCCACTATGTTTACACTTGAGGTACTGCAAAATTGCCCCTCCCAGAAGCAAGCTTTATTATCAGCGATAGGTGGGATTGACCCAGCGGATTCCAATCTTGTGGCCTTTGACCATAAAGGATATGACTCGCAGTTACCAACTCAACTCGCTTTCCTCATTCAAGTGAAAGCCCTCAACAAAACTATTCATCGAACAATTATTGATGAGGAGGCATCTACATGTATTATGTCAATGAGTTGCTGGAAAACTTTAGGTTCACCACCCTTGTTGCAATCGTCGATGACGTTAAAATCATTTTATGGATGAACATACACTCCATACGGGATTTTAAGTAACATGCAAGTCGAACTGGGGGGGAAAACAATAGAAATTGATGTGGAAGTTATCGATGGAAACCTCGATTACAACATCCTACTGGGAAGGCCCTGGATTTATGCTATGGCTGTCGTTGTGTCGACATACTTCAGAAAGATTGGATTTCCCTTTCAAGGGGGAATTACAATTGTCAACCAACAGACATTCCTCCCCAACAGTTCGCAAGTTATGGGAAGCATTTCGATGATCCACGGAAGCTCTCAGTCGCTTCAAAATATCAGAGTAGGCCTACTAAAAGACCCTATATTGATGAGTACTTTTTCCCTACCACCACCAAACATGGCAGAAGTAGCAACAGTGGGAACCTAAAATATGGTATCTTCAATTCAAAATATGTCCAAAAATGATATTAGCATGGATCGTCACCAGGTGTTGCCTCCAAGCCCAATAGAAATATTGTAGCAATCAATGTTCTCGGCATGGGAGGAAAACCCCAACGAATGCTCGTCAAGCATTTGGATAGATAGGTCTAAGGAGTATGGTACCTCTTTAGATCCTTGGTCACAAGTACATTCTATAGACGAAGGAATCGTTCAGTCAATGAACATATAGGGGGCGCCATGGGAAGATTACCACCATCGTTCCCATCTTCCGGATTACAACGAAGATTACTCCAGCAACCTTAATCATCCATCAGTGTTTGATTTTCTATCAAATATTGTAAACACGGTGGATTCCAAGCGAAATCTATCCAATATTGAAGAAACTATCGCCATAAATATCTCGACCAAACCAGATGTTGTAGAAAATATTCATGTCAGAAAATCTTGTTCTTCTTCAGAACTAGAGGTATATTACGCTCTCTTTCACGAATTTAGAGATGTCTTTTCATGGTCATACAAAGAAATGCCAGGCATCGACCTGAGAATAGTTGAACACAAAATTAATATGTATCCAGATGTCAAACCAGTAAGACAGTGGCTTCGGCAGGTGCACCCAAAGAAAGCCACTGCCATCAAAGCAGAAGTTGAAAAACTTCTTCATGCTGGTTTCATTTACCCGATTCCTCTAACTGATTAGCTATCGAACATTGTTCATGTGATGAAAGAACAAGGAACAATTAGAGTGTGCATCGATTACAGGGATGTAAACCAAGCTTGTCCAGAGGACAACTATCCTACACCCTTCATCGACCAGATAATTGATGAATGTGCCAGATGCAAAATATTTTCATTTATGGACGGATTTTCGGGGTATAATCAAATAAATATCCGCCCACAGGACCAGTCAAAGACTGCATTTATTTGTCCGTGGGGCACATTCACGTACCGTAATCTACCTTTTGGTTTAAAGAATGCAGGGGCAACTTTTCAGAGGGCAATGAATTATGCCTTCCATGACATCAAGAACATCGTTCAACCATACCTCAACGATCTTTCAGCTCACTCGCGAAAGCGGACCGATCATCTGCAGCATTTGAGAGCAATATTTCTACGTTGTCGACACTACAAAATAAGACTCAATCCGCAAAAATGTGTGTTTTGCGTCGGTTCTGGTCGTTTACTTGGCTTTATAGTTTCTAAGGACAGAATTTGTCTCGACCCATGTAAGGTTCAGGCAATCATCGATTTGCCTCCACCTTCAAATTTGCTTCAGATTCAGAAACTCCAAGAGAAAGAAAACTTTCTAAGGAGGTTCATTCCAAATTATGCCAAACTTGCTAAAGGTTATACATGTCTTTTGAAAAAAGAAGTACCCTTCAATTGGGATTAGGTCACGCAAGCTTCCTTTGATGCTCTAAAGGAATCCCTAATAAAAGCATCATTAATGTACGCTCCTGATTATCAAAGAGACTTTAACCTGTATCTGGCTACAGCAGATACGACCATTGCAATGGTTTTAGTTCAAGAAGACAATGGAATCGAACATCCTATTTATTATTTAAGTCGAAACTTAAATGATACAGAAAGAAAGTACTCATATGTTGAAAAGCTAGCTCTCACTGTTGTTCAAGCAATACAGAGATTTCGACATTATGTTCTCTTTCGAAAAACTACCGTTTTGTCAGATTGCAACCCCATGACTTATATCTTGTCGCGACAGTTGCTTGGGGGAAAATATTCAAAATGGATAGCAATTTTGCAAGAGTTTGATCTGGAATTCGTAAAATCCAAATCAAAGAAAGCTCTAGTTTTCACAGAGTTACTATGTGATTTCCCATCGTCATCTAATGATTCAACATCCAAAGCAATAATCGTGGATGAATCTTTGTTTCTAATATCTTCAAGCCATCTGTGGTATGGAGATATAATCATTTACCTCCAGACCCAAACATATAGGTCTAATACCTCTCGCTCAGAACAACGACATACTCGATACCAAGCAAAAGACTACATGATCGTCGGTGATACGCTTTATCGTCGTGGTGTCGATACTATTCTACGAAGGTGCCTCACCCATGAGGAGGCCGAAAAGGTCCTGAATGATTGTCATTCAGGCGCATGTGGGGGGCACCAATCTGGTTATGCTACGACACAAAATATTTTACGAGCAGTTTTACGCAAATATTCAAAATGGATAGCAATTTTGCAAGAGTTTGATCTGGAATTCGTAAAATCCAAATCAAAGAAAGCTCTAGTTTTCGCAGATTTACTATGTGATTTCCCATCGTCGTCTAATGATTCAACATCCAAAGCAATAATCGTGGATGAATCTTTGTTTCTAATATCTTCAAGCCATCCATGGTATGGAGATATAATCATTTACCTCCAGACCCAAACATATAGGTCTAATACCTCTCGCTCAGAACAACGTCATACTCGATACCAAGAAAAAGACTACATGATCGTCGGTGATACGCTTTATCGTCGTGGTGTCGATACTATTCTACGGAGGTGCCTCACCCATGAGGAGGCCGAAAACGTCCTGAATGATTGTAATTCAGGCGCATGTGGGGGGCACCAATCTGGTTATGCTACGACACAAAATATTTTACGAGCAGTTTTACGCGAAGTTCAAGCTCATTAAAAATTAAACCTTGTAATGAGCATATGTTCCACCAGAGTTTAAGCTCATTAAAAAATGAACCCACCTCCAGTAAATAACCATTGTGAATGACTATCTTCAACTTTTGAGCCTTGGTCATCTTCTTACCATCACCTCCACTCTGTTTTAGCCAATCATTCGCCTCCATTTTATTGTTTACCCCTTTCGAGGAATAGCTATGACGAGTGATCCTATTAGCCACCCTTTTACACTGTCGTGATTGGAAAGTTTCTAACCTTACCTAGAACCAACTGCTATCTGAAAACATCACTTGTTCCTCAAAAAATGAGTCTCCTTTAAGCTCTTTTCATCTGACTCGTAAAAAAATGAAAAGATTGCGGAGCGATTGGCCTCTCTAGCACGTTAAACTGATTGGAAGTTCTATCCCTCCTCTATATTTTAATCTTTTTTGACCTAAGGGATTATTGCACAAAAAGATCAAGTGTTTGTCTTGTTCGGCTCATTAAAACTATCAAAAATTCATCCCTTTCGCATTGTTTTATACTTTTTCGGACTTAAGGGATTATATTACAAAAAAGGAATATTTGAGTCTTCTTTCCGTCTCTTTTCAGACTCTCTAAAATTGAAAAGGACCGAGTTATCCTTGTCGTTAAAATAATAGCGGCAAACTTGTCCTTTCAGACAAGAACGAGTTTCACTGTCGCTAGGCTCGTTAATAAATAGCGACGGGTTTGCCCGAAGGGCAAATTATAGAACAAGCATATGTTATCCTCCTCAAGCTTGACAAAAATAAAGAGGTACTGGTCAGAAATGACTGGGGAAAATTGGGAAGAAAACTTGAAGAAACTTTATTGGTAGTAGGTTGCTCTTGAACATGACACTTTCACTCCATCACCATGATTGAGTCGGGTTGGGTTATTCCGTTCACCGGTCATATCACCATTGGTCCACCATACCATCCACTTTTGGGGTTAACGCTACCAATCCATTTCAGTGTCACCGATATGTTCAAGAGAATTCGCTCAGAGAATTCACCTACCCAACTTGTGTCTCATCCGCTACAATACCTTCACGCTTCATTCTTTCATGACTGCCACCCTGAACCTTGTATCATCAGAACGTTTTCAACTCTACAAAATCATTTGCTCCATCCCATGTCATAGATGTGGGATCCATTAATGCCCTCCTACGACGGGTCACTTCTTGTCGACATCAGCTCATTATCCAAGAAGCTAACCTAGGGACAAACCTTCCAGTACTTTGAAGCTTGCATGCCTCAATGGCAAGTTTCTCACTTCCGACGACAGGTTTACACTAATGGCCTTCGACCGAAATATTTTGCGTGGTGTTCGACATCAACTCATGTATTCGCACCATGTGAATTGTACTACATTACCTTGAGGGTCATCATCATTATCGGTGATTCCTCTCGCATCTGTTAACAAATTACATCATTGGTTGGTAATCAAATGATGTCCTTCCATGTTCGACATCAGAACATCTATTCACATGGATCGACTTGTACTTTCAGGTGAAGATTGAACGAGTTTTGAAGACCTTGGATCTATTTTCATCCATCCAGGCTGCGATATATTCAGGAAAATAAAGACATCAAATGTAAATCATTGTTGCACAGATAATCATCCAAACTAAGGGATGATGGCTCTACCAGAATCATCAGTCTGCACACAGATGGTTGTCTGTCCTATGTACATGAAAATGAATTTATCAAAGCTGAGCATGGGAATGCCTACCTCAACTAGATCATGAAAATATTATGAAGATAATGTATTGAATTGTATCTTATTACAGGTCACCTTCCAGTGCAAAAAACCTTGGATCCTCACTATAAAGCATTTCACCTGACACCAAAGGATTTACGACCTCATGCTTTACGGGGCAACTGTTATAGACATATTTGGGCACTGCAACCCCAATCACATATGTCCATAAACCAAGGGCTTCTAAGTCCCTAAAAGTGTTGTTTCATACCGTAAAGAAGCAAGGTCAGCTGATTACATCATCTCCCAGAAGTTTTCCATGAAAATCTACTCAGAACTAGTCAAAGCAGGACCATACAGATTGCCCAGTGCAAAGGGTGTGATGCATCTCACCTACCACATGAAAAAAGTGCAATGCATACTGGAAATCCCTTTTTTAGGGTGCGATGAGCGAGAGCAGACAAATGGCACAAGAAGTTTCTAAGTGGAGAACCTGAGAATCTTCTAGAAGCTACTCATTTGACACTTGCCTCCCTGAGTTCGCCCAGAGATGAGTAAGAGATCTAAAATCTCCAAGTGGAATCAAGAACTACCAGAGAGATGACACTAATCAAAATCCCAGAAGCTGACTCACCCAGTTGCAAATATCTATAAATGGATCCCTCATCCCAGAGATCCAAAGGTTGGAATTTGGTAATTTGCAAAGAGGTGCTGCTGGTTTCTCTTTGAAGACATTGTTGGGTGATCTTGCTTTGTGTGAGGTGAAGAGGGATTTCAAGCTGGGAGCATGGCACTGGGTCAGACCAAGTGGTTGTAATCCTCTCTTCTACTACTCTTACTAATAAAGCTATTTGATTTTTCCTCCATATTCTTGTGTAATCTCTGAATATTGTGTTGATATATGCATTTGTATGGTCAATATATATCTGATCCTATATTTTTTACAGTGAAAGATCTCTATGCTTTGATGGTATTATGCTGCTATGAATCTAAAGGTGCTCTATGAAGCTAGACAAGTAAGGAAGCAGTGGCGAGATTCTGTCAAAGGGGAAAGGAAACAAGCAAGGATCCAAGCGAAAGACTGAGGTTGGTTCTCTCTGCTTCTTTCCCATCGCTCTCTCATAAAGGAAAAGCAAGTAACTTGAATCTGTTTGTTTCTAAGATAGCTACCCGTCTTAGTGGGACTAGCAGCTCTGAAAAGACACTAGATTTCCCAGTAACAGTATGGTCCAAATTTAAGCGTCTCAAACCACCCATAAGAAAATTTATAGCGAAAATGTCAAATTAACCTTTTTTAAAAGCATTCAAGAAGCTCCACTTTCTTAGAGCATAACTTCGAAAATACAATGAATTGATATATGAAAATTGAACCAGATGATCAGTATGATTTCCCCTCACTAAGGTCCAAGTTTCATCCTCTAGAACCTAATGAAGGAAAAGTTATAGAAAAAATTCCAAGATGACCTATTTACCCCATAAATCACATTTTGAGCTTCCACCATTAAACTCCATGAAATCACTTATAGCATGTAGAGGAAATTAAAGAAAATGTAGCATGAAGTTAATAGGGAAAGCATGCAATTAACAAGGAGGGCATGCAATTAATAGGGAAGGAATGCAATTACCCAAAATTATAATGCATTTCCCATGCATCCTAATTCATTTAAATTCCATAGCCAAGTGAATGGAAACCCACTGATCATAAAGAAGAAAAAAGTTGTGAGATCGTGAAAATGTTTTCTTCTTCGTCAACTCATTACTATTAACTAGGTTCTTCCACCATTTGTCTTTCCAAATCGAATTTATGAGTGTTGGAGTATAAGGGAAAAGGTAAGGATAAAATAATAACCAAGAACCGCGTGACAGTTTCTCCTTTTTATTTTTGTAATCGCATCTTCACATTTCATCTTCCCAATGTTTTTCTAAAATATTATTGCAAATACGAACCATTACATCAAGGGGAAATAACACTTATTCAGGAAAGCCTTGTAGAAATTCCTTCTAGATTCAAACTATTTATGTAATATGCTAAAACAAAAGACTTGAATCTACTCTACTCATCAACGGAAACAATTAATCAATCGAGAAATCACAACATAAACATGAGACAAGATTCAATCACATATGCTAAGATATTTATCTAAGGGGAAATCTTGTTGCTCAAAACCCCTTCCTATTTTTATATTGCATTAGCTCAGAAAAAATAGAGAAGATTTACAATGTTTGCTCAAGCCTGAGCAACCTCTGCACTAGTACAATCTATCTCACTACCTAAGAAGCTAACTCTGGCCAATACTTAGAAAATTTTGTTGCCTTCAAAGCTCCTATTTTCTTGTGTTGTTTCTCAAGGAATTATCCCCCTATTAATTAGGGAAATCACCATCCCGAATTACGTAATCTCTATAGGCCCTTCTCTGACTACATGCACCACCTATACAACTCAGAAAATTATACAACTGATAGTACACTGCCCTTGAAATCCAATATCAACTGAGTAAATCAAATTTCATGCATGCATGAGTTAATTATGTCTGATTTATCAATTAATTGTTTGAACACATGAAGTTGCACCCGACTGCTAGACCTCCTACTAGTTCGTCCAACAATTGGAACTAGTTTAACTAACATTAACTCAGTTTAACTGAATTAAACTATTACAACTCAAATTAAACTCAACTTAGGCTCCTAAAATTTAGGAACCACTCTACATAACTCAAGTTAGGCCCTCAAATCGAATTAACTGAGCCAACTAAGTGAAACTAACTTAGTTAATTCATTATTGTTGTCTTGTGATGTGGAATTACAATTTTCTCCTAATTTAATTCAAGGGAAAATTAAATCAAGATTTTCTTGTTGCCATTTTCAACACTCCCTCTCAACAAGAAATGGATTATCTTCTACCCAATCCTACCTCTATGGAACTTGGATATTCCTCTTGAAAATTCCTTTGTCAAAATAGCTGCATCATGTTCCTCTATAGGAATGTACTCCAACAACATGATTCTCCTCTGCACATAATCTCGTAGATGGTGATATTGTATGTCAATATGCTTGGATCGATCATTAAAAACTGGATTTTAAGAGCGTTTGATACAAATATGATTGTCATAGTAAATCACAGTAGGATTCATCATCTTACCAAATAACCCAACAAGAATATTCCTCATCCAGATAGCTTCACAAGCTGCTTGACTAGCATTCATGTACTCTGCTTCTACTGAACTGAGTGCAATTGATTGTTTCTTCCTGTTGTACCAAGAAACTATTTTTGACCCAATACTAAAGTTGCCTCCTAATGTTCTCTTCCTGTCTGATGAACTACCCTTACAATCTGAATCTGTGAGGCCTTGTAGCTTCACTCCCTCTTTCTGCATGTACCAAAGACCAAACTAAGTGGTGCCTCTGAGTTATCTCATCACATGTTTGGTTGGATTAACCATTGCTTGAATAATATGGTTAACTACATAACACATGTCTGATCATGTTTTCACCAAATACATAAGTGAACCCACAAGCTGCCTGTAAATAGTAGCCTCCACTCTTCTCCTGAAGTAGCATCCTCCTTCGTCTAATTCCCTGCTAGAGGATTCTCCATGGGTTTGTTTCTCTCCATTTGGAACTTCTTCAGTATCTCGTTGGCATAATTTTCCTAAGAGACAAACAGTTCCCCATCTCCTTGCCATACTTCCATATCGAGGAAATAATGTATGAGCCCTAAGTCCTTCATCTAGAATTCTCTTGCAAAATCCTCTTTGAAATATTTGACCAACTTCTCATCACTTGTTAGAATTAAATCATCGACATATAATACTATAATCAATAATTTACCTTCAACCACAATATGCTAAAGGTTTGCATCTGCTTCATTTTTTGTGAAGCCCAACCTGGTGAAATAGTTTTTGATCCTAGTGTACCAAGCACGAGGTGCTTGTTTCAATCCATACAATGCTCGCTTGAGTCTACACACGTGAGACTCTATATTTAAGGTCTCAAATATTTCTAGTTGCTCAATTTACACCTCTTCCTCAATCACTCCATTTAGGATGTTGTCTTCACATCCATATGATGTATCTTCCATCCCATCTGTGCTGCAATAGATAGAATTGATCTGATTGAAGAGTACCTTGCTACTGGAACAAAGTTATCCTTGTAATCACTTCCCTCCACTTGAGAGAACCCCTTGGCCACAAATTTTTCCATTTGTTTCTCTATGCTTCCATTTGTTGCTTGCTTCACCTTGTAGATCCACCTTGAACAAACCACTAACTTGTTCTTTGTTCTTGGGAAAACTTTCCAAACACTATTTCTGACTATGGAATCATATTAATATACCATGGCATTAATCCATACTGGATTTTTCACTGCTTCCTCGAATGAAGATGGTTCTATCTCAACTAGCTCACTCATTAGAGCCATGTACCTAGTCTACCGATATGGTGACCTCCTCTCCCTGGGATATGATGTGGGCGCTCCCAAATTCTCTCTAGCATCATCCAATAATCTGTCAACTTCCCTGGCACACTTCCTTCCATCTTTGGATCTCTCTGCATGTGTGGGTGCTTCCACTCTCTTCTCCTCTACATGTGGCTTCTCCACATCATCATGAGGTTCTTCCTTTGGAGCCGAAATCTCCTCATCTACATGCAATTGAATCTCCCTCTCAAGGGAACATCTCATGGCCTTCTCTTCATCGAACTTCACATCTCTACGAACAATTGTAATCCTTTGAGATGTCAAGTACACCAAATAGTTGTGAGGTGTATCATTGTACCCCACAAATATTCCCAACTCAGTTGTTGGCTCTAGACTTTTCCTTACATCCTTGGAAACATGACAGTAAATTGATGAACCAAAGATCCTGAAGCATGACACATTTGGTTTCTTCCTTGAATAATATTCTTCTGGTGTACTCAACTTCAGAGTCCGATGAGGACTCATTTTCTACACATATATAGTTGTGTTGCATGCCTCACCCCACAAGTGCAATGGTAGGCCCTGATCATGTAACATCGCCCGTGAAACTCCCATAATGCTTTTGTTCTTCCTCTCAACCACCCCATTTTCTTGTGGGTTATGGGGTGTTATTAACTCCCATCAAAAGCCTTCTAATGCACAAAATTTCTTGAACTCATTCAACACATATTCACCACCGTTATCACTCCTGAGAGCCTTCACTTTCTTGCTAGTGTCTTTCTCAACAAGTGCTTTAAATTTATAAAATTAGGATAATGTCTGGTATTTCTTCTACATGAAGAAAATCTAGCACTTACATTAGAAAATAATCTACAAATATAACCTAATACCTGTGCTTGGTCATGGAGGCTGTCGAGAATGCTCCACACACATTTGAGTGAACTATTTCAAGGGTTGATTGCGCTCTACTACCCTTATCATGAAAGGTGGCTTTAGTGTACTTCCTCGGTGTAAACCCTTTGCATGTATCTCGCTACTCTACTGCACCCTTAGGAAGTCTTGTATAAATATTTTGCATAATATTCAAGGCTCCATGGTGCAAATGGCCAAGTCTTCTATGACATAATTCACTGATGTCTCGGCTCTGCACCTTCTCTCCTTTCATGCTTAAAGCAACACAGTCTTCTACATCTTATTTGTAGAGGTTCTTCACCCGAACCCCAATCTGCTTCACTTGACCCATTGTGATATGTCTAAGGAAAACCTTTCCTTTTCTAAATATCACGTCGTAGCCACGATCTTCCAACATAGCAATTGAAACTAAATTCTTCTTCAGACCCAAAACATACATGACATCTTTTAATGTGAGAGGATAACCAAACTCCCTCTGGAAAGTAACTATACTGATGTCGGTCGTGCTATACCTCCCATCATCTCCCATCTCGATGTGCATCTAGAGGTTCTTCTCCTCCAAGTCACTAAGGAATACTTTGTTATCCATCATATGGAATGAGGCTCCACTATCTAGATACCACACACTAACCATCATCAATGTCACCATGCATCTAATGAGTGTGAAATCCAACTCAAATTGTGAAGCTAGAGCTTCACCTACCGCTTCTCCTGAGGGATTCTTATCAACCTTATTGTTTAGACACTTGGTGGCATAGTGTCCAATCTTATGACGACAAAAACATTTAATCTTAGGCAAGTCCTTCTTTTTGCCTACCTAACAAGAATCTCCTTTGGATTGGGATTTCTTCCCTTTTTGTTTCTTTTCCCTTACAACAAAGGCACAGTTATCCTCATCATCATGCTTGGATGAGGTTCCATCTATGGTGTTCTGCCTTATCTCTTCTTGCACCAAGTTGGAACATAATTGCTCCCAATTTGACAGCTTCTCCCTCCCATTTACCGAATCCTAGTAGTTGTTCTAGCTCTTTGGAAGGCCTAGAAGTGCTAGGCTTACTAGATCATCTTCAACAAATGTAATACTAACACTTTCAAGTTCATCCCAGCATTGGGAGAACTTGCTTAGGTACAGTGGTATTGTGTCACCCTTCTCTATCTTGATTTTCCGAAGTTTTTCCTTTAGTGCCAGCTTCCTATGGTCAATATTATTTTCAAAAACATTTATCAAGGCTTTCCACATTACATATGGGTATCCTTCCCGTGGAGATTCGAGACAATATGATCTTGAACTCCTTCTAGTATGATCCTCCTTGCCTTTGCCACACATTTCTTCCACTCTTCCAGATCTTGAGCATCAGTTGTTGGAGGCTTAGGAATATCATTGTCTATGAATTCCTTCAGCCCATTATCTTCCAACATTGCCTCCATCCTGTCCTTCCAAGAAATATAATTCGAGCTACCCTCAAGGGCATACTCGAGTCTCAATCCATAGAATGACATCCTACTGGCTCTAAAGAATGATCCTACAAATTCGATTTACTTGCAAAGACAAACTTGAATTCTTCTCTTCTATTGTGATTCTTGCTCTAATACCATGTAGAAATTCCTTGTAGATTCAAACTTCTTATGTAATATGCTAAAACAAAAGACTTGAATCTACTCTACTCATTAGTGAAAACAATTAATTGATAGAGACATCACAACATAAACATAGGATAATATTCAATCACATATTCTCAGAGATTTATCTAAGAGGAAATATTGCTGCTCAAAACCCCTTCCTATCCATATATTGCACTAGATCAGAAAAATAGAGAAGATTTACAATGCTTGCTCAAGCCTGAGCAATCTCTGCACTAGTTCAATCTATGTCACTGCCTCACTAGCCGACTTTGGCCAATACTTAGCCAATTATGTTTTCTGCCAAGCTCCTATTTTCTTCCGTTGTTTCTCAAAGAATCAACCACCTATTAATTAGGGAAATATCCATCCTAAATTGCACAATTTCTATAGGCCCTTCTTTGACTGCATGCACCACCTGTACAACTTAGAAAATTATACAACTAATAATACACTGCCCTTGAACTCCAATCTCAATTGGGTAACTCGAATTTCATGCATGCATGAGTTAATTATGGCTGATTTATCAATTAACTAGTTGAACACATGAAGTTGTACCCCACTGCTAGACCTCCTACTAGTTCCTCCAATAGTTGGAACTAGTTTAACTACATTAACTCAGTTTAATTGAATTAAACTATTACAACTCAAATTAAACTCAACCTAGGCTCCTAAAATTTAGGAACCACTATACATGACTCAAGTTAGGATGACAACTCGAATTAACTTATTTAACTCATTCTTGTTGTCTTGTGATGCAGAATTACAATTTTCTCCTAATTTAATTCAAGGGGAAATTAAATCAGGGTTTTCTTGTTGCCATTTTCAACAAGGCTAGGATTTCTCCTATGCCTCTTGCATATTTTCCTCCCTAGTCAAGTTTTTCCCCTTCCAAAAGGCATCATGATCTGTTGGTTGTTCCCTTCCTTCAACTCTAGAATTTTTAGTAATTAAATATAATAGTACATCACATAATAAATTTTAGTACATAATATAAATGTTGATAACCCAACATTAAAAGTTTTTAATTACATCACATATTTTGGGTAAATGAAAACGGGGTGTCATAATCCACTCCCCTTTAAAGGAACATTGTTCTTGATGTTCTCATTGATCTTGGATCTTCTTTTTCTATAACAATGCCAACCTAGGTGTTGTCTTTAACTGCAAAATTCGTCTTCATCCTTCCCATAGCTACATCAAAAATCTATTTCTCTTCAATTATTCTCCTTTCATCACGATGTATGTTATGTTTGGTTTGACTACCTCTAAACCTTATGTAGTTGCCTTGCACAAGACCAAATTTCCCTGCAATAAATATATTACCAGTGTTTAATATTGTAGGCTAAAACCATAAGTTTTAGATTTGAAAACCATTGTGACATTGCATATAGTCTTACATGCACAATTACTCTCTACTCTTGCATATCAACCCACTTTCTTCTAGTTGCATTCTATTTAGTACCTACACCAAAATATCAACATCACATATGTGTTACAATTCATTTTCTTGCTCAACTAATAATCCTTCTATAGGAAACTTGGATTTTTCCCAAAAATAAGTTGAATTTCTAATAGGTAAGGTTTTAAACCAATACTTATATGTATGGTTATTCTTTTCCTCCTTTGCCTCCACAGGTAACAAGTTTAGCACATTGTGTCTACATTTGAAAGACCCTCTTACGCTCATATCCCAGTGAGCATGTGAGAAATTTCTTCTCCCATAAGTTACTCACCCTTCTAGACCCATACAAGCCCCATCCTTAAGTGATCTACCTATCCCAAGGATTTCTTGTGTGGTATTATTGAAGATATTGTTAGTATTGTAGACAAGCTCCCTTCTAGCACACTCCACAGGGGCTTCACTCAATGAACCACTGACATATCACGTGCATTTGTGGCATACTAGACAATACCCCTAATTTGACTACATATTGGAAAATACCTCTAGAAATCACATTATTTAACCCCCTACCAATATGAACCCAATACACCTTCCCAATTAAAAAAATCCCCATTTTCACTAGATATTCTAGCTATCCATTTTTTCATTAATATTTTTTATACCCTTTTATATTTTTTCATTAATTTTGAGCTCCATTTTTTATACATGTAAATAAAAAAAACTATTTACCCCATGTATATCCCCTAATATATCATGTCATTTTTTCCTCAATATACATCCCGCAATATGAACCCATGTGGTATGGTATTTCTCCCCCAGTGAAGCCCCCATGGCACACTCTAACGTAATTTACACTACATTTCTCATGGAGACTTACATTCAAGGTGCCCTTTATGACTTGCTCCCATGAGGTAATCAAAGTGTGTCATAAGGTTGCAATGTCACCACAGTGGCCTTGTTCCTAAGCTATTTACTTCATAATTTCACATATATCACAACCCTCAATTCCCATAAGATATACTCCAAATTTTCAAATTTTCAAATTTTAATTTCCCAAATTTGTGTCATTTAGAATCCTATCGCACAAACATGAGACTTTTAGTTAAGATGTTGGGCTCATTTGTAGGTGGTGATATTTTTATCTATCATAATTTCTTTTGTCTCACACCCCATTCTAGAACTCTACCTGCAATCCGAACTTTCAATCAACAAAATAGTGGTAAGTGTTCATACATAAAATATTTTCATTGCAAAATTTACAACATCCCCCCATGTGATATTAGAATTATTACACACATAATAAGTATATCAATTTAAACTAATTTTATATAGATTGAAATGAAACTATTATTTGCATTATATACTTGCATCATAATCATGTTAGATTATGAGTCCCTAAACAATCACAAAATCCAAGAATACAATTGTCATGAATTGTAATTCTTATCTTGATGAGTTTTTATGATGATCCACTAATGAGTTGTCAATGTGATCTAGATCTAGATCTATAATATATAAAATTATCATTGATGTATTATAAAATATAATTTTGATATCAATACAATATAGCAGAAGGGCATCGAGCCTTTTCCACTAGTTTTCTTGCTTGTATCGCTTATGGCAATTTCTTAACATGGTATCATAGTTTTTTTAGTCTTAAGGACCTAGTAATTCCATGATAGATTTTCATGGAGGATTTGCAATTTATATCTAATTCTTGAGAATTTTGCTAGTGCTAAGTTGAATGTGAAGCCATGGTAGTGATCCATGAGTGATTTAAAATATACGTTGATGGATTGTGGAAGGTTCAAGTAAGAGGCCCAATATTTTATTCAATCTAGTAATCCATGAAAGATGACATGTGGGATGCATGGAGCATAAAGATATACTTTGATAATATTCCTGATAATCTCATGATCTACACCAGTGATCAACTAGATCTGGATCTCACTTCCTGGAAAGACAAGATTTTTCAAAGTTTGCAAGTTGTTACTCTTGTCATTGTCATGGCTAAATTGGTATTGAATCATGGATCTGGTCAATCAATTGTTGAACCATATATATTTTTACCTATTGGATTTATTCATGGCTGAAAATAAAGTCCCAGAATTATTTTCATGACATCTCTATTGTAAGCTTAAGTCAAAGCAAGTTTTTTGGCATCTTCATTCTAGAAAACCCTTGATTCATATTCTCTTCATGCTACCAAGGAAATGATGGAGAAGTGATGATATTTACACCAATTAAATTGTTGCTAATGTTGGAAACTAAGAAAATATTGAGAAGGGAATGAATAAGTGTTTTACCACTTTTAACAATATTTAGCCAATTCCTTTAACAATTAGCAGAGCTATTTAAATATTCAACAATTAACCATGAAATCAATACACAACAATACTATCAACATCACACATATAAGCAACACATGGAGACACCATATGTACGTGGAAACCCATAAAGGGAGAAAACCAAAAATATTTTTGTTTTGATGTAAATGAAAGAACCAACTTATATTTTACACCATATTAAGTAAGCACCAACCTATAAGAGGCTCTAACCTCTCTTTCTTTATAAGAACCCACTTTCCAAAAGCACCAACTCCAACTATTCAGAGGCACCAATGTATTGATATTTTTCAGGCCCCTACCTAAAGGAGACACAAATCCCCTATTAAATGAGGTAAATATTTGTTCTAACAAGTTTTTATGATCTTGTTTTTGCAACACTCTCTATTTTTTATCCTCTGCACTTTTCTTTACAACAACTTCATCTTTAACCAAAGCTCCTCCTACAACCTCAATTTTTGTCCTTTTATTCTTTGTATGCTTCAGACTTTTGGCATTTAAAATCTTTTTCACTATCATATCTTGTCAAATATCTCTCTCTATCCCTCACATTGTTTATTTCATTAGAACAAGAGAAAAATTCTTAATTACAATTCCAATGACTAGTTTATATCAATCTCGTCTCATCAATTGTGTCTTTTTACATTCACAATTTTTTAGGAATAAAATTTCTTCAAGTTCATGTTGTTTTAAATTGATTGGTCTCTTCATTTTAGATTCATGTCATTTTTTGATTCATTGGTCTCTAAATCAACATCTCACATTTCCCGTCTTCATGCAGCCGTAATAGTTCATGTTTGGCATGTTTAGCCGTCTTCACCTTAACTATATCTTAACTAAATTTTGGCACCAATAACACCAAATTTTATTTGTTTTATTCCCTTACACTTCATACATTAACTTCACATGAAAGCATGGCTTGAAACCATGGCATAAGTGCATGAGGTGCTTATTTTCTCCATGGTTCAAATTGTTGTCCCGTTAAACCTTTAACGCATAGGTTTAATATGCCCATAAGCTAGAACCATTTGATTCCACCTAATGTGCTTGAACACACTTCTTGGAAGCCTAAATGGCCTAAAACACCAAAAATAAATAAAATAGAAAATTTCCAACAAACAAAACCCCATGGCATAGAACCCAATGCTTTTCCACGTTGATTTTTGATGTCATCATTTACGCATGGCAATCTTTGAGTGGTTCCACATGTCACTCATATTCAATACACTTGGACACCCAATAAGGTTATTTCCACCTATTATGTGTCACTATGTCGGTACACCATGTCATCACTCTACCACCTTTCTGACACCTATCACTTTCCCAGTGGTCCACGTTATCTAATTGTTGCATCATGGCCAACTATCAACCACCTACCTTATACAAAAGAGGGATTTGACTTTAGTGTTTGCACTGTTTTCCTTTTTTTAATCAAAAATTAGTCGGAGCACAAAATCACGTTACATGCCAAACTTCCCATGCTGAGAAATCTCTTCATCTAGCAACTTCTGCCAACCACACTATGCTCCATCAACTTACTACGCCAATACTCTCATACAAAACCTTCATGGAGGGACATGAATAATTTTTTCAATTAATGAACATGTTTCCATCTCTCATATTCTATCTACCATACCAACGCACCCATCACTAAACCTTAGGATGAATTAGTCTTGGCATGGTGAGATGACGTGTCCTGCTAGTTTTCATCACACTTCCATGTGTCACCCGACAAAGGGCCACTTTGGCACCCAAAAGTGCCAAATTTGCATGTCGTTTGGCCTTGCTACATCATGCCATATCATCCTCACACTGACCTATCAAGCTAGTTGGTTTCCACATCATTTGAGTCCTTCAATCATGTATCACCACACATCTTTTCCACCTCCTCATCGGTACGGGGAAAGGGTCCAATATCTTGTGGTTTTGCACCAAAATCCTTATTAATTTAAATTGGCATGGGTTTTAGAATCTTTTTAATTTCCATATTCCTTAGAGTCCATCATAAAGAAGTCTAAAAACCGCGGCACCGTGGCATCGCTAGGACCTTTGGACAAATCCTCCACACTATGCTATGAAATAATGCAATAAATAATGGAAATAGTTTTTGTCCCACACCTTTTGTCAGCTGGAGAAACCATGCCCTTGGAACCTTTCCAAACTTAAAAACTTGAATAACTCTTGATCCCTTAGGGGTTTCAAAAGGTTACATATACCTTTAGAAATGTCTCTCTGGGGAATATACAACTAAGCACTTTGTAAGACCACTTGAGATGATCTACTACAGACAAAATTCCCTCAAATATAGGTCATTAGAAATCAATGGCAACCATGATAATCTTCAACAAGCTCATCCTAAACTTGAATCTACTGGAAATCAATCAATACTCCTTTGACATCAATGACAACTCTTTGCTCAATAACATCCCCCTTCGGCATTGATGGCAACACTATGAAACATTGTTGATCATTATGGAAATACTATTTGGCATCACTCCTCTTGACAATCTACTAATGTTTATTAATTCATTATTTTCTATCTATATGACATTCTCCAATGTTTGTTAATAATTTGATATCAATGGAAAAGGGCTTGGATACTCCATATGTGACCATTCTACCCATGAGGACATATAATAGGATGTTGATGATTGTTGTTGTAAGTACATGCTCCCCTTGAACATTTGAGATACCAATTCATCTTTGTACAGTTTTAAGATTCGGTTTCTAAGGAATATCCCCCTTTTGAATATCCTTCCTCTAAAAATATACTCAACATGCATGGACTTCTCACTCTTTCCAATTGTAGATGGTTGCCAATTTTAATAACTACTCATAGTCTACTCCTTCTTTGAATGTTTCCATTTATGTTATTTTCTCACTCTTCCAATTTTATCTTGAGAAGTCATAGGCTAGTCACTATCCAATTGTTTCCCCCTTTAACCTTGTACTACTTCTATTGATCTTGAGACTCCCCCTAGGTTCTCTTTACCAACTTATCTTTGGAATTTTAATCATAAATCTATCCTTGACTAAATTTAAATAGTTATCCTCATTGAAAATAAATTAGTCAAGAGATGAGGAAGGCATCACTCCCAACTTTTGTCTTAAGTATTCAAAGGGTTCTCGGGTAAGGGGCTTGGTGAATATATCAGTTATTTTTTCAATTGTTGATATATATTTTAATTTCACAATCTAATCAACTACATGTTCTCTGATAAAGTGATACTTTATAGGTATACGTTTGGTTTTGGAGTGAAGAACAAGATTCTTTGATATACTTATTACACTTGTATTATCACATTTGATGGGAATAGGTTCATCATATGTTGCCTTCATCTCTTGAAGTGTTTGTTTCATCCATACTACTTGAGTACAACATCTTGCAACTGTTATGTACTTGGATTTACAAGTAGATAGTGAGACAGAGATCATTTTTTTTCTCAACCATGCTACCAATGAGTTTCATATAAAGAAGGAACCACCACTTGTGCTCTTTCTATCATCTATACAACTAACCCAATCTACGTCTGTGTATGTAGGCAAAAAAAATTATTACCCTTTGGATACCACAGTCCATAGTCCATTGTGCCTTTTATATCTCTAAAAATTATTTTTGTAGCTAATAGGTGGATTTTCTTGGGTGTTTATTGGTATATTTATATCAAAGTGACAGATTACAATATGTCTAGGTGTGAGGCTATACAACAAACTACCAATCATTGATATGTATTATTTTTAATTTATTAACTTATGGTGACTCGTCATATTTACCTAGCTTAAACCCAGTGAGCATAAGAGTGTTAACAAGTGAACACTCTTCCATTTTGAATTTATTTAATATTTCTTTTAGATACTTTCCTTAGGAGATGAACTTTCCTTTTGAATTTTGTGTAGCCTATAAACCAATAAAAATGAGACTTATCCAAGAATAGACATTTCAAACTCAGACTTCATTGCAGCTGCAAACTCTTCACTTAGTGAGTCTGTATTATTGGCAAAAATTATATCATCAACATAAACAACAACAACCACAAGATCCTCATTATCAGATTTTATATATAAATTATTGTCAGTTTTCCCTCTTGTGAAGCCTTGATTCTGTAGATAATTTTCTAATCGATAGTACCATGCCCTTGGTGCTTTCTTGAGTCCATATAGTGAGTTTTTTAACTTGCATACATCATTAGGATTTTCTAATAGCTGAAAACTTTCACTTTGTTCTATATACACCTCTTCTTCAAGTTCTCCATTCAAGAACGTTGATTTCACATCCATGTGATATACTTTAAAATTATTATTATATGCAAATTCTAAGAACATTCTAATTACTTTTAATCTTTTTACAGGAGATTTTTTTCTTCAAAATCCAATCCTTCAACTTGAGCATAACTTTTTGCACACTAATATATCTTTGTTTTCGCTAATTTGTCCAACTTAAGTTAACTTATTCTTGAAGACCCATTTTGTACCTATGACATTCTTATCTATTGGTCTTGGAGTCAATTCCCAAGTCTAGTTCTTTTCAATTTGGTATAATTCCTCATTCATGGCACCTATCCAATACTTGTCTTCACTTTCTTGAGAGAATTTTTTATGTTTGATCATGGATAGCATGGATATATATGCCGGACTAGAAATGCCCACTAGTTTACTTCTTGTTTGAACTCCTACTTCCTTATTACCAAGAATTTGACTTTCAAGGTGTTTCTTTTGAAAATACCTTGAAGGCGGTTTAATATGTGTATTATGCTTATTTTTCTTCCTCCTTTTCTAATTCTTCAAGTTGATCTTTTTTCTCATCATTTATGGTCTAATCAACTGGATTAATGAATCTTGTTTGTTGGCTTTTGAAAGGTAGTTCCTCGTCAGCTTTTACATCGATACAATCAACTATTTGTGTAATATTTTATTGTAGAATTTGTAGCCCTTGCTCTTTGTCGAATATCCTAAGAATATTTCTTCATTATCTTTTCATCATTAATTTTTATGTAACATTTTCTACCAAAAACTTTGAATTGTTTTAGTGATGCTAGTTTTCCATGCGACAATTCATAAGGTGTCTTGTCATTGTTTGGCCTGAGATGTGCTTTGTTTGAAATATGGATTGTTGTATAAATAAATTCATCCCAATATGTCACTACTACATATAGGACTAAATTTTGACAACATAGTCCAACTGTATGGCTTGTACTATCGTAAATTACAAGAAAAATGTCATTATTTTCAAAAACATGTGTAAAGTCCCTATGTTCATTGTATTTCTGATGGAAAATTTATAGGGAGTCAGAATTGTGATGGGAAATTTTGTTAGGCCCCTATACTACTAGTGTAACCCCTTATTGTTATTTGTACAACCCCCTTATTATGTTGTTGTACCCATGTAGTCCCCATATTGTTACTATTGTGCCCAATAGAAGCCCACTATTGTTATTATTGTGCCCTTACATTATTATTGTTATGTCGGCTCTGATTATATTATGACCCCTTAGACTCCTATATATAGAAAAGAGGTATTGTCATTTGTATCATCAAAGAATCATTCATTTGTGTAATGTAAAGGAGGTTTCCCCCTTGAAGAGGCTAAATTCTAAGGCGTTGATCTATCTTTTCTATCTTTTTGTGAGTTGGTTTCATAACATTTGGTATCAGAGATTTGGATTCTAGGGTTTCGCTATTCCAAATAGGTCATCGTGGAATTTTCGCTATAAATTTTATTCTGTGACGTTTCAGAAGCGAAAAAAGAACCCATTTGAGAAGAAATCGCACTGAACCTTGGGTCCGAATTTTAGATCTTTTCGTGCTATATTTATGGAGATATGATCTGAGGAATTTGGTCTTTTTGCAGACTCTTGAATTACATTCCAAACAGGTGACCTAGGGAAAATCGTCATAACATTCTCTATGAGCATCGGATTGAAATTTCATAAGAAGGTACAGAAATAGAATAGACTGTAGTTTCCTGTATATATTTTTAAGATCCAAAGGTCGAAACAGTGACACGTGGCACGTCGTACAAGTTCACTCTACTGAACTAGTCTATAATCAGGTCACCGTGGGAGATTTGGCATAAATCTTCCTTGGAGAATCAAATTTGGATCAGACTGGTGGCATTAGAAAGAGGACATAGAGGGATACTATAGGACATAATTTTAGAACTGGAAGAACGGAAATTACAGAGTTATAGTCGTTTCAAGATCGAGCTCCTAAAATCAAGAAAAGGCGATATGAGGAAGTTTGATGGAAAGGATCTGGTAAATTGGATACTTCAGATGGAGCAATATTTTGATCTCCATGGTGTACCACTATTGCAAAAGGTATGTATTGTATCTTCATTTTAGAACCGGATCAATTTTTATGGTATAAAGGGCTTTGTTCTCGTAAACAACTTGTTACATGGTCAATTTTCACGGAGGAAATGATAGCACGTTATGAGGATACAAAGAGAAACACCTTCGTTAGAGCAACAACACAACAATTGGAAAGAGTAAAAGAGCTTTGTTACATAGTGGAAAGTAAAATTATGGCAACAAGGAAGTCTACCCCTCGCAACTATAATAATGGAAGTGTTGTTTCTCCCAGCCTTCCACAACCTACAAGGGTTACACCACAACAATTGGAAGGGAAAAGAGAAAAGGGGCTTTGTTACAATTGTGATAGCAAATGCACTGAAGGTCATAAGTGTGCTGAGAATAAATTATTTTACATAGATTATGAAGAGGAGGAAGAAAAGGATCAAGAAACCTCAAAAGAAGAGTATATACACCAGGAACCAACCCCAGAGAAAAAAGAAATGAATCCGACCATATCTTGTAAAGAATTGACCGGAATTACCACTCCTCAAATTATCAAGATAGAAGGACATATCAAGAAGAAAAATGTTCAAGAAGTGAATGATCACATCGAGAATCAAGAAATGAATCCAACCATATCTTGTAAAGCATTGGAAGAAATTACCACTCCTCAAACTCTCAAGATAGAAGGACATATCAAGAAGAAAAAGGTTCAAGCAGTGAAAGATCACATCGAGCATCAACAACAAGTTCTCCAACTTTTAAAGGATAATTCCACTTTGGTGTAAAATCGAATGAAACAACAGGTAGATCAACATTGTAGTGAAAAATGATTTGATGTAGGTGATTGGGTATTTTTACTACTACATCTCAAGCAAGCTATTTATGAGAAGGAAATGTTGGAAATACTACATGCACTTAAGAAATGGCGACCTTACCGAATGGGAAGACACTTCAAGGTAAAAATGGATCATGATAGTCTTAAATACATTTTAGAACAAATATTATTTATAGAAGAACAGAAAAAATGGGTCACAAATATATTGGGTTATGATTTTGACATCATCTATAGAAAAGGGAAGCAAAATTTTGTTGCAGATGCACTCTCAAGAAAGGATGAGGATGTGGAAGCATTGTTTTGTGCTATTTCTATTATCCAACCAGATTGGATAAACGAAGCAAGGGATGAATGGAAGAAGGACGAAGAAGTGTGGCCACTCATTCAAAAGTTGCAGAAAATCCCAATTCAAACAATATTGCCAGAACTTGAAGAGGAAGGAAAAATCATATTGGAACCTGGAGCAGTCATAGAAACAAGAACTCGACAGCTACGAAATAGATAAATTTCAGAGTATCTCATCAAATGGAAGAACTTACCTGCTGAAGATTCCACATGGGAGGACAATAATATTCTACAGAAGCATCAAGAACTACTCAAGCGTTGAGGACAACACTTTTTTAAGGAGAGGGGCATGTTAGGCCCATATACTACTAGTGTAACCCCTTATTGTTATTACTACAGCCCCCTTATTATATTGTTGTACCCATGTAGTCCCCATATTGCTACTATTGTTCCCAATATAAGCCCACTATTGTTATTATTATGCCCTTACATTATTATTGTTATGTCGGATCTGATTATATTATGACCCCTTAGACTCCTATATATAGAAAGGAGGTATTGTCATTTGTATCATCAAAGAATCATTCATTTGTGTAATGTAAAGGGGGTTGCCCCCTCGAAGAGGCTGAATTCTAAGGCGTTGATCTATTTTTTCTATCTTTTTGTGAGTTGATTTCATAACAAATTTCTAGGTCATCACAATTGAGATTACATATGTTGTTAGTTGAAATTTCAACATCCTATTTAATGATTTGCAACTGCGACGAACAACATGTGTAGACGCAATTGCAACAACAAACATATTTTCCATTTAAAACTATAAATAGTCTACCTGTATGTATATATTATTTGGTGTAATTTGGGATACAATATAATAATATATAATATGTAATGTGTGTGTCTAGATATATATATATATATATATATATATATATATATATATATATATATATATATAAACCCCTGCTCGATTTTTCATAATTCATTTGTTTCCAAATGATCTCTAATGTTGCGAATTGATGAACATTTCCCTGAGCTCTGATGTCGTGGCTTGACAAACATTTCCCTAAGCTCCAAGGACTCGAACTGTGACTGCTCCTTGCTACAATTTTGTTTCCCTGAGTGGAGACTCAAACAGTTACCGCTCCTTTCTCTAAATTGTTTTCCCTGAGCTTCAATGAGACTCCTTGCTCCAAATTTATTTCCCAGCTAAGCTTCGCATTCGACCCTTGCTCCTTGTTCCAAATTTTTTTCCCTAAGCTTTGTGTTCGATCCTTGCTCTACATTCATGAGATGAAGACGTTGCATTGCACCCGCCTGTTCGAGCGCCACACTAGAGGAGACAGTGAAAGGCTGAGAGAAAAATGGTAATATCAATGATACCCTAGTTCCATGAGTATTTTCATAAAAATTTTATTTAATTTAAATTTGTAATGTGATTATAGTCTCTCGTAAAAAACCTTCCATGAGTATTTTGATATAGTTTTTGTTTAATTGAAATTTGAATCGTGATTATTGTTTGAACTTGACCATTATTTTATGCCCCACCTTCCTCCTTCTCCCTTCACTACTTCTTGAACCTTCCCACTAATACCTTTTCTACTTCGCTCAAATCAGATGACCCTTTCCACCCATAGATTTAGTGTGTAAATTTGACTTGGTCCCTTAACTTGGTCTTGTGTTCATTCTTCCTAGTGGAGAATGCAGGTTTTTGTCAGTGATTGTCCACATCTTGGCTCGGGAGTCATTGTCCATGGTTTCCAGCAACTAGACCCATGGGCTACCCTCCAATAACTCAACCTATATCTCAACCCACAAATCAGCCAACAAATACCCTCCTACATATCAATCACTCTCATTCTCTACCCATGGTCACTCGCATCTCGGCCCATGAGCTATGTCATGAGCTCAACATATCTACATCTTGTGATCTTTCCTTCAAGGCATAAATCATGGCATAAACCTACCTCGATACTAAACTACCAACCAATGAACCAAACATATGGTCTAGATTCGGTGTGTAAATTTGATTTGGTCCCTCAACGAGGAATTTTGCGTAAATCATGGTGTATCTTGACATACCTTGGACATATGATATTGATCTCAGATCATTGTGTCAATATCACATACTCAAATCTATGCAACGAACTTTCACCACAAAAATCGGATATGTACTTTAGAATTTCGGTCAACTCAACGCAAAGCTTGGATAGGAGACATAGACCTTGATCAAACCACCACATATATTCAGATATGTGTTGTAGACTTTGTTCAGTGCAATTAAAATTTGAATTGATTTTACATGAGTTAATTATTTTACCTTCTTCCTCAACTTAGCTAAAAACACTATAACTTGTTTTAATTGTGGAAATTGACAAAACCTCTATCCCAAAAGAGAAGAGAGCAATAAACATTCAGTATTTACATGAAGGAATGAGTATTAATTAAAACTAACTACTAATTTATGAGTTCTTACAAGATATAAGGCATTAAAAAATTACAAGTGTATAGGTTTTTAGTTCTTCGTTCAAATAAATCCATTTATTGACATCATTATCACTCCCTCAATTTTATTCAACTTGTTCTCGTTGTACCTCTTTTGCCTCAATTTCCTTCCAATTTACTTTTATTGTATTTCCCTTTGATCCTACCTTTGATTACCATGCCCATAGTATGTTATTCATCTATGGAGACCATTATTTTTGTTCCAAGTACTCACTATTGTGTTCTTTTAAACTTTTTTTAACAAAACTTTGTTTTTCCTTGTTCTTATGGGCTTCCACAAATGAACCACAATTTTGTATGTATTAGTGGAAACATATAAATATATATAGACATTACGCTTTATCCTACCCAACCATATTTCATAATGTGGGCTTGATTATCACACTATGATCATTTTAACATCTTCTCTCTGAGAGAATTCATGTCTAAGCTTGTTACATAGAAGTCCAATGTAGTGATTATAAATGGTATAGACATTCTCACATAAGTAAGCTTCCATGAATTTATGTGTGGGTTGTATATGATCATTTTTTCTTATTTATTGCATTAGGAATGGATGGTAATTATTGGTTGAGTTCTCAATGGTCAAAAAAGTGTGTCCATGGATTTTAATATATTTTGCCAATAACTTATCTTAGGATCCCAATATTGTCTACCTCGGTTATCAATCCCTTTATTTGATAGTAAAATATATGCTTCCAATCATTCTTTATTTATTCCATGTTAGAAGTTCTATTTATCTTAGATTTGACAATTAAGGTTTCAATGTAAGTAAGTTTGGGTGGCCTTCAAGAGAATAATGCCATAGTTTAACAAGAGGTGACCACTTTCATCGTAAACCAATGCTTTATATTGCATAATAGACATGTACCTAATGAGTTAAAATTGAAGTGTTGACATCCTTTGATACCAGTTATCTTGTAGTTCCCATACAACATGTTTGGATACACAAATATTGGAATTTAAAGAGTTCATCAATTAGATATGGAACAAAGGAACTGTGGTCCTCACATGTCCTATATGTTTCCACCATCTATGGCAATGAAAAGTTGTCTTTCCAGTTTATTTTTCAGTTGATATAATATCATAAGTTCCATGTATGTTTTCATGTGTGTCTGACATTATGAGGGAACCAAATACAATAATTTCAAACATTTTCTTTGTTATTAAAAGGGATGAAAATGCAAACACAAAGTGAATTTAATTATTTCTCACACAATTATCCAGTTTCTACATTCATCCACCATTGGTTCTTGAATATCTTTGAGCCATTTAACTCATCAAGGGATAATGAAGTTTTAACCTGTCATTAAAAAGTAAAGGCTAAAGTAGACAAATCCCCGAGTGTTTTGTCCATGTGTAAACATTCTAGGTAAGGAAGTTGAGAGATTCATGGCACTACTAATAATATTGTTATTCTTACTTAACCTTGGCATAGAAACCTTTGCCTTGTCAATTTTGTCATGTAATTTTTTTTCATTGTAGCCCCAACCCAGTTTCATGGTTTTATATGTGATTTAATTCCCACAACCCACAAAGACATATGGATGATATTTAATTACATACATTGAAATTGAAACATTTAAGGCTACTCTACCAATTTTTGACATTTTCAGCTGATACAAGAAAATAAATGTAGAGTGGTCCTAAATGCCTTAAGCTAATTTTCAGTGAATCTATATATACTAACTATTTGAGGTGAGGGAATTAAATTATATGCTAAAAAAATAAAACTGGGAGGGCAATAATATACTTGCAAATTTTTTCTACATGGTATCAGAGCTTATGAACCTATAGTGGCTAGAGTGAATTTTCCAGACTAGAAGAGGATGTGGGACGATTTCATCTAGGAGGAGTGTCAAGATTGATTGGTCTCCATGAGGGGAGACTTTACAAATATATGTTTTACATGTAATTTTGTCACATCCAACCAAGTGGCCTTGAAACTAGATCAATCAATATCCTTTAACACTTTGCATTCATCCCTTGCAAATACTTCTCTCCAAAAAGTCCAAGAATTTTGGGTTAAACAATTAAAAACCTATTTTTCCCTCATCGCACTTTCCCTTCATGAAACCTACACTGTTGTAAGTTGTACACATATCATATACAATGACTAGTGCATGTTTCCTTCACAGTAAGTGCGACGGCTCTTGAATTTCGGTAAAAGTAAAAAACAATTTTGAACCTTCTCTTTCCATTAGCTTCTCGAATGGTTTTAACTATTTATTGTTAGACAAAGATCTAAAACTCCTATACTTGAGGTATTATTTCTTACCCATATAACTTATCCTCCCTCCTATTTGGATCTAAGTCCTAGATTGGTAAATCCCAAACCACCCCATTTACCCTATAAATTCACTGTCTCACATAGAGTCTACGTTGGATTTGGAAACTCTTAGTTATGTCCTCATGTTTTTATTTTGTGCCCAGGGATCCATTATCCATCCATGCACTTAAGTTGTGATTGAAGGCTTACTCTGTGGACAAGATAGTTGGGAGACATTTACAAGGTCAATAATTGAAATGGTTGTATCTTCTCCTACATTCATTAATACAAAAGGTGCTTTGTTTTCCTATACTTATGTCTCATTAATGCATATGTATTACAATGCCTTCTTGACTCTTTGTTTAGAGATGTTAGTTATGTTATTTGTAGGTTGTAGTCCTCTTTCTTATTTTAGTTGATTTGCAGGTTACACTTTTAGCATTTGGAGTTGGAGCTAAAGATTACAAGTAGGGAGAAGAGGAGAGCTTGTGTTGGACTTGAAGTAATTATTTCTTCCATATTATAAACTCTCTAAGAAAAACATAAGCCCTTTTTTCTCAGTTGTTTCTAAATCAAGCCATTATATCTAGGGAGTTTCCTTCTATCAGTAGAAGGAAATTATCCATTAAACAACTTGGAAACTGTTATCACTCAGGTTGTCCTTAAGCTCCGGAAAAGGATACGGCCGAGGTAACCACAGACCAACTTTGGACTGCAGGTTCTAGCCAACCTGCAATCAGAGAGGGCTCTCTCTTTTAGATTTAACTTTGTTGAAAAGGATTTTAGGCTAGGTTTTGAGTTCAAAGGGTTTTTGTTTTGTTTTTGGTGGGAAAATTGATGTTTTCAGACAGAGAGGCAAGGCATAGTCTGGAAGTTTCATAACCATTGGGCATGGAGTCAAGGAGGAGAACTGTTGGTGCATTTCTTCGGTCACAAGAGAGGAAAATGGAGCAAGATAGCTGCGCATGAAACAATATTTCAAGTTTAAATGATTGAAAGAATGCTAAGTAATGAGAGGCAGTTAAGAATCTCTCAATCAGCTTAACAGATGGGGGTAACAGAGCTCTACCTAGGGGCAGTGAAGGATCCCTAGATAATTGGCCAACACAGGTGAATCGGGGTAAATATGAGCCAGGAGGAATTCATATTCATAACCTATTCATTTAGAGGAAAACATAAAGAAACAACAGAAATTGAGCATAGAGTGTACTTAAACAAATTCTAAGCTATTCTTTCTTTCTGCTATTTAGATAGTGGTAAACAATAAACAGAGGTAAGATGCACTTATTGCTTCAGACTGCAGCACAAGGGTTCCATCTTCACATCTTCAAAACATTCATTTACAACAAACGATTTGCTCTCCAAGCTTTCAGCAATCTTTGATTATAGAAAAAACTCAGGTATACAATGCTAGTCTCTAGTGAAAATTCTCAATTAACCAACCCTTGTAACAATGTAGAGGGCGGTATATATAGGGAAAAACTCTCTACAACTGCTTTTATTACATCTTGACCTAAACAGGTCCTAAAGAATGATTAATTTGACCTAGTCCTATCTGAAATAAATGCATGAAAATATCTTTGGCTGCGCTGAGGGCCGCCGTATCAAAACTGAGTAAATGATGTTGTCCTCGGTGGCTTGGTGCAGTGTTTTCTGAAATAAATGTGTATGGGTTTCTGTTTCTCTGCTGTCTGGTGGCTTTGAATGCCTTAATTGTGATTTGAAGGCAAGGATGGGCTTACGCCTCTTGATTTGACTTTCTGGGGGGGCTCATCAATGTTCAGGTGCTTCGAGCCCCTAAAAAATTTTGACTGATACTCTTTGGCTCTTCTTCTTCCTCTGATACTCTTTGACAATAAACTGGGCCACTGTTTTCCTTTGATATGGGTCTAATCACAAATTAATGGCCGCTGTTCGGCCTCTGTTTCCTCTAGAATTATCTTCTGCTCCTTACGGCAAGCTTCGCGAAGAAAAATGGGTCATTCGGCGCCTTTCGGGCTTGCTGGGGGCTGCATAATGAAAAGATTCCCTAAAGATTCCCCATTCAGGCCTAATTTATCTAGCGATGAGGGATTTGCGCTAGCGCAAATCGCTCATCAAAAACTGCCTCAGAAACTGATTCCGGGGCTCCGGAGTGCGATTTTCGCCCTTCGTGCTAAAAATGTTGATGACATCAGCATGACGTGACTTTGTACGGTGGATGACGTCAGTAGAATGATGTCAGCATAATGGCGTGGCAGGATGACGTTAGCAGATGACATCATCACGTACGGAGGTGACGTGGTAGTACGGCGGGTCTGATGATGTGGCAGGACACGTGGCAGGTGACTCGGCGGTATAGTGGTAGGAGGGCCACGCAGGTGGGTGACGTGTCATGGTGACTGGGCAGGGGGTGACGCATGCAGGTGACGTCACCGGGCAGGGGCGGTTTCTGGTTTTGGGGCGCACCGCCTTTGGGCATGAGCGGTTTTGTCAGAGGGGGCTCCGCCACAGCCCAGGAGGTGACACGTGGCAGGAGGTACGGCGGGAATACCACCCATCTCCCGGACGCTAACCTTCGGGTGGTTCGGAGATGGGACAACCCGTCAACTGTTGATCTGGGCGTAGGACGATCGGACGATTGGCGGGAAAGGTGAGGCGGCGGGAAGTTAGGGAGGGGAATATACAAGGGATATTCCGATTTTAATAATGCGCGGTGGGGGTTGTAGACTTAGGGAAAGTGGGTTATGGGGTTTAAAATGGGCGGGTTAATGTATTTACAGTTGGGGCTTAGGGATAAGGGGTAAAACATGGGTTTAATGCGCGCGGGTTTAACAATTTCTGCCCAAAACTTAAGGTAAGGGGGCAGAAAAGAGGGTTTTTGAGGGTTTTTAGGGCTAGGGGAGAGGTTGTTAGCATGACCAGGTGTCATCTAACTCCTTCTATGACTCGGATGGACTAAAAACAGCCCCAGATGGACTGCTTTTTCCCTGACTTAGAAGAAAATATGGCTATATTGCCAGGGAGGGGACATTTACATAGGGGAATTTTATATGCACAGTTTTAGTAGGGGAAGGGGAAAACTAATAGGGAGTTATATACTAGAGTTAGTAGTTAATATGGAGATGATAAGCAGGCGCTAAGGTTAGGGACCTTAGGCTAATTTTGGGGAAAATAATTTGAAAAGAAATAAAATCCTTGAGTGAAGCAGATCTTCACCTAGACAACGGATATGGATGATGATGAAACTAAGAGGAATCAAGCAGATCTTGACCTCTTTGGGAAGTTAGTAAGTGACTTTAGGGAATTAGAAGAAGGGGGAGTTAGTGATGTCCACCTTTGAGCTCCTTTGAATGAAAACTTCCTGCACTGTGATCTGTAAAGATGAAGCACTTTGTAACACAAAATTGATCATAAATCATCATTCTGCAACCTCACAGCTACCTACCCGGCCTACTTTCCTAACAGTTTTTCTTCTTTTTGGTTTGGGTGCACTTAGACTTGCAGACCCTGATTTACAATTTTTCTTTTGAATGATTTCCTATCTAAATCTACACTTATTTCTGCCAGGCCCCAGATTAAGCAGTTGGGTCCCCTTGATTCTCGACCTATCTACAGATCTGCCAAGATTAAACTGTTTGGACAGATATCATTCTCTATATTCTAAAACATGAAATTGAAACCTAGGGAGACCAAGATTAGACTGTTTGGACCTCCCTTAAATGAAAACTCTTCAAAACTGGAACAACTCATCGAAATTGGAATCAGCAGTGGCATTTGGACTAGCACACTTCATGGCTTTCTTGTGGAAATATGGAACACTGCAACTTGCAAAGTATGACATATTTGGCATGTAAAAATGTTAATCATGAAAGATGAAACCCTGTTGCAACAGGAGGCTAACATATATCAGCGTACCATGGGGATTGGAAAAATATTTCACTGATCTGTGGAGTCACCAGCTTCGTTTCATTGTCCAGCTAGTTAATCTCTAAGGCTTGAAAATTTGTTTCGGACATCAGTTTAGCTAAACCTTGTCCCTTTATAAACTTGGTTGGTTTTATTTCTATGTCATATTCAAGGATATTTGCAATCCACTTGCCTCTTTTGCCTTCTAATACCTCTTGAGTCAATATGTCCTTTACAGCAGCATGTGGGACATAGGCAATCACATGTGAATATAAGATGTACACTCTGAAATCCTTGATGGCCTTAACAAGTGCGTAGGCCTGCTTTTCCATTATTGGGTACTTCAAAGGGGCATCTCTTAAGGCGCTGCTGAAAAAAGCGATTGATTTTTCAGCTCCCTGTTCATCCTTTTGCAAAAGGACAATGGCTATAGTGTGATCAGATGCAAATGAAAATATGATAAAATCCTTGTCAAACTGTGGGCTAGTTAGGATAGGGGTTTGTGTTAAGGCTGATTTGATACTCTTAAATGCTTGCTTGGTTTCAAGAGACCATTTTACCTTGGCATCCTTCTTTAACATGTTTCTTAACAATCTTATCAGCTCAGCTAGATTTGGAATAAATCTTCTCAAGAAGTTGATTTTCCCAAGGAATGCTTGTAGCTCTTTAATGTTTCTTGGAAATGGGATTTGGAGGATGGCTTGTATTCTTTCGGGATCAATTCTGATTCCATCCTTTGATATGATGTGGCCAAGTAATTTGCCTTCTTCGAGGCCGAACAGAGACTTCTTGGGGTTCAAGGAAATGCCATATTTCCTACATGTCATGAAAATTTTCCTAAGATGCTTGAGGTGTTCTTCATTAGATTTGGAAAATGGGGTTAAGTCATCAAGGTAGACAACTAGGAAGTCATGTATTTCTTTGGAAAAAGCAATATCCATTGCTCGTTGAAAGGTAGCACCAACGTTTTTAAGACCAAATGGCATCTTTACATACTTAAATGTTCCCCAGGGTGTAGTAAAAGTTGTTTTGTCTTGGTCGTTCGGGTGAACAAGTATTTGGTTGAAACCTGAAAAACCATCTAGCAAAGAGATTCTAGATGATCCCATTACCCTTTGTAGGATGTGTTACATTTTGGGCAAAGGGTAATGGTCTTTTAGGGAGACTTGGTTTAAATTTCTGAGATCTACACAAAGTCTGATTTCACCTGTCTTTTTTCTCATAGGAACAAGATTGGACACCCATTCAGAAAATCTGATAGGTGCTATGATGCCTGCTTCAAACATCCTCTTTAGTTCCTTCTCAATCGGGGGAAGAAGCATAGGGTTAATTCTTCTAAGTTTCTGCTTGAAGGGTTTCTGGTTTGATTTTAAGGGGATTGTGTGTTGGATCACTGCAGTTTCATAGGATTTCAAATCCTCATAGCTCCAAGCAAATACATCCTGGAACTCTTTGAACAAATCAATGTACTTGGGCTTTTGATCAGGTGGTAAATTTTTGGACAGTTTGATCATTTTTGGCTTCTCTGCTGTCCCAATGTTGTGTTCCTCTATATCAGTGTTTATGGGCTGCAATTTTGGCTTTCTGGGCACGTCATTAGCATCAAACATGTCTTCTAATGGGGTTAGGCCAGCAGGCAGAAAATTATCCTTTAAGTCAATGATGTCTGCCTCTGTTTTGGCTACTTCTTCCAAGTGTATTTGTTTCAGCTGTTCTATGTTTTCTTTGTCAAAAATAGTTGGTTTTAGGATTTGCTTGGTTGTTGCAGCTGTTACATCTTGCTGATTTTCATTTGTTTGGCGTTGGGAGCCATTCATAGTATCCATGTCGATGTTAGTATTCGCAAACTCATGCTCAAGGGTGAGGAAATTATTAATTTGGGCATCATTTTCGAATACTTTCCAATCTTTAACGTTATTTGGGACAGCGGGCCTATGTTTTATTTCAGCCGTGAAGTGATGGTTTGGGTCAAAAGGAAGCTTACATGTACTAGCAAAGGTGGCTAGGCTGTGTGCATGAATGTTGTGATTTCTGGAAATCTTGTCAAGCTTGAATTCAGTGAATGCCTGGAGTATATTAGTAGCAGCGGTCCTATAGGCTCTCATTCTGTTGTCATTGGTTACAAAATTGCCTTTCATCTGTTGTATGATTAAATCGGAGTCTCCTAAAATAGACAATTTTGTAGCTCCTAGAGTTTTGAGGAGTTTAAGGCCTAGCAACAGAGCCTCATATTCTGCCATGTTATTTGTGCATTTAAAATTCAGTCTGTAGGCATGACCTTCTGCATGGTTGTTATATGTATTGTGAATCCAAACACCTGCCCCTGCTCCTAACTTGTTGACAGAGCCATCAAACTCTAAATACCATGTGATTTCTTGCTTGTGGTTGATGCCTAAAGTGTCAGTCAGCTTAGGATTGGGCAGATTCGAAACTTCTGTTTGGGAAAGTTCTTTTGGTATGCTGGTTGCATTAGCTGTTGTGACAGTTTCATCAGTGTGTGCAACTGGTTCTTCGTTGATGTGTGCTTGTTGCTCTAGAGTAAAGGGCTCATTATCAATTGGAGAATTTGTATCATCATTAAACAAAATAAAGGAATCCATATCCGAGTGGATTGAGTAAATGGGAAAATTTTCAGGCTTGCTCTCACTACTTACCACATATTTCATGAGTGTTTCTCTATACAGTCTCTTTGGTTGCCCAAAGACTGAAATGGTGGCATAGGAAAGGTCTAATTGAAGGGATCCTTGAAGCTTTGCTCCCCATGATCTTAACAGGAGCATACCGTACTTTGGTGGAATGTCAGCAACCACTACATCCATGAGGATGGTCTTTTTGGGATATTGGACTAAGGAGACACACAAGTCTTTGATGAGGCCTAGACATTTCACTTGACTCGAGTCAAATGAGTGATCTGAAAATGGAATGTACTTGTTTAAGGGTGCAAGGTATCCATTTCCACTAAATTCACTGTTTAGTGTTTGGGAAAGAGCATGTTTGGATAATTCCTATCTTCTGATTCTGTATTTACAGTCAGATCTGTCCTTTGAGACACCCATATTCTTGTATTAGCCTTTGTAGCAATTTTAATACAAGAGGACAAGCCTAGTTGGAAAGGCTTGGTCCAGCAGATGTAGCCCAAGAGGGGGTGAACTGCTTTATCATTTTGATGTCTTTATTTGCTGAAGATGATATGCTAAACAAAATTGATATAAAGTATTAAACATCAAATAAATATAACTTGCATACACACATAGTCACCTGTTCAGCTACAGAAAGTTATTTGTCTTATTCCGCAAGGACATTAAACTTCAAGTTTGTGTATGTCAAAGACTTCTAAGTGTTTACTTTGTTGTTTCTTTAGGCAGAGCCTGTAGAGGGCCAAGTAGCCTCTGGAACTCATCCTCTTTTTAGAGGTGACATTTCCGGTGAATGCCCCTACAGTCTATCTCTGTATAAGAAATAAGAATTTTATACATTTTTAGAGGTCATTTGGAGTGTCTAGCTCACAATTGAAATTAGTGGAAATGGATACCTTGCACCCTTAAACAAGTACATTCCATTTTCAGATCAGATGGTATCAGAGCACTAGGTTGCTTGACTGACATCACTAGCTTGATTGTGTATCTTGAAAGGTTTCTTAAGCAGTGTTGAAGATTGACTGCTTTACTACTTGTTGTTTGAGTTGGCTGAAGCTCTTTTGTTCATTTGTATAATGACAACTTCCATAAGTGAGTTCTCAAAATCGTCCTCCTTCACAAGATTCTTTGATGAAGGCTTGAAGCAAGAATTTTTCATCATGATGAATATGGTGAGAGAAATGTATGAGGATGAAAGAAATAGCTCTAGACTCCAAGAGCAGTTGAATTCCATGAGAGAAGAGAATCAGTTGCTTTCTAACCAATTGCAGGAAATGGAAGGCCAACTTCATATTGCAAACATGAAGCTAGAAAGGATGCATGAGTTGGAGACACAACTCCTTGTTGCCAAAGAAGCCTTAGCCAAGTATCAGCTGGAAGAAGAGGTAAACAATTCTAGTTTGTCTTCAAATTCTGATGAGAATGTTTATGTTGGTTCTTTTGAGAAACATACCAGAGGCATAGGGTCCAAGTTGATGTCCAAAATGGGATATGAAGGAAAAGGATTGGGCAAACATGAGCCAATAATGGTTGAGGTAAGGCCTAAGAATTTGGGTCTTGGTTATGGACAATCTTATGGAGAATGTTCCAAAGTAGCCATGAAGGCAATTGAAACAGTTCCTAGAAGGAGTTTCATTTCTGGTTCTTTATCTCAAGGTTGTAAAGGTTGTATTCTTGAGGAATGCAATAGTTTGAAACATGCTTTGCAAGAAGAAGGTGTGCATAAGCATGCACTTGAACAAGGAAGTGGTGAAAGTTCTAAAGCCATTGCAAGGATTCATGGTGTTCCAAAAGGAGATTCTTCTTCGTTTGATTTATCTCCTCATGAAGGTAATGAAGGTGAAAGACAAAGGTATAAATCTGATTTCAATCATAGTTCCTTTGATCATGTAAAGCATGGAAAATTTCCACACAAGCATTGGAAAAGAATTGCATGTTCTTTTTGTGGTTTGTTTAACCATAGTGTTTCTAGATGTTGGAAAAGAATGGCAACATGCAGGAAACTTTTGAAGGAAAGGAGGCAAGAAGCCAAAGTTCCAATGAACAATGCAAATGATGCTGTCAAGAAGATAAACATGTGTTGCACTTATTGCCATAATCATGGACATACTGCTGAAAGGTGTTGGACTCTGAATCCAGCAATGCTTCCACAAAAGTTAAAGAAATTGGAGCAAGAGTATGGCAAGAATGGGAAGGAAGTTTCCATCATTGATATGTGTCAGGATGATACACATGTTGATATCGATGTGCAGTTAAAGGAAGTGCCTTTGAAATGGATTGGTAAGAAGTGGTTAGAATTCTTATCCAATTAAAGTTGCATGTCTTTTGATTGAATGCATTTCTTGGGTAAGGGAATGCAAGTTGCAGGATGGAAAGCTGAGTATGAGACTCACTCTATTGCAGCGAAAGTTATATTCATTTCAGCTTTGAAAGTACATGTACATGTGATCGAGGATCTTGTACTTATGATTGTACTTAAGAGAAAGTTGAAGGATAAACTGCATGCATGAGAATGATATGCATGTGCACAAGGATCATGATGATTTCCTTGTTTTTTTAAACATGTATGTGTGATTAACTTGAAGGGTTGATTACTTTGTTTTTAACCATGCATGTAATGTAATATTGACTTGGAAAAAGTTAATTTGATCTCGAAGATTGTAAAGAGGAGAAAGGATGAAGTGTTTCATCTTTATAAGAGCCTTCTCATTTGGGAGGCAGCTCTTCTTCTGGAGCAGAGGTGCCATGGATGGGCATCGTGACAGTGGAAAACCCACATGTTTAGAGAAATATTTCAGCTCATATATCAGCAAGTTTCATTGCTGGTTTCTGCAAACTTTCAGTTTGTCTAGCGAACAAGCTTGGTCGAGATTCGACAAGAGTTTGGCTTATGCGGCGAAAAGTTGCGATGACGACAGTTGGCAAGGCAGGACATTTTGGCATCATTATGCTCTTTTGGCTGAAAGGGAGAGGATATTTCTATTCCTCAAGTGTTGTACATTTCAATGCAGAAATTCAGTGAGCTTTTGGGGACCAAAAGCCTTCTCATTTGGGAGGTGTGATCAGGGGCTCAGGACCAAGTGTCGTAAAATGGTCAAAAATGAAAGTACTCAGAACTGATTGGAACCTAAACGACTGGAAAGTTCTCATCCTCCCGATTCCGGCGCCGCAAACGGTTCGAAAAACGGTTGGCGTATGAGGAAGTTATGGCAAAAAGAAGAATTTGTTAATAACATTGGAAATTTTGAATTTTTGAAAAAAAATTAAAAAAGAATATTCCCTTTGACCAGAAAATCAGAAGCTGCCACTTGGCAGGCCCGGAGGGCGCCACGTGGCCCCCAGATGACATCATCACATCCATGGGCGCAATGTAAAATAGTTTTGGCGTTGGCAAGATTTGAACGCGCGACCTCCTTTGCACTAGCCTAATGTCTTACCACTACGCCATGCAGGTGAGTCATGGCAAATGGGCGGCACAAAAATGTTTTAAGTTTTAAAATTGTGTGGCGGGAAAGCAAAGGGGGCCAGCCCCGCCCTCCATATGACCAGCACCGGGGAACCAGGAGCTTAAGCACTAACCGCCAGCCCAAACGGTCAGCACGCAATCCGAGGCAAGCATTTAATTTGACTGTAGTTCAGTTGGTGGCGGAATTGGCGGAGCGCCAAATTTGGCGGTCCCGCCATATTTGGCGGGCCTAACTGGCCGTAACTAAAGTTAACTGGGGTTTTGTTAGGCCAAACTGGCAGTTAGGAGTAAATGGCCATAACTTTGGCTAGGAAAGTCCGTTTTGGACGAAATGTTTTTTGATTTTGGGTCTCTTCGACCTTCTGAAGCCATGGGCATAGGTTTCAAAGCCATATGAGGTAATTTTCAAGTGTTTTAGCTTCGTGGAAGTTACAGGAGCCACCAGGGCCAAATCAGTTCTGAGCACTTTCATTTTTTAGCATTTTACGACACTTGGTCCTGAGCCCCTGATCAATGAGTATAAATCTTTGTAAGGTCTTGTAACATCAAGATTCAGTTTTTCCATAACTGCTTTGGGCATAAGATTGTGCGATGCCCCTGAGTCAAACATAGCGTTGTGCAAAACTTTGTCATGTATATGCAAACTGACATAAAAGGGTGGGACAGGTTCATGTGTTGATTTTCCATTAACTTCTGGGCCAAACAGCAGCTCTGGGGAATCATCCAAAACATTTACATCATCCTTGACCTCTGGCATTTGAAGTGATCTTTGAATTTGCTGCCTATATACATCGTGTTTAGCAAGTTCTAAGAGGGGAATGGATATTTTCAACTTAGCTATTTCTGCCTCTAAATTAAATGGTTTTTCCAATGGAGTCTTGGTATTGATAATGGCAGTTTTTTCTGTTTCATTTGAATTGTCTGCGTTTCGCTCTTGTTTAGCAGCGTTATGGGAAGCTTTTGCTTGCGGTTTTACAGTTTCAGGAAAGTTTTTTGGAACACTGTTCGAGCTTTCTTTCGAGGAAGGAGGTGGAAAAGGCTGATCTTTGGAAGGCTGCAGGTCTTTTATGTCTTCTACAGTCACTTGATGCGGGTTTGGAACAGGTATATCAGCTGGTTTTGTTATGACAGCCTTGCCTTTAATCTTGTTGGGCTGTTTTCCATCCTTTGTTTTGCTAGGTTCGGAAATGTCAATGGTCCTAGTTCTCAACTTATATTGTTTGTGTACTTCATACACAGCAGTATCATAACCTTGTTTAAAATCAAAAGACTCGCCAAACCTAGTCTGAAACTGATTGTAATCAGGTTCATTTTGGTCTTCTTGGGACAAGACAGTTTGGTGCTCGCCCTTTAGATCCATTAAGTTCAGTGAGTGTCCTCTATGGGTTCACTAGAAGTAGATCCTTCAACATAATTATCTTGGAAAGGGGGTCTTATATCATGGTCTTGGTTAGTCCTACCAGCATTTGTGTTCTGCGTTTTCCTAAAATTTGGGTTCCTTATGGTATTAGACTGTTGTCCTTCCAATGATGCTTTTCTCTCAACATTTTCTACTCTTTCTCCCAGCCTTTGCAGGCCATTGATGATAGCATCAAGCTTTTGATCAAAAGCTGAGGGTTCTTCCTTAAAGGTGGTTCTTCTTTCCATTCTAGCTCTGTTTCTTTTGGCAATTAAATTCTACGCTAACAGCAACATTTTGCATGTCCGCAAGGGTCTGAGGAGCTCGTTCTTTTAACTGGTATGCCATATCCGGGTCGAATCCATCAGGAAATTTGTACAAGGCAAGGTCAGGTGGAGGCCTTAAGTTCTGTGGTATTGCGTTATATACATTATTGAATCTTGCACAGTACTCCAAAACGGTCTCTTGAGGACCTCGTTTAATCGTATCATATTCAGCTAGTATGTGCAAGGGGTCTTTCTTTTTCTCCCATCTGTTGGTAAAGGATTGGTAAATCTCATCTGGGGTGGTTATGGAATTTACAGCAAGTGATCTGAACCAAGTTCTTACATCACCTGTTAAACTCTAAACAAAAATTCTCATTCTTACGCTATCATCATCTATCTTGTAGTTTTCAAAATAGTCTTGCATCTTTTTGGTGTGCTGAAGGGCTATGAAAGGACCGGTGTTGTTAAAATAGGTAATTTTAGATTGGTACTCTTGAGGTAAAGCCCCAGCATTAGCAGGTAATTGCAAGGGTGCATATCTATTAGCCATATTGGCAGGTATAAGTGGAACAACGGGGATAAATGGAACAACTGGAGTAACGGGGATCACAGGAGTAACTGGAACACTGGAAACAACAGTAGTGGTAGTATATGCAGCAATTGAAGGTGTGGAAGGAGGAGTTCGAGATGTAGATGATGAACTAGGGGAAATAGGGGTTGAACAAAACAAAACTTTGACAGGAGTCGGAATACAGCTAGGGTAACCTGTTTCAGGGCTCAAGTCAGCAAAATTTTCCTGTCTTTCTTGCTTCCTAAGGATTTTCAAGCTTATGTTAGGGTTTTCAAAAACAGCTGGAGGGTTGGGATCTGGATTTGACCTTGTATATCGTGGATTTTTCTTGGGAACCAGCTTCCGAAATTTTTTTTGGGTGTTTTTCCTAGGAATGTTTTTGTAATCAACAAGAAACTAATTAAAATTTGGGACAACTTATTTGTAACTTAAAACTTAGCATGAAGATTGACTGAAGCAAAATTTATTTACTCCTGTTAATGCAAAGCAAAAAATAGTTTCAAAGGCTTCCTGGCTGACATTCAGGTTTCATCTGTAGTTTTAAGAGATAAACAACAATTGGAAAGTTTGATTTATGGTCTCAGCGGAGCTTTCTTACCTTCTTCGTGAAACTATCGGAGGAAGGTCCCCAGCGGAGTCGTCATTATGTTATCACTCAGGTTATCCTTAAGCTCTGGAAAAGGATACAGCCGAGGTAACCACAGACCAACTTTGGACTACAGGTTCTAGCCAACCTGCAATCAGAGAGGGCTCTCTCTTTTAGATTTAACTTTGTTGAAAAGGATTTTAGGCTAGGTTTTGAGTTCAGAGGGTTTTTGTTTTGTTTTTGGTGGGAAAATTGATGTTTTCGGACAGAGAGGCAAGGCATAGTCTGGAAGTTTCAAACCATTGGGCGTGGAGTCGAGGAGGAGAACTGTTGGTGCATTTCATCGGTCAAAAGAGAGGAAAATGGAGCAAGATAGCTGCGCATGAAATAATATTTCAGGTTTAAATGATGGAAAGAATGCTAAGTATGAGAGGCAGTTAAGAATCTCTCAATCATCTTAACAGATGGGGGTAACAGAGCTCTACCTAGGGGCAGTGAAGAATCCCTAGATAATTGGCCAACACAGGTGAATCGGGGTAAATATGAGCCAGGAGGAATTCATATTCATAACCTATTCATTTAGAGGAAAACATAAAGGAACATCAGAAATTGAGCATAGAGTGTACTTAAACAAATTCTAAGCTATTCTTTCTTTCTGCTATTTAGATAGTGGTAAACAATAAACAGAGGTAAGATGCACTTATTGCTTCAGACTGCAGCACAAGGGTTCCATCTTCACATCTTCAAAACATTCATTTACAACAGACAGTTTGCTCTCCAAGCTTTCAGCAATCTTTGATTATAGAAAAAACTCAGGTATACAATGCGAGTCTCTAGTGAAAATTCTTAATTAACCAACCCTTGTAACAATGTAGAGGGCAGTATATATAGGGAAAAACTCTCTACAACTGATTTTATTACATCTTGACCTAAACAGGTCCTAAAGAATGATTAATTTGACCTAATCCTATCTGAAATAAATGCATGAAAATATCTTTGGCTGCGCTGAGGGCCGCCGTATCAAAACTGAGTAAATGATGTTGTCCTCGGTGGCTTGGTGCAGTGTTTTCTGAAATAAATGTGTATGGGTTTCTGTTTCTCTGCTGTCTGGTGGCTTTGAATGCCTTAATTGTGATTTTAAGGCAAGGATGGGCTTACGCCTCTTGATTTGACTTTCTGGGGGGGCTGATCAATGTTCAAGTGCTTCGAGCCCCTAAAAAATCTTGACTGATACTCTTTGGCTCTTCTTCTTGCTCTGATACTCTTTGACAATAAATTGGGCCGCTGTTTTCCTTTGCTGTGGGTCTAATCACAAATTAATGGCCGTTGTTCGGCCTCTGTTTCCTCTAGAACTGTCTTCTGCTCCTTACAGCAAGCTTCACAAAGAAAAATGGGTCATTCGGCGCCTTTCGGGCTTGCTGGGGGCTGCATAATAAAAATATTCCCTAAAGATTCCCCATTCAGGCCTAATTTATCCAGCGAATCGCTCATCAAAAACCACCTCAGAAACTGATTTCGGGGCTCCGGAGTGTGATTTTCGCCCTTCGCGCTAAAAATGATGATGACATCATCATGACGTGACTTCGTATGGCGGATGACATCAGCAAAATGACATCAGCATGATGACATGGCGGGATGACATCAGCAGATGATGTCATCACGTACGGAGGTGACGTGGCAGTACGGCGGGTCTGATGATGTGGCAGGACACGTGGCAGGTGACTCGGCGGTACAGTGGCAGGAGGGCCACGCAGGCGGGTGACGTGTCATGGTGACTGGGCAGGGGGTGACGCAAGTAGGTGATGTCACCGGGCAGGGGCGGTTTCCGGTTTTGGGGCGCACCGCCTTTGGGCATGAGCGGTTTTGTCAGAGGGGGCTCCGCCACAGCCCAGGAGGTGACGCGTGGCGGGAGGTACGGCGGGAATACGCCCATCTCTCGGACGCTAACCTTCGGGTGGTTCGGAGATGGGACGGCCCGTCAACCGTTGATCTGGGTGTAGGACGATCAGACAGTTGGCGGGAAAGGTGAGGCGGCGGGAAGTTAGGGAGGGGAATATACAAGGGATATTCCGATTTTAATAATGCGCGGCAGGGTTTGTAGACTTAGGGAAAGTGGGTTATGGGGTTTAAAATGGGCGGGTTAATGTATTTACAGTTGGGGCTTAGGGATAAGGGGTAAAACATGGGTTTAATGCGCGCGGGTTTAACAATTTCTGCCCAAAACTTAAGGTAAGGGGGCGGAAAAGAGGGTTTTTGAGGGTTTTTAGGGCTAGGCAAGAGGTTGTTAGCATGACCAGGTATCATCTAACTCCTGCTATGACTCGGATGGGCTAAACACAACCCCAGATGGACTGCTTTTTCCCTGACTTAGAAGAAAATATGGCTATATTGCTAGGGAGGGGACATTTACATAAGGGAATTTTATATGCATAGTTTTAGTGGGGGAAAGGGAAAACTAATAGGGAGTTATATACTAGAGTTAGTAGTTAATATGGAGATGATAAGCAAGTGCTAAGGTCAGGGACCTTAGGCTAATTTTGGGGAGAAGAATTTGAAAAGAAATAAAATCCTTGAGTGAAGCAGATCTTCACCAAGGCAACGGATATGGATGATGATGAAACTAAGAGGAATCAAGCAGATCTTGACCTCTTTAGGAAGTTAGTAAGTGACTTTAGGGAATTAGAAGAAGGGGGATTTAGTGATGTCCACCTTTGAGCTCCTTTGAATGAAAACTTCCTGCACTGTGATCTGTAAAGATGAAGCACTTTGTAACACAAAATTGATCATAAATCATCATTCTACAACCTCACAGCTACCTACCTGGCCTACTTTCCTAACATTTTTTCTTCTTTTTGGTTTGGGTGCACTTAGACTTGCAGACCCTGATTTACAATTTTTCTTTTGAATGATTTCCTATCTAAATCTACACTTATTTCTGCCAGGTCCCAGATTAAGCAGTTGGGTCCCCTTGATTCTCTACCTATCTACATATCTGCCAAGATTAAACTGTTTGGACAGATATCATTCTCTATATTCTAAAACAGGAAATTGAAACCTAGGGAGACCAAGATTAGACTGTTTGGACCTCCCTTAAATGAAAACTCTTCAAAACTGGAACAACTCATCAAAAATTGGAATCAGCAGTGGCATTTGGACTAGCACACTTCATGGCTTTCTTGTGGAAATATGGAACACTGCAGCTTGCAAAGTATGACATATTTGGCATGTAAAAATGTCAATCATGAAAGATGAAACCCTGTTGCAACAGGAGGCTAACAGAAACCATACTAGGGATTAAGAGGTTCCTTTAGTGGTGTCCTTTGCCTAATATTTTTGGACCTTTGAAAACGACTCAATTTGACTTGTTCAAATAGTTATCATTCTTAGGAAAGTATAATTCTGAGCTTGATAGGCTTTGTGTTTCACCTTTTGAGAAAAACGAACCCCAACGCACTTTCTGTTATGAGACAAAGCAACCCAATGCACTTGTATCTCTCTGTAAGTGGAATGATTTTCACTTAGCCCATATACTACCTACAATGGCCCTGTAGGATTCAAAAATTTGCATTTTAATGCCTTTCCATTAGTCTTTTTTTGTATGCAGTGATTTTCCTGAGTCTCTGAACTGGTCAAATTCTCTGTAAAGCCATCAATTTGTTTAAATTGAGTGTGTTTTTCTTTTTTTATAAGAGTTTTCTTGTTCTTGTCAATTAGGGTTTTTAGTCACTTGGCTTGATTATTGATTTGTTAAAGGACTTTCATGTTATAGTTCTGATATGTGTGAGTGTTTCTAATTCAATAATCTTGTCATTTCATTTTTATTTACATTGAAAAAGGAAAAGAAAATAAATCATTTTTGCATGCATTAGGGATTTGAATTGAATTGTAGTACATTTTAAAATCTTAATTAGGAAGTTCTTATTTGTTGCATCATTATTTGAAACTCCTTCCTTTCCTTAGACATGTCTTCGTTGAAAAAAAAGAGTTATTTTAATCATGCTAGTTGCATTATAGGAGTTCAAGTGAATTTGTTTCATGATCCTTGAAACTGAAACTTAAATCAATATCAACTTTAAAATGTATTCAATTACCCTAAGGAGAATTTGGAACATTAACAACCACATAGTGGTCTAGGCTAGAAGACGTGTTCCAGCATCGTTAAACGTAGGAGTTGTCGTTACTTGTGAGTGTTACATCCTGGGGATGGTTGTTTTTCCACATACATTGAAGTATATCGGAACATTCTTCCACATACCTTCGAGTATCTAGGATGGTACTCCACATACATATGAGTATATCGAGATGCCCCCATCATACGATTAGGCATTAGACATCACTACTACGAACTGCACTTCCATGTAACTCCAAGCATATTTTGGAAGTTCCCATTAAGCTTCAAACCTGCCATAGGTAACCGATTCAGCTACCTTATTAATTGTGATACACCAAACACAACATTCAGGGCACTTTTATGCATGTACCAAAAATGGTATATTGCAGTTCACAGTGGCTTGGTAATCTTTATATGCCTAGTTAACCTTATTTATTTTTATTTATGTTTTTAATTTCTAAAATCAATTAATTCACTCACTTTCTACTCCTTAATAGACCTTAGGTTGAGTCTTATGGAAACAATTTTGGAGTTTACCAATCAAGGAAACCCCTTTAATGGGAATCCTCGTCCTTTTCCTTCTTTTGGAAAATATCGGTGCCTCTTATATGGTTACATTGTCCCTTCTTGGATTCACCATAATTTTTCCAGTTTGTTTATCTTTGACCTCCTTAGTTTTGAACGTCCAAACTACTTCACAAATGTGTCCTCCACCTAAATAATATCAGCCTCAAGTTGATCCTCAAGTTGACCCTTTGCCTTCTTCCCTCGTTGTCTCTTATTCCCTTTATTCTTCCTCACTTGGTGAAAGTCTTGATGCTAGTAACTAAGAGGCTAAGAAAAAGAAGAAAAGGAAGAATATGAAGAAACCAAATAAGCAAGGTGGAAAACAAGTAGGCATTTCTATTGATGTAATTAGTCCTTGAAATCCCTGTAAAGTCAACTTTCATGCTTTGGAAGGGTGACCACCTCCTTAGAGACTTTCCTAGTATTCCTTAGGTATTAGAAGTGTGTTCTATAGGCTCGCATCATCCCTTGTTGTCAACCGATCATGCTGGTGATCAACCATCATCTAGTTCTAATAAAGTCCATGGAAAGAAGGTTAAAATTATGTTTCCTTGTAAGTTATGTGAATGGAATCATCTAATTCACCTTTTCCCTTGTTTGGATGAAGTCTCCAAACTAGAAACCCTTACTGCTTCTCAACAACAATGTCCAGCCAATTACCCAAATCCTCATCTAATTCATGAAGTAATTAACTCGAATCCATCTTTAGTCAATCCCACCCTCTCCAAATGTGAATCCCATGAGTTTGTTCCCAACCAACCATTGGTTGAGAAAGTGGTTAACCTGATTCCAACTTCTGTTGATTGCATTTTTTTTGTAGAGAGTGGATATCATACCGATCAATTTCTTCTCATTTATTCTTATTCTACCAAACAAGGGGGAATTTTCTCATGTTGTCACAGAACCCCTTCCAAGTAATGAGGTCACTGCCTTTGATTGGAATCAATTAACAAAACCTTGTCTTCCTTCTTACATGCTCTTCCAAGTCAGGGTGAATTCTTGCGATAAGAATATATATCACATTGTTATAGATGAGGGAGCTTCTGCTAGCATTATATCCTTGACTACTTGACAAGTTATAGGTTCCTTTCAGCTTGTTTTCGCTGCTCTAAATCTATTGGCTTTTAACAAAAGAACCATTCAACCTTTAGGGATTCTTCCTTAGCTACCTATTACCTTGGAAGGAAAAATTGTATGTATTGATGTTATAGTAGTCATGGGCCCCTTGGATTTCAATTTTCTCTTAGGGTGAGATTATTTTTATGCTATGAACATTGATGTGTCCACACTATTTCAAGTGATGTGTTTCCTACATAATGGAAAAAATGTGACTATCAACCAACTTTCATTCGTTGGTCTTGCTTTAAGTTCCAATCACCCAACTTTCCTAAATTTTCCAAAGATGCAAGTGGTATATTCCCCACCATAGATTAATTATGTGGCAACCTATCCCATGCACGTACCTAGTGATGAATATGATCCTTTCAGTATTTTCTCAACTTCTTTTAACTTAGATCCAGTAGGTGACGTGGTAAATAAATTTCCATTGGAACCCTTGATATGTATACCTTTAAGAGAATTATTATCCCATCTTATGAGAACCTCTTGGAAGACATGGCTCCTACAAGTCATAATCAAGACAACCCTATGAGCATAGTTCTTTTTCTTATGTCAAGCTTGTTAAAAATTGAAACAAGGCACCCCTAAGAAGAGTTTCTTCTATGTTTCAAGATCACGTAAACATGAAAAAAAAATCTTTGAGCATAGTTCTTTTATTGTGACAAGCTCATTAGAAAATGAAACAAATCCTCTCCCGTTGATTTGACTCTTTGAGTATGATCTCAATTTCAATCTTAAAGATGTTAGCTTCATTTCATCTGCCCACGATTCCCTTCCTTCCTTCCTAGTGAACATATTCCTATTAGTAACCAGTAGCCTATTTGGGTCCACAGGAAGAGTTGTTGAATGAAACTAAGTTGGGGGAGCATGTCTCTACTCAATCTCAAGCACAGTTTCCACATGTTTCAATCTTGCATAAAAATGGAACCAATTCCAAGCATAGTTTCCACATGTATCAAGCTCGTGTAAAAATGAAACTACTTTCAAGTATTCTCAAGAATATTTTTCCTTATTTCAAGCTTGTATAAAAATGAAACCTATCCCACACTTTGTCTCTCATGATTTCCATTTTTATCAACCTGTTTCTCCCAAAAGAGACTTAGTTTTCTCATTCCATCGTGACCATCTGCTTGGTTGATCATATACTTTCACTTAGTTTTTAACCCTTGCCTGAGCAACCTCTACGAAGAGTGGTATTATTAGCCTACCTCTTAATTTCTACATTTTTTGAGTAGTTTCACCATGACCAAAACAAGTTGCTACCCTTTATACCACTCGTTCCTCCAAGAGGATTCCTCTTTAATATTTTTTTATACTCCCAAAACATGAAAATATTGTTGAGCACTTGTCTTTTCAAACTCGTTAAAGTAAATGAAAAGGAATCTGCTCAATATAGGTTTAACCCTTTTCCATACTCGATAGAATATTTACAAAAAATGATTACTTTAGTCAAGCATGGCTAAAAGGTTCTCTTGGGTATTTTTTAATGCCTTTTTGGGCCTAAAGGAAAAATTTATGAAAAGGAACATCTTAGAGTTTTCTTTTTCGCCTCTTTTTCAAACTCTATAAACATGAAAAAGAATACAAGTTAGGCCTTTACTGGACTCATAAAAATATTAAACAATGTTGGACTCGTCAAGCATGACGAGACTGAACCACTCCTTCTCAGGGTTCATTAAAAATACTCAAAAGGATTCATCTGAAGAATGAAATTATAGGTCAAACATATGTTATCCTCCTCAAGCTTGTTAAAAAATAAATAGGTACTCCTAAAAAATGGTTGGGAAATTGGGAAAACATGGCATCAAACTTATTAATGGCAATGAATCTCTCTTGAACATGAAACTCTTTCACCTCATCTCTATGACTTCTTTTGGTTGGTGAATCCACTTGCCTCTCTATTTATTACACCTTAATCAAGACCTTCATGATGGGTTGTTGAGTCAATGTTGCTAGATCCATATCAGTGTCGTCGATATGACCAAGAGAAAGTCCACCCTCAGTTGACATCTACTACAATACCCTTAAGCCTTACTTCATGTCTTTCATTCTTGAACTAGCTCTGTGTCATAAACATTCTATCTCAAATCTTGGTACCTATTTTGTGTCATTGACAGGGGATACATCAAGGCTCTCCTACAATAATTTTCTTATTGTCAACATTAGCACATTATCCAAGAAGTTTACATAGAATTTGTTTTCAGTGCCTTGGAGCTTGCATACCTCAAAAGAAAGTTTCCTCTCTTTTGATGACAAGTTCTCATTATTGACCTTCGACTGAAATATTTTGTATGGTGTTCGACTTCAACTCATTTATTCGCATCACATAGATTGCATTGTAGTACCTTGAGGGTCATTATAATTATTAGTGTTTCCTCTCACATCTATTAAATACTTACATCATTGGCCGATAATCATATGGCGTATACCATGTTCGACTCCAACACATTTATTCATGTCGTTAGACTCGTACTATCGAGTGACGAGGTAGAAGAACCCAAATCTAGTTGCATCCATTCAAGCTACAATTTCAGGACTCATACGATATTACAAAGTATGATGACCGTGATCATTCAAAAATCTATCTAAGCATGGGTCCACAAGATGTCATCAGTGGACGCGATTTTTTTATTATTGTACATGTACATGTAAATTGGCTTATATGCTGAGTAGGGGTATACCTACCTCAAAAATGATATCATGATGATTATGTATTGTAACAAATAGTTGATGATATCAACCAATCTATTCTTGATCCGAACTTATCACATGGTAAAGCACTTCAATCCTCAACCACTTCTTCTGACTTTGTATTTTAGGGGGAAATCTAGTTTAAGTCATTTTTTCACACCCAATCAAATGGCCTTGAAATCATACAAATCAACATCCTTTGAAAATTTGCATTCATACCTTATAAAGCCTATAATATATTCTCTCCAAACATTCCAATAATTCTGGGTTAAACAGCAAAAAAGACTAATTTTTAGCCCCATCACAATTTCCCCTCATGTAGCTTGCACTATTTCAAGTTGTACACATAGCATTTGTATTGACCAGTGCATGTTTCCTTCATAGTAAGTGTAATGGCTCTTGAATTTCGGTAAAAATAGAAAAAAAAAAAAATTAATCTTCTCTTTCCATAAGCTTCCTGATTGGTTTTAACTATTTACTAATATATTAAGATCTCTAATTCCTATACCCGAGGTCTTATCTCTTATCCCTAGAACTTATCCTCCGTCATATGTGGATATAAGTCCTAGATTGGTAAATCCAAAACCACCCCATTTACCCTACAAATTCACTACCTCCCATACAGTCTGGGTTGGCCTTTGGAGGCTCTTAGTTATGCCCTCATGTTGTTTCTTTGTGCATAGGGATCCATTATTCGTCCATGCACTTGAGTTGTGATTGAAGGCTTACTTTGTGGTAAGGGAAGGGCGAGATAGTTAGGATACATCTACAAGGTCAAGATTTGAAAGGGTTGTACCTTATCCTACATTCATTAATACAAAAAGTGCTTTGTTTTCCTATACTTATGTCTCATTAATGCATATGTATTACAATTCCTTTTTGACTCATTGGTTAGAGATGTTAGTGTGTGTTATTTGTATGTTGTAGTTCTCTTGCTTGCTTTAGTTGTTTTGCAAGTTCCACTTTTAGCATTTGGAGTTGGAGCTAAAGCTTACAAGCAGGGAGAAGAGGGGAGCTTTCATTGAACTCCAAGTAAGTATTTCTTTCATATCCTAAACTCTCTAAGGAAAACATAATTCCTTTTTGTTGAAATTGAGGTCACTACTAAGAGGGGGGTAAATCAATAGTGTGAAGCTTTATTAATTATTTTTTTAATAAAAAACAACCAAGAATCAAAAACCCGTCAACTAAGATAAGGAACTATCATAAAATCATCATATGAAAGCACCATGAAAAATATAAATCATACACACAAGAGAACAAAAAAAAAAATTGGTGGAAACCCTCTCCAGGGCAAAAAACGGCCCATTGTTGTTGTTGCTCAAATCTTCTATTATGATAAACAAATTATTACATAGAGGAGCTACCACCTAGTAGCTGGAAGACTCGACTACTAAGACATTTTTCTAGCAATATCAGTTGGAAAGTCTCTTCTCTCACGACTCTACGAACAACCATTCACTGGAAGCCACCAAAACCAACGAGCCTTGCCCAACACCACTGGAGTCTAGAGAAATCTTCTTCCCATTTTGATATGCCTGCTAGAAGGAACCCACCTTGTCTACACATTATCTATAATGAAGCCTCACGCCTTCAACACCCCCATGCGAACCATGCATTTTTAAACTAGGTTCTCAAACCTGCACAACATGAAGAACCGAACAACTTCACCAATCTGAAAATGATAAGTTGATACACACACTACTTAACACAACTATAGGTGTACAATGTGCTAGATAGAACATTGTAGCACACTCTCCTTCTCACACCCACAATCAATCCTCACCCACACTCCAAATACTCACAAGAATATATGTTAAAATATCCTCAAAAATCTCCAATCAATACCTTGGGAAAATAACATGGTTATCTGGGAGTTCGTAAACTTGGAGGCACGACATTGTAAATTCCAAATAGAGCCCCTAGCAACCTACAAATCAGAATTATAACTTGCACATCATCTCTTCACAACATCCTGCAAACAAAAATTAATTCGAACCTTACACTCAAAGGAAACTTTATAAAACATAAACATTAATTCTACAATTTTTGAAAACAACCCTAATAATTGAAAACAAATCCAACCTTTTGAAAATCTAGAGAGAAAACCCTTCTATTAAATCAATCTGAAAACCAACCGATGAGCCCCAAATTTGATTCTTGCAATTAACCATTCTAGTCTAGTCTAGTTCTTGCCAACACTCTAACACCTCATTAAAATGGAATCCAAATAATATTTAATTAACTGAATGATCCAATCATGAAGATCGCCAACAAAACCCCAGAAAATCCAAGCACTCATGATGCCAATGCCATAAAGGTATGGTCTGAAAATTGATTATTGTTCTCACAATCCAATACAATAATTGTGTGCATGAAATAGAAAACTATGACATCATTCAATTAAACATAATGACTGAGACCTATACCATCAATGCATGTATTAAGAAAAAAACCGAAAGCAAAGTAGACCGTACAAGTTCCCAACTACCTGAGCAATACAAGTGCATCTCTGTCCCAATACTTGAATACAATGTTTTATAAACCACAACAAGTTTATTAAGATCCCAAGGAAATGACCCAAATCTTAATGGATATATTTCCTTTTGTTCATAACAGTTCTGAAGTACACGTTGGTGAAAACCCTCCAAATTGTATGAGACTTGAAGATAATTGATATATTTTTGAAACGTTTAGGATTAGAGCATATAATGCTTGCAATAGTTCAAATACGAGACACTAGCAATTAAGGTAATTTTAGATTCGTATATATATGTTGAAACACTCTTAGAGTAAGGGCATACAACCTCTATTATTATCGCCATATTCCCAGATTCGTAAAGCACACAAAAACATTCTGTGGTCTTACTGTTCATCAATGTTAAGATTGCACAAATGTGAATAACCACTCGAATGATTAAAATACAAGGTAAATCAAATTTTGGTTGTATAAACTCGATGAACCCTTAAATATGTTTGCGTCATTACAGAATAAAACAAGTGATATCTTCAACGCTTACAACTATACACAATCTCATAACACGTTGTGGTCCAATTTACTAACAATCTCTAGGTTTAATGTCAATCTGCACACAAATGAAGATCTCGCTATATAATGACCAACCCAAATTGTGATGGAAACAAAAAAAATATTTATTACACTTGCAAAGCCATTCTCCCAAATTGAAATGTTCTTAAACTCATGAATCGAAGCACTACACAAATATTAAGGAATACTAGAGTATATGTAAAGAACCATTAAATCAATACTTGAATCACGCAATCCATACATCAAACTATAAGAAATGCATCTCAGATGAGCATACCCTACGAGATAATCAGATAAGAGAGGTGTCGAGTTGGTCTGGCAGGCCCAACCAGCGAACTCACACCCTCTATATGTTATTTAGATAACAAAATAAGGGAGAATATTGAATATAGTAGGAATGAAGATAAAAACCTAGAATCATGTTGCTATTAATATAGTTCGGCCTTTATTACATTGAGAACAAGGAGTCTAGCACCTAGAAAAGGGCCTTACCCTTCAATTATCATTCATCCCCACTGTCTATCTATACTTGACTTATATAGTCAATTTCATTATCGATATGGCAATGTGGACTAAGGCTAATCATATACATGACAAAATAGAAATAGATCGCAACAACTTACTAGTCATAGTTACTTGGTAATGCCCTTGTCTAACTAATGAGATATATTCTTATTATGTGAGGGTTTCTTTTAGCATATGTTGCTTCTTCTTCGACCTTTTGTTGACTGCAAGGGGAAAGGTAAGTGCGCTCCCTCCTTCATTTTCATTCTTTAGGATCTCCTCACAAATCTCCAAGACTTCCAGCTGGCCACTGGCCCTCTTGTCTAGCTCCAATAACCAACATTCTTTGACTAGTGTAGGCCGATGAACTAGTGCAGGAATCCCAAAATTGGTGTAGGAACTCGACGCATAGTATAGGGAGGTGAGTGCAGGATAAAGGCCTATTGGTATATCCATAATAAGATAATTGAACATGTTTTTGAACCTACAAGCACACAAACTATCGTTATTGATCATTTTAATGTTAAATCTTGTTAAAACAAGGGAAGCATGCCAAATAGTAAATATTTACATTATAATACCCAAAATGCACAAAAAATGATAGTAACCAAACAAAATCATGAGGGGTTTCAGGGTAAAAATGGTAAAAATGGTAAAAATCCAGACAAAATGGAGGCCTAACGTCCTCCCATGCAAATAATCTTGCATGTCCTCATGAAAACAAATCAATTGTTGTATTTCCACTCCCTTGCAAAAAAAACAAGATTAGAACCTCTATGAATGACCTTTCACTTGTAATAATGTTCCTACAACTATGTTAAACAAAGATTCCTATGCTAGATATGGATGTTTAGAAAGAGGAATGCAAGTTGGTTCACTTTTGCACCGGATCTAATTTCAATAAATTCTAATACCATAGCTGCCATAGGCAACCATCAAAATTCCCACAAGGCATCTCAGGAGTAGCCTTAGTTAGAATTATTTCACCTTAATAACTTCATTACAAATAAAGTGACATAACCATATTTTGAAATCCCTGGGACAAAATATGGATGGAGGTGTGACAAAATAATACCCTCCCAAAGTGACCATCTTACCATTACCCAAGCATATAGATGAAGCTCCTTTTGTTCAAGCAAAGTGAATCACCTGCACCAAGGGTCCCACATCCATGAAAAACTTTTTATTTCTGAAAGATAGAATTCGAAAGCACATTACTGGAATGATATTAAAGCCATATTTATCAGAGAGATATGATAATGAGTTTAGGGAACGAAAAAGATGACCAAGTAAATCATAGTGTAAAATTAAATTTAATGCCACAAGCATGGCCTTGCTGGCAGTGGGCGTCTATAACCTCGATAGGGATTCCTTTTAACCCCATGGAATGTTTGTGTCCCATCTATTAGATATAGATTCAGAGTCATTTAAAATCATTTACTTTGGTTTAGGAATTAACTGAAGGTCGTTGTCCTCGCTTGGTAACCAACTAACGACAGTCCCATTCACAAGAGCTAACAATAATGAACAAGATGGCTCGTGATGAGACCCCTTGTCTTCCATATTTTCAACTGAAGGTCATTACCCTAGCTTGGTGACCAGTATCGTTAATGGCCTTCTTGTTATGACCCATGATCATGGTAGGTCAGCTCGTAATGAGACTTCCTTCCCCTCAATTGATTTTCTCAAAAGAGACTGACTATAATTAACCTCAGATAAGTTACTTAATAGGTGGGGATGAAAATATGCTCCTTAAGAGTATGAGATGTCATGTAATGTTTTTAATTATGGCTAATCTTCACTAGTTGGTCCTTCTACCCTAAAGACTCATTGTAAAGAAGGCATCTCAAATAATGACCAAAAGAATCCTCGATTCAATCATGCTATGGTTCTTATGAGAGCTCATTAGGGTTTTATAGGATTGGTCCACCATAGAAGTATTTTCATGAATACCTTCGAAGAGAAACTTGAAAAGGTTTCTTGGATGACAATTTATTAGAATGAATAAGCGAGAAGTAGAGTTTTAAGATTATTAATAGAATGCATTAAACATAAAACAAAAACCCCCATAACTGACCCAACGAATAATCTCGGGCAATAATCAAAGTCACTTTATAAAATATGAGGCATTAAGAGTGTATTCCTTTTGACAAGACTTACCACAAGAATGTGTAATAATAGAAATTTTAATAGTTGTGCCTTAGGGAATTGCAGTTTCAAGAGTGCCTCTCTAAATATTTTATTTCAGTTTTTATACTACCCTACCCTAACTTAGAGAGAGGAAGATCTCCTTCAAGTGTAGGAGTACTTCCAATGTAGCCATGTGCGTAACAAAATGCTAAATATACTCACACTTAGTTTTAAAGAATAAACTTCAACACATACCAGAGTATGAGAAACCAACTGCTTTAATTGATATGGTACCAAGAGTTGTTGAATGATGGAGGAACATTGTGTACCGACAATTGTTTGGAACCAATTTTCAATGGAGTTCACATATTCTTGGTCTTCTAATTCATTAGTAACTGGTGGCGTCCCCTCCTCTGTCATATCATGTCAGTCTTCCCAAGACTTTTGATTGTTTTCTTGAGTGCAAGTTGGATCTTGTGATAGACATGTCAAGAACTCTTCAATCTCTATTTCCAATGGCTCTTCCTCCTCATCAGGTTTGATCCATGATTTTTCAATTTCCTCATTAGATGGACAAAGATATTCAAAGTAAGATTCTTGGCCTTCTTGCAAGGATGGCTCATGGGCATTTTATTCCTTTATCACATCTAAAAAGATGGATATGTTCTTGACTTCTGCCAAGATCTGTTTGTCCTAGGAAGAAAATAAGCCAACTACTACAAAGATTTGTCAAATCTCCTAGAGTGCATCTCTTTTCAAGAATTTGATCATTCTTCTTCTGCTAGCTGGAATATCTTGTTAACACATGGATTAGCATATAGGGGGGTTCTTACAACACCCAAAAAACCTAGAGAAACACACTAACTAAAAACTTGTTTGCAGGAAAGGAAACAAACCAGGTTTTTGAGCTCCCTAATAACACCATCCAGTATGCTTGAGAAAGCAAGAGAATCACACTAACTAAAAACTCATTTGTAGGAAAGGAAAAAAATCAGGCATGTGAGCTCTCTGGAAATAACATCTAGTATGCTTCAACAAGCAATAGAATCACACTAACTAAAAACTCAATTGTAGAAAGAGAAACAAACTAGGCTTGTGAACTCTCTGAGAATACCAACTATATGCTTCAGCAAGCAAGAGAATTACACTAACTAAAAGCTCATTTACAAAAAAAAGGAAACTATGTAACATCAACATAACAAATCACCAAGGCCCTATCCCTCAAGTGCCTCCCCGACAACGACGCAAAATGTTGGGCATAATAAACAACCTAACATTTAATTATCAATCTAAGAGTTCATAAACTGGGAGGAATATCATTATAAATGATAGGGAGAGAGTCCTTAGAAACCTACCAATCAAATTTATAACTTGTGCATCGATCTCTTCACAACATTGAACAAACAAAACTTAATTTGAATTTTGCAATTCTTAAAAACGACCCTAATAATTGAAAACAAGTCTACCCTTTTGAAAATATAAAGAGAAAACCATTATATTAAATCAATATGAAAACCAAGGCATAAACTCCAAATTTGATTCTTGTAATCAACCATTCTAGTTTAGTTCTCGCAAGCACTCTAACATCTCATTAAATTAGAATCCAAATAATCTTCAATTAACTGAATGAACCAATCATAAAGATCACCAACAAAACCTCGAACAATCCAACCACTCATGATGCTAATGCAATAAAGGTATGGTCTAAAACTGTTTCTGGTTCTTACAATCGAATACAATAAATGTGTGCATGAAATAGAAATCTATGACATCATTGAATTAAACATAAAGGTTGAGACCTATACCATCAATGCATGTATAAAGAAACAAACTGAAAGCAAGGTAGACACTACAAGTTCCCAATAACGTGAGCAATACAAGTGCAACTATGTCCCAATACATGAATATAATGTTTTATAAACCAAAACAAGTTTACTAAGATTCCAATGAAATGACCCAAATCTCAATGGATTTGTTGCCTTTTATTCACAATAGTTATGAAGTATAGGTTGGTGAAAACCCTCCAAATCGTATTACATTTGAAGATAATTGATATATTTTCGAAACGTTCAAAATCATAGTATATAAAGCTTGCATTAGCTCAAATATGAGACACTAGCATTTATGGTACTTTTAGATTCATATATATAGATATAGATATGTGAAACACGCTTAGAATAAGGGCACACGACCTCTATTATTATCGTCATATTCCCAGATTCATAAAGAAAACAAAAACATTTTGTGTTCTTAATTTTCATCAGTGTTATGATTGCAAAAATGTGAATCATCATTCGGATAATTAAATATACAAAGTAAATCAAATGGTGGTTCTATACACTCGATGAATACTTAAATCTGTTTGCGCCATTACAAAATAAAACAAGTGATATCTTCAACGTTTACAACTATACCCAATATCATAACACATTGTGGTCTAATTTACTAACAATCTCTAGGTTCAATGTAAATTGCATACAAATGAAGATCTTGCCATATCATTTCCAGTCCAAATTGCAATGGAAACAAAGAAAGACTTATTACACTTGCAGAGCCATTCTCCCAAATTGAAATGTCCTCAAACTCGTGAATCGAAGCACTACACAAGTATTAAAGAAAAGATCATATCCAAAGAACCATTAAATCAATACCTGAATCACGCAATCCATATATCAAACTGTAAGAAATGCACATGAGATGAACATACTCTGCGAGAGAATCATATAAGAGAGGTATCGAGTTGGTCTGGCGGGCCTAAATAGCTAGCTCACACCCTCTATATGTAATTTAGATCACAAAATAAGAGAGATTATTGAATACAACAGGAATGAAGACATAAACCTGACATCCTCTTGTTATTAATATAGTTTAATCCTTATTACATCTAGAAGGAGTCCAGCGCCCAGAAAAGGGGCTGACCCTTCAAATCAAGCCATCAATTTTTGTCTATCCCCATTATCTGGCTATAATCGACTTATATAGTTGATTTACATTATCGATCTGCCTATGTGGACTAAGGCTAATCGTATACCTGACAAAATAGATCGTATACCTGACAAAAAAGATACAACTTGCCAGCGATAGAAACTTGGCAACACCCTTTCCCAACTAATGAGATCTGGTCTTATTATGTGAGGGTTTCTTTTAGGATACGTTGCTTCTTCTTCGACCTTTTTTAAACTGCAAAGGGAAAGTTAGGTGCGCTCCCTCCTTCATTCTCATTCTTTAGGATATCCTCACGGATCTCCAAGAATTCGAGTGGGCCATTGGCTCTCGTGGCTAGCTCCAATAACCAAAAATATTTGACTAGTGCAGGAAGATGAATTACTGTAGGAATCACAAAATTGGTGCAGGAACTCGATGCATAGTATAGCTGATCCAGGTGGATATTGGTGGCCACCTGCCAAGTCCACCTGGACCCCCACCATTGTCTTTCTCAGCATTTTCAGTTTCCTTAATTGTAGCACAACTTACTATTTTTAGCAGTTTTTCGGGTCCTGAACTTCCGGAGCCGTTTTGAGGCCCTAAACGACGTTTTTTTGGGAAATCTACCGCCAGCGATTTTTTCGATTAAAATCGTCTTTTCCGTCGTAGTCCTCGGAGAGATCTTTCCAACGGGCTATCATGCACGTCAAACGGAGATAGTATGACCAATTCGCGACCCCGGGAAGTTGATGTACCAACTTACCCAAAAACGGGGCCCACAATTTGGCGTTTCGTCTTCTAGGGTTAGGTTTTGGAATGTGAAGGGTTTTCTATTGTTTCTCAACAATAAATAGGCCTCCGAGCCTCATTGTAAGACAGTTCAGAGGCATGTAGCCATCACATCTCTTCTCAGAGATAAACTACCATCGCCCTAGCTAGTTTATTTCCATTTCTGTTGTAAGCATATTTGAGTATTTTCCATTAATGAAATGAAGTATTATTTCTGCTGCATCTTTGTGTATATGGTTATCTCTATAATTTGTTGCGTTCCTGTTTAAATCCGGATCAGTGGTATCAGAGCGGTCTGCTTTTTCTCTGTTTTTCTTTGCATGTCCCCAACAAGGTCGGGATATAAGGAGTTAGGGCTTGAACTGGTTGAACCTTTGCAAGACCAGCCTCGCAAATCCCGACGGCCTCCCATGGCGGACGAGAAGAAAGACGAGGGGGCAGGAGATCCCATCAAAATCTTGCTCGAAGAAGCCCTCGAGCGACAACGGAACGCGATGATGGACAGTTTTGCCCAGATCCTTCAGCGGCTACCGAGAAGCAACGCATCGGCTTCCAGCAGCTACTCTGGAAACGCCACACCCTTTAAGGTACAAGTTAATTTTGAAATCCCCATATTCGAAGGTCAGATAGACGCAGATGCCGTAGATAAATGGTTAAATCTGCTAGAGGGTTATTTTTCTGTTCATGAATTTTCGAGTCGGGAAAAGATTGTTTTTGCTCTCTCAAAGCAGCCCCCCACGTCAAGGACTGGTGGGAAACCTACTGCGAGCAGAAGGATGAAAGTACTGGCTCACTATTTTCAGCCGCACCCACCTAGGATTCGTTCCGGGATGCTATCAAGGAGCAGTACTACCCTGTCGGGAGCTATGAGGATGAATACATAAAGTGGACCACGCTGCGGCAGGGAAGGGACCAAGACGTGCCGGAGTTCACCAATCTTTTCCATACCCTTCGCACAAAATTGGGTATCAAGGATTCGGAGCAACATTTGATACTCAAATACCGTGGCTGCCTGCACAAGTACATCCAGGAAGAAATACAATTCCTAAACATCCCCTCGCTCGGCGCAGCATACCGGTATGCCGTCAAGGTCGAGCAGAAGTTTAAACAAAAGAAGCGAGACTTTGGATCTGCGAATCCAAAGCAGGGGAAAGGTGCCCCTAAACCACAGAACAAAGGACAAAGCCAAGGCGGGACAGCCCAAGACAACCAGTCGAAGCTGCAAGCAAAGAACAGCGTCGCGAAGCCGAGAAAGGACACTGGAAAATGGTGCGAGTTCCATAAGAGCTCCACTCACAACACAAGTGAGTGTCGGGCCAAGCAGTCACTGGTGGCTGAGCTAAAGGTTTCAGAATCAGATGCATGTTCCGACTCGAGTCAGAACCCGATAAGGGGTATGAAAAAGGGAAGCAGATCATTGATGCGGACCCCAGCGCCACTGTTGCTACCGCAAAGATCCAGAAAAATGAACCCGAAGATCCAGAGGAGGAGGAGCGTCTCTTCCACTCCCAAATGTGGGTAAAGGGCTCCCCGATACAGTTCATTGTTGATAGCGGGAGTCAAAAGAACCTCATTTCGGCAGAGGTCGTGAAGCGGTTGGGCTTACCGACCACATCACATCCACAACCATACACCATTGGGTGGCTTCACCAAGGACGAGATCTTCGCGTGAGCCAGCAGTGTCGCCTTCCATACAACATCAAGCCCTTCACGGATGAGGTATTGTGTGACATTGCTCCCCTTGAAGTTTGTGATGTATTACTAGGACAACCATACTTGTGGAAGCGACATGCTGTGTATGAATCAAGGCCCCGTGCAGTTATTATTACATTGGGAAATAAGTTGTTCAGGATACCAGAGGTAGCACCACCTGCCGCCCTCTCTTTGATTACTGCAAAACAATGCAGTAAGATCATTTCCAAAACCAGGAAATTTGTTTTCCTGATGATACGCCCTCAAGGAAAGAAGAAGACAGTGGCCGCGGCCTCCAAACGGGGCCCCTCTGCACGACAACTACAGATGGACAAGATTGTGGAGGAGTACGAGGACATCTTCACCTCCCCGGCAGGGGTTCCTCTGCACTGTCAAGTCAAGCACTCCATCGATCTGACCCCAGGTGCACCGCTACCCAATGGACCAATTTATCGGCGCTCCGTTCTGGAGAACAATGAAATCAAGAGGCAGATTCAGGAGCTCCTGCAGAAAGGTCACATCCGTCCGAGTTCATCGCCCTGTGGGAGCCCGATCGTGTTGGTACAGAAGAAGGATGGGACGTGGAGACTCTGTATTGACTATCGGGCGCTGAACAAGATCACTGTCCGTAATAGGTACCCGATCCCACGGATTGATGACCTCCTAGACCAACTAAAAGGGGCGAAATATTTCAGCAAGATCGATCTGAAGTCAGGATATCACCAGGTACCAATCGAACCCTCAGATGTGTGGAAGACTGCCTTCAAATCCAAGGAGGGCCTCTTCGAATGGTTGGTCATGCCTTTCGGATTGACGAATGCTCCTGCAACCTTTATGAGGCTAATGGATGACATCTTGCGGCCATTCACCAACTCCTTTGTAGTAGTATACTTGGATGACATTCTGATCTTCAGCCAGAGTTGGGAAGAGCACCTCCACCACATCCGACAGGTTCTCCAAACACTGCGGCAACACAAGCTATGTGCCAATTTGGAGAAATGCACTTTTGGCATGACCGAGGTTCAGTATCTGGGATACATCATTGATGAACAGGGGGTGCATGTCGATCCAGCCAAGGTCCAAGTCATTCGGGATTGGCCCTCTCCAACCACTCTAACAGAGCTCCGCAGCTTTCTAGGTCTTGCCAACTTCTACCGCAGGTTTGTGTTGGGGTTTTCTCATATTTCTTGGCCCTTGAGTCAAGTCACCAAGGGCGGGGCGAAAGCAAAATTCTTTTGGTCTGAATCTCAACAGAAGGCATTCAGGGAGTTGAAGGATCGCCTCTGCACGGCACCAGTGCTCGCGTTACCAGATTTACAACAACCATTTGAGGTCGAGACAGATGCCTCTGACTATGCTATTGGGGCAGTCCTTACTCAACATGGACATCCAGTGGCATATCACAGTGAAACACTTTCAGACACAGTCCGGAAGTACCCCACTTATGATAAAGAGATGTATTCCATTGTACAGGCCTGCCGACAATGGAAGCATTACATTTTGGGGAAGGAAACGGTCATCCACACAGACCACCGACCTCTGCAGTTCATACAGACCCAAGGGAAATTGCAGAATGATCGCCATCAGAAGTGGTCTACATACCTGCAACAGTTTCACTTGAATATCAAGTATAAAAAGGGCAGCACCAATAATGTTGCAGATTGCCTCAGTCGACCACCGATCATGGCGCTAACCACCGTGCTCAACTCTTGCGGGCACGAGACTTCTGATTGGCCACTTCTCTACAAAAGCGACCCAGAATTCGGCCACACATACCAGACACTCTTGGAGGGTCGGCAGGTTGCAGATTTTCACCTCCAGGATGCCCTATTATGCCACCTCGGTCACCTTTGTGTTCCTTCAAGCGAGCGTGCCAAGATGATTTGGGAAGCACACTACAGTCGGGCTGCTGGGCATTTCGGGGTCGAGAAAACAGTGGCAGTACTGCAAAATTATTTCTATTGGCCGAATCTTCGACAGGATGTTGGGAAGTACATCCGATCATGTACTGCCTGTGCCATTGCCAAACCGACCATTAAGAAGCAAGGCCTCTATACCCCGTTGCCTACCCCTAGTCGACCTTGGGAATCCATCTCCATGGATTACATGTCAGGCCTTCCTTCCACTAAGCATGGAAATGACTGTGTTTTTGTGGTCGTCGACAGGTTCTCAAAGATGGCCATTATGATGGCCTGCAAGAAGAATATCACAGCAGAAGCCACTGCTAAACTCTTCTTTGAACGAGTGTGGGTGCACTTTGGGATCCCACAGTCTATCATCTCAGATCGGGACAGTCGGTTTCTTAGCACATTTTGGTCCAGTCTCTGGTCAATGCTGGACACCAAACTCACGAAGTCCACAGCCTTCCATCCTCAAACTGATGGCCAGACAGAGGTTGTCAATAGGATGATTGTGCACATTCTGCGCATGTATAACTCAAAGCATCCACGCACATGGGACGAGAGCCTCCCCTATGTTCAGCACAGCTACAACCGAGCTCTTCACAGCTCCACTGGCCATAGCCCTTTTCAGGTGGGTTTGGGATTCCAGCCACTATGCCCCATTGATGTGGCCATGCCACTTGCAGCTACTCACATGAATTCAGCTCATGTCCAGTCCGAAACAGATAAGGCCACCAGCTTCATTGAGCGCATCCAACATATTCGCCAGCAGGTCCATGACATTCTTGAGAAATCAAATGCCAAGTACAAGCAGCGACATGATCAACATCGGGTGCCACACAAGTTTCAGGTGGGCGACAAAGTCTGGTTGCATTTGCAAAAGGAACGCCTTACTGGAGCCTATCGGAAATTGAGACCACTCCGATATGGTCCTTACACCATTACTAAGGCTATGGGAGACAATGCATTTGAGCTCAGCATTCCCCCATTCCTTGGCCTGCACCCAGTGTTCAATGTGGACCGCCTTCGGCCATACTTTCCACCATTGCTAGACACATCCGACATTGCAGAACAGCTCAAACCCACAGAATTAAATCCAGATTGCATGGAACAAGCTGCAACTGATCGGATCATGGACACACAGATCAAGAACACTCGCCAACAGAATATCCAACTGTATCGAGTTGTCAAAGCAGGCCAACTCCTTCAGCAGGGCAAGTGGCTCACCAGGGAACAAGTTCAGCAGAAGTTTCCTCATCTCATGGAGGATCTCAACGCAATGGGGACCATTGCTTCCTAAGGGGGGAGGAATGATCCAGGTGGATATTGGTGGCCACCTGCCAAGTCCACCTGGACCCCCACCATTGTCTTTCTCAGCATTTTCAGTTTCCTTAATTGTAGCACAACTTACTATTTTTAGCAGTTTTTCGGGTCCTGAACTTCCGGAGCCGTTTTGAGGCCCTAAACGACGTTTTTTGGGAAATCTACCGCTAGCGATTTTTCTGATGAAAATCGCCTTTTCCGTCGTAGTCCTCGGAGAGATCTTTCCAACGGGCTATCATGCACATCAAACGGAGATAGTATGACCAATTCGCGACCCCGGGAAGTTGATGTACCAACTTACCCAAAAACGGGGCCCACAATTTGGCGTTTCATCTTCTAGGGTTAGGTTTTGGAATGTGAAGGGTTTTCTATTGTTTCTCAACAATAAATAGGCCTCCGAGCCTCATTGTAAGACAGTTCAGAGGCATGTAGCCATCACATCTCTTCTCAGAGATAAGCTACCATCGCCCTAGCTAGTTTATTTCCATTTCTGTTGTAAGCATATTTGAGTATTTTCCATTAATGAAATGAAGTATTATTTCCGCTGCATCTTTGTGTATATGGTTATCTCTGTAATTTGTTGCGTTCCTGTTTAAATCCGGATCAATAGCGAGGTGAGTGCAGAATCAAGGCCTATTGGCATATGCATAAGAAGATAATTGACCATGTTTTTTAACCTGTAAACACACAAACTATTGTTATTGATAATTTTAATGTTAAATCTTGTTAAAATAATGGAAGCGTGTCAAATAGTAAATATTTACATTATAATACCCAAAATGTACAAAACAATGATAGTAAGCAAACAAAATCGTGAGGGGTTTTAGGGTAAAAATCCAGACAAAACAAAAGCCTTACACACCTATACCATAGTAAATTCCAGGTCAATACCATGGGCCCCTATACCCTAGTAATCTCTAGGTCAATACCACAAGTAAATACCATGGTTAAACCAATACCATGGACCAATGTACCATGGTAATATCCAAGCCAATACCATAGGCAGACACCATGGTAATACTAATACCTATCATGCCAATACCAAGTGTTGACCTGGACCACACATAAACCAATACCAAGGTAATGATACCATAGTAATACCAATACCTGTAATTCCAATACCATGGTAAACATCTTGCAACTAACAAGCCAAGAAACATAACCACAAGAAACATAATCATCTGCAATACATGCCCAGGTTGACATCAATGCCAACCATCAATCAGTGCAACTAGCAACTGCATCATCAATGCCAACAATCTCCCCCTTTGGCATTGATGGAAACCCCTGTTGAACCATCCAGCTGATATTTTCCTATGAACAATTAATCTCCTCAAGTACTCCCCTTTGACATCAATGGAAAAGGGCTAAAATTCATTAATAACATAGTTTGGGCAACAACACCTTCCCAGGCAGCAACATACCATAACCAGCAATAATAGCAGCACATCATATGCACCAACAATAGCAACAACACTCAACTCAACAACAAGATGAGCATCAACAACGTCAGTATAATATGAGTAGCAACCGCAGCAGCATCACTCAACTCAACAACAAAAAATAGATATATCAAAGCAACAATAAACGCAATCAGCAACACTAACTACATCAACCTCACTCTCATCGTAAACAACAACAACATGCTCCCAAGTAGCAACATATTAAACCATTAGCACCATCTAACTAACCATACATTCAAGTATATGATATCATCAACAACACAAACAAGAACTCTAGGTCTCCTAAAGCAGCAACAACAAAAATAATCAACAACTCCATCGACGTCAACAACATTATCAAACCAATATAGCAACAACAATGTAGCATAATCACCAGAAACAACAAAAACAAACTTATAAATGTATCTTAGCAACGGTAATCAACAATAACATCCTCCCAAGAAGCATAACCATCTATACCAATGAACAACAACATTTTCCTCACCAAAACATAGCATCATATGATAAGAAACTACATCAACATATCATGCGCAGAAACAACATACTCCCAAGAAGGATCATAACCATTGGTAGCAATAACATCACTCTCCACAATAGCTGGAAACATGATCATCCTCAGGTAACAACACAACAATAACATCTAAGCAACAAGAAAACACTGGACATGCTCCCCCTGAGCATCATCACGATCATCATCATGGCTATATCAAATCAGCAAGTATACAACATACATGCTCCCCTGAGCATCATCATCATCTTGCAAAGAATGCCTTCTTGCTGAAGGCTTCTACCTCAACAGATTAACTCCACATAACATCACTGATACATAGGACATACATTAGGTCATATATGTTTGTAACAATCAACTGACATTAATGACTCTATGGACCCAACCTATCCAACCAATGACTTCTCATGGCCATTTGTACATTTGTTACAGGGCCTTATAAATGAGATACATGGCTGAATTATTCTTTTTCATGACAATGAATTACATAATTCACACTCGCACATTGACAAGGATTCAAAATAGAGTACATATAGCATAAATATACATGACTTTGATAATGACATCCATACATCTTGACTCAAAACCTCTCAGCACTACAATATAATGGACATTATGCCCAACCCTTTCACAAACTGCTTTATTTACAAAGTCAAGGAAATAACATATCTGCACTCCTTTTGAGGAAGAGAAACAATGAAATCAACATAGGTTCGGCCAAAAGTGCCAATCTTGTCCACTGTCATAATCAATTAGATATATGAAAACAATGTGGTCTGATCAAGTCAAAACATAGGAAGCTACTGTATGGATCTATTCCATATATCTTCCATTACCCTGCATCACATATGATCCTCCTTTTGACCTTGGTGCACATCTCATGGTGCTATAGCTCACACAAGTAAGCCAGATCTCCACCCAATACTTTTTCCAATCAAACTTTAGTCCTCAACCATAAAACTTTTCTTTATTTATCTGTCATTACACTTTGCAGTTGATTAACATCTCATCTTCACACTACGTTTTCTCGTATATACATTGTATGAACTTATGCACACAAGTCTCAAGCACAAACACATTGATCTGTCTCGATTCCATCTGTATAAGATCCATAAACCTTTTCTAACTTCTCTGTTAATGCACTAGCCACTTCAAACTTTTCACACACTCTGGGACTAAAATCCCATTAATCATGTGCATAGAATATTCATATTTATTTCATGTTCCTTTGTTTTTAAGTTCCAAAGGAATTAATGATTCTTGAGCAATGAACTTGGAACTTGGAATAGCAATACAACTCCTTTGTTTTGAAATAAATATAAACTCCGGAAATGATAAGAATGTGGTCCATCGATATGAATAAGTCTAGAATTCTTCTGATAATTATGCCCTTTCCTACAAATTGGAGATGATAGTGGCTCAGTCCTTCAACAATGACACTAAATTTGGTTCTTCAATTCTATTCAATTTACAACCTCCAGATTAAGGTATGCTCAACACATAGCTCGGCCTCCTGGACAATATATATCGACCTCTAATAAGGAATGCTACAACACTTTAAATTTGTGTTTGGAAATGACTAATATGCCAGGCAAACTTCCATCTAATACAAGATCTACCTTCAGAAATTGACCTCTGCAAATTTGGAACTCGGTCACTAAAATTAAAATTTTAGAAAATGATAAGGAAAACACGTGAACCTCCTAAAACAATGAACTTATTAGCATTGGATTTATATGCCGGAAAATATGACTAATTTCGGGAAAAGAAGCTACCTTTCTACAAGACATAAGATTGGTCCCTGTTCACTGATAAAACGACATTTATATATGCAATCCATCTCTTCCTCAATACACCAAATCTAAAATAAACTTGATGAATCTATCTAAGAGAGTAGGATAGAACTACCCAAACCACTGACAATATGAACTCAACTCTGACAGAGATAACATATGCACAGAAAATATGCTCGGCCCCTAAGACTGAGTGCTTAGCCTCTCTAAAAACTGATGTTGAATTTCTGAAAAGGTGCCCAGGATTATTATGTTCCCTTCCTAGAATATGAGTCTTCAGACTTGGGTCTTTTACTGAAGATGTGTATGCCTTCTTGAGAAGCATCTGATCCCCTATATAGGATGAATTCAGCTCTCTGATTCAGCCCCTTGGTAACAAAAAACGGCCTTTCCTTCTTAATCTTTGAATACCTCTAAACAATCCACTCTCCCAGCTAAGCAAGTAGCAAGGGAAATGACCAACTCGGTTTTAAAATTCACACAATCTCCTTGTACACATCAAGTCCTGAGTGATGAAAGAAACTTCAAAATTCGACCACCCAAATAAAATAACGGATGAAATTCGACCTTAGAAGGACCACACCTAGGCATGAAGGATCTCGTTCTAAGAATTACGCTCATATTTCTCTCGACCAATCTAGGAGAATCACGCCCGGATGTCCATGGGATTCTAACCTTCCAAACTTTGACATAATTCCACCCATAAGTTTACTTCCTAAATTAAATAATTCATCCATCACGGATAAGACATTATATTCTTCAATCATGTTTGAATTTGTTCTCCAATTTGAAGGGAATTGAATTGGAATTCTTCCCTCTATACAATATGCTCTTGGCCCCTTCACACTTGAATCTTCGATACATTAACATACCAGATTGACCCAATGCACCTAATTATTTCACCAGATCAATGTTTTACTTTCTGCCACTACGTCATTCAAGACCAATAAATAATTAATGTGTGATTTTATCAAATCACTATCTTTTTAGCCCCCAGGGATATCTCAATTGGTCGAGTTCACGTTTCTAACTACCTTTCCAATTAGGAGGTCATGGGGTCAAAATTGTTGAGAAATAAATGCTAGTAGAATTAGGGTTAGATTTCTATTTCTTTATAATTAATTGTGAAATATGTTGGCTTCTTTTACTTATTTGTTATATTAACTTTCATCATGCAATTGCCAAATTATGTGTGTATGAAGATCACAAAAACACAAGACACAAGATGTAGGCACTTTGCCAGGGAAAAACCCCTATCTAGGGGAAAACCCAGTGAAAATCTCTTCCTTGAATAGTTTTCTTGAGACTCTTCAACCTAGACATATACCTCCTCCAACCGCCAAGTTAGCCTCATCATGCAACAACTTCAACCCAAAACTTTGACCTGAAGCAACAACACTTCGACCTAGAAAATGGCAGTAGCAACAATAGCCAATGAAACCAAATATCTAATGGTAGTATACCTTGCATTGGGTGAAAATGTTTCTTCATAATCTATGCCTTCCTTTTGAGAGAAACCCCTTGCAACAAATCTAGGTTTGTATTTTTCTATACTTCCATCAACAACGTGCTTGATCTTGTAGATCCATTTGGAGGTGACAACTGATTTTTCACTAAGTTTAGAAACGATTTCCCAAACCCCATTCTTCATGATGGATTGATATTCTTTCTGCATTGTCTTTTTCCATACTTCTTAATGAGCAACTTCTCCCCATGTATATGGTTCAACTTCAATCAATTTTTTCATATATGCAACATATCCAGAGTATCTTTTAGGCCTTTTACTTTCTCTAAAGGTTTCTTTCATAGCTCCATGTCATTCAACATATTGAAGAGTATATTTTAACCAATTTTTCCACTTCCTTATGTTTGGTATGATCACAATTTGAATAGGTTCACGTGGTCCTTCTTCTTCTTCTTGAATTGTAGATGGATTGTCATGTTATACTTCTTCTTCTTCGAATATAGGTATATCTTCATCATCATAATCAATAGGAATGTCCTTGGATCTTTTGTAGGCATTATTTTCATTAAATATAACGTCCCTACTTAATTCCTTCTTTGATGTAGATTCTATATGCCTTTGAGGAGAGACTATATCCAACAAAGATCCCTTTGATGCTTGTAGAATCTAACTTCTTTCATTTTTCCTTTGGAATGCGGATATAGGAAGGACTCATAAATATTCGGAGATGGTCCACACTTGGTTTCTTCCCTATGAATGCTTCCCCATGTGTCACATTCTCAAGAATTCTATGAGGACTTCTATTTTGAATATATTTTGCTGCCATTGCTGCTTCTCCCGATAGAAATTTTGGTAAGCCTTGATCAAGGAGCACTATTCATATACCTTCTTCAATTGTCCTATTCTTTCTTTCAGCCGCTCCATTTTGTTCAGGATAGTAGGGAACAATAAGATCTCTCTTAATTCTTGCTTCTTTACAATATGCAATCAATTTTTTAGAAGTGTACCCCACCATTGTCAGATCTCAAAGTCTTTATTTTTCTTTTGGTTAGGGTTTCCACTTCAGATCTAAACTTCTTAAAATTTTCAAATACTTCATCCTTTTTCTTAAGAAGGTAGATCCATGTCTTTCTAGAGTGATCATCAATTAATTTTATATAGTAAATATGAACTCCAAGTGATTTGTCAGACATAGGCCCACACACATAAGAATGAATAAGGTTTGATATTTCTTTAGACTTAGTTCCACTATTTGAAAATGGTTTTAGTGTATGTTTACCCAAAGCGCATCCCTTGCAAACTCCTTCATTATCTTATTTGATATCAGGGATGCCATGAACTAATTGATTAAGAGTGGGAATAACCTTGTAGTAAAGATGACCATATATTATATGCCATATCTCAATGGGATTGATTTCCATATGAACTAGGGATTGAGGAGGTGGTGTAATGACTCTATATAAGCTTCCTTCACAAACTCCAATAACCCTCTCTTTATCAATATTTTAATTTTTTCCCCAAACCAAGACCTTTCCATCAACAAAAGAAACTCTATCCCCTTTATCTTCTAAGCAAGAAATCAAAAGCAAATTATTTTTCAAACCTGGAACATATAGTATATTGTTGAGATGTAGTTTAGCTCTATTCTCCAACTTCAAAGATGTTGATCCCAGGCCTCTAACAACATAGCTTTTTTTGTCTCCCAATTCCATTGCATGAGAATATGGTTAATTTGATAGAGTTTGAAGTTGTTTAATTTCCCTTGTCACATGCCTTGATGCTCCACTATCAATGATCCATACATTATCATCATTAATTGAACCTGTAAGTACAGCTAAGAACCCCTGACTTTTGACCTTGTTGAATAAGTAGTAGAAGATATTTTTGATCCAACTTCCTACAGTATTGAATCCCATTCTTATCATAGAGGGAGTAATCATTTCCCTAAAGCCAATGAGGTGATCTTCAATATTCTTTGACCTTAGCTCTAATACCATGTTGAGAAATCAATGCTAGTAGAATTAGGGTTAAATTTCTCTTTCTTGATAATTAATTGTTAATTATGTTGGCTTATTTTACTTATTTTTTATATTTTCTTTCATTAAGAAATTGTCAAATTATGTGCGTAAGAAGATCAAAAAAATATAAGACACAAGATCTAGGCACTTTGCCATGGAAAAACCCCTATCTAGGGGAAAAACTAGTCAAAATATCTTCCTTCAATATTTTTCTTTAGACTCTTCAACCTAGACATAGACCTCCTCCAACCACCAAGTTAGCCTCCTCATGCAACAACTTCGACCTGAAGCAACAACACTTTGACCCAAAAAATGGAAGTAGCAACAACTACAACAAATTTGACTTGACAATAAATACTTCAATCTCCTTAAGGAACCCACACGAGAAAGAGATAGATAGTCTAAAATTTTGATCTTGCCTTCTTCTTCCTTCTTCTTCAAACTCACACTCCTTTTAGCCTCCTTTTCTACTTCACACTTTTCCAACTCTTTCTTCTAGATATCGAACTTGTGTGTGAGTGAATGAATGCTCCAAATGAATTCGATCTCCTTGTATATATAAGCTTGAGGTGAGGTCAAATTGCCCTGTTTAAGGCCAACTTGATCTCCTTAACGCCAACTTGGTGTGGAGGTTTTGACTTAATAATAAATCTTTTTACATGATTCAAAATCCCAATAAGGGTCTCATAAAATGTACAATGACTCAATATAAATCCTAGGAGTCCTCAATGGGAACTTTTACCAATAAAATATGACCCAAGCATGAAGCACATACTTTAATAAGTTATTGTAATAATAATAATAAAATTTCTTTTTCATTCTTTTGACAAGTACATTACATAATGACTCAACTACATTTATGAATACTAAACTTAGTCAAAATTTTCAATAAAAATCTCCTCAACAACCTTGGGGTTAGGCCCGACCAGATAAGTCAGCGGGTAGATCCCTTCAGGTGGATTTGCCTAGATTATTACCTGTGGATGTAGTGACCACTCAGTGACCATGAACCACAGTTGGGAAAAAAAATCACTATCTCCATAAATAGATAAACAAAGTGTTCATACTAATGCAAACGATTTTTTCTCAAACCAATGGACCAAATCAACTCTTCCATAAAGCGCTCATAGAATTTTTCTCTATTCAATGAGCTACCCAAACCGAATCATTTAATTTTGACAAATTCCAATGACCAAAACCATATCACTAGGAAGACATTTAATTGATTAATTGCATTCATACCAGTTTACCAAAATATTTGTCATTTCACACACATAGAAGATATATGGAGGCTTTATGTAGATGTGCCTTTTCCAAAAATGCACTCTAAAAGTTCCATATGCACCTTCGTATTTAAGGCAGGCACTCAGAAGAAAATATATATCGCTTTGTATAACTCTAGTTTTTCTAGCACCATTTATTGATAAATATAAATGTTTTAACCGTTGGTTAATCTCCATTGCTCTATGAGTTTTTTTTTGTTTTTTGTTTTATTTATTTTCATAAGCTAACCATCAATTTTTGTTTTGTGCAGGAAATTCTTCATGACTCCACATCCAGTTTAAAACAAAAGATGTCATTCATCAGAGTCACTACCATGTATCAAATTCACTACCATACATATAGATCATTTCCATGTATTTAAGTCACTACCATAAATATACTTGTCATATTAGGGTCACTAGAATATATGTTGAGGTTGTTTCTAATCCAAAGATCACAACCATACTAAGCAAGTCATTAAAACATTGTGAACCATATAACATGAGCCATAGTGATCCATAAAACACTGCGATCCACTAAGTGTTGTGAAAGCCAAATAATAGAAGAGCGAGCCACAAATTAGTAATTTGTTCCATTGTAATATGAGACTCAAGGAATACAAGCTACAAAATTTATATGCAAACCATAGGGAAAAACACGATCCACAAAAATCATATACAAACCAGAGGGATAAATACAATCCAATGTCTCAGAGAACATTTATATATAAAAAATACAATCCAAAAAAATAGTGAGGCACTAAAACAAGGAACGCGAGCTACATAAATTGAATGCAAGGCAGAGAGTGAGAAACTATACAGATTCGAGGCACAGAGGTGATAAACAATGTGAGCCTTATGAGGTAATGAAAACCATAATATAAATAGATTCAAGATCTTTAGAACAATAATGTGAGCCACAGAGGATGAATTTGATCACATTGGTATACAAAGAAAACAACAAAGATGAGCCACAAAGAATCATAAGCGAGTCAATATATATGAGATACAGAGTTCATGTTTCCCATTATATATGAGCCACACAGTATACCAAATGCGAGCCACAGGACAAGATACCATAGTGATATTAAATTCACAATCCTTAGATATGATCCATAGAGAATGTGTACCTCAGGACCACAGAAAATATGAGCCATTGCAATGCGAGGTTGAGAGCATATAGTGCAAGCCAGCATGCCTCAGAGAACATTGAATTAATGTTCCAAATGGAAGAGGATAATTGCCAATTTATAGTTCTTTCAATGTTTGAAAGGTCACAACCATTGGGGGTAGGCCGACTTATGGAGGGAAGATTCAAATTCAAATTTTCTTTGAATATATTTGAGAAATAATTCCTTGCCCAATTTTGTTATCAAATACTAATTTCATTTAACTTTAATTCTTCCTTGGGGTAGAAGGGTTTTCATTTTGGGTCTTTAGGAAATTTGTCCCATAGCTGCCCAAATTTGAACTCTCCCTCCCAACTAGGGAGGAATTTCCATCTACATCATAAGTCTCATCTCAGATGTCTAATCTCATCTCATATAAGAGATTAATCCATAAAGATAGTAGGGGAGATAAATTTACCACAAATATCTTCCAAACCCTACTGAGATGTAGGTCATGTTCCATGACCTTCATCTCAATTGAACAATGATGTATTGATCTAAATAAGAAGAATCATTATATAGGAACTTTGTCTTCCACCCTATATCCACAGAAACTAGGGGAGATTAATTTTCCTCCCTATATATCCGATGGACAATAGGAAAGATACCACTTACCATGAGAGGTAAGGATCACAACCATCTTATTGTCTGATGATCTTCCCACTTTGACCCTCAAGAGTCAAGTGGTAGAAAACATGTATCCACTAGCTTGGGGGCAGATACCACTTACCACATATGGTAAGGATACGTCAAAACTAAATTCCTCCTCACCCATTCTCTAGATGGGTGGCAATCCTAACAATCTTAACCACATATCATGGCCCTTGTTAAATCATGGCACAAGGTGACTTGTGGGTAGGTTGTGTACTAGGGTATACTCTACCAAGTCTCATAGGGGGGAGATACCCAAGTTGACATAAATTACAAGGATCACACACACCCTATAGTGAAAATAGGGGAGATACCCAACCTACTAAAAAGGGTAGGGATCACACACACATATTGTCTAGAGTTTCCTCAACCACAGGAGCTTTGCAACTCGATTCCTCTCCATGGGAGCTCAATCAAAGGGGAAGAGCATAGCTTAGTGTTCTCAATTAGGCATGAACCTTTCCCGGGAGGGCCACATTTACCATTCCAAGCTGTTGAGCTCTAAAAACCAAGAAATTCCCTTTCAATAAATACTTTGTAAGAATGTGAGCTAATTTCTCATCAAGAGATTATTCAAAGCCTTATTGATCCTCTCTGCACCATATCGTGGATATAGTGATATCTAATCTCAATATGCTTGGACCTGTCACTGAATATAAGATTCTCCAAAAGTCAAATCCCACTCATACTATAACAATCATGTCCAACACATGCTCAAACAACTCTCCAAAGATCTTTCTCAATCAGATTTCCTCATAACTATCCATGATAGCAACAATGTACTTTGCCTATGTTGCATCCAAAGCAACAAACTTCTATTTCTAGCTCATTCAAGAAATCATGGAAGACCATTGAGCTATAACAACATCTAGATGTCATTTTCATTTTAATAATGTTTTTCATCCTCATTCAACATTGTTGTATTCATGAAATCCAATAGTGTATCTCAATCCATGATTAATTGTTTCATGTAGATATCCCAATACATATCTAGGCTCTATCTAGATTCATGCTACAAATAAATAATTCATCTAACCGCCAACTCATCATCGGATCAATCAAAGATGAATTTGAAGAGGAGTCCCTCTCAACTACTTCAGTGTAATCCATCATTCCAAGTCTTTGAAAACATACTTCTCTTAACAAGGAAGTCTTTATCATCTCTTTGTTACACTTTTTAATCTCAAGCAGTTTTTCATCGGGGCTTAGAGGTCAACTCCCTCTTGATGAGGTGATTTTATCTTGTCAGAAAATAAATTATTATCTTATAAAACCAAATATTAAATACACACATTTAACCTTGAAGGGAGGAGCGAAACTGTATCAGATGTCCATCAATCTAGGCATGCTAGGTCCAGGGAACTAACTTGAGTCCATATGGGACTTTATTCAATCATGAATCTCATCTTACGTGCCTCAAACTCTTGAGCTAATCCATAGTATGATCCTTCCTTAAGTACATCATGAAGGAATCCAACTTTACATACATATAATAATAATGCATCAAGCAACAAGTGTTATGAAACCAGCTCAAGAAAAGATAGAAAAGATAGATCAACGCCTTAGAATTCAGCCTCTTCGAGGGGGCAACCTCCTTTACATTACATAAATGAACAATTCTTGGATGATACAAATGAAAAACCTCCTTTCTATATATAGGAGTCTAAGGGTCCCAATATAATCAAAGCCTACCTAACAATAATATTATAGGGCACAACAATAACAATAGAGGGATTCTATGTGGCACAATAATAACAATATGGGCACTACATGGGCACAACAATATAAATAAGGGGTATAACTACAATAGTAATGGGGTAATCACTAGTATTATAGGGACCCAACATGCCCCTCTCCTTCAAAAAAGTGTTGTCCTCAACGCTTGAGTAGTTTGGATACTTCTGCATAAAATTCTCATCCTCCCATGTGGAATCTTCAGCGGATAAGTTCTTCCACTTGATAAGATACTCTGAAATTGATCGATTTCGTAGCTGTCGAGTTCTTGTTTCTGTGACTGCTTCCGGTTCCAATATAATTTTTCCTTCCTCGTCAAGTTCTGGCAATATTGTTTGAACTGGGAGCTTGTCGCCTATAACCTTCTTTAAACATGAAACATGGAAAACTGGGTGCAATCGAGAAGCTGCAGGAAGCTCCAATTTGTATGCCATAGTACCAATCTTTTGCAACACCTTGTACGGACCATAATACTTTGGTGATAATTTATTATCCTTCTTAGCTTGCTTGAGGGACATTTGCTTATATGGTTGTAGCCGTAGGAATACCCAATCACCTACATCAAAACTTCTTTCACTGCGATGTTGATCTGCCTGTTGTTTCATTCTATTTTGTGCCAACACGAGGTTATCCTTTAAGAGTTGGAGGACTTGTTGTTGATGTTCGATGTGATGTTCCACTGCCTGAACCTTAGAATTTTCTCTTAAATATGATGTGATGGATGGTGGTTGATACCCATAAAGTGCCATAAATGGGGTCATTTTTGTTGCTGTATGGAAGGAAGTGTTATACCACCATTCAGCCAGAGGCAACCATTTGACCCATTGTGTCTGTTTATCAGATACAAAGCAACGAAGATATCCTTCCAAACATTTGTTTACTATCTCAGTTTGCCCATCAGATTGAGGATGATAAGATGAGCTATGAGCTAACTGAGTACCAAGACAAGAAAATAATTCTGTCCAAAAATTTCCAGTGAAAATGGGATCTCTGTCACTTACAATAATCTTTGGGTTTCCATGTAGCTTTTGAACTGTTTCCATAAATGCAGTAGAAACTGTACTGGCTTTAAATGGATGTGATAATGCACAAAAGTGTGCATACTTGGTAAGTCTGTCAACTACCACCATGATGACACTCTTTCCCTCAGACTTGGGTAAACCTGTGATAAAATCCATTGAAACCTCCTCCCAACGTTGGCTTGGAATGGATAAAGGTTGTAATAGACCCGGTGTCTTAATTGTTTCAACTTTATTTTGCTGGCAAACCAAACATTCCGCCACAAACTTTTGAATATCTGATTTAAGGCCATCCCAAAAAAATTCCTTCTTAACCCTGTGGTAAGTTTTTAAAAATCCTGAGTGCCCTCCTAAGGGAGAAGTGTGCAATTCCATAAGAATCTTTTGTTTTAGCTGGGAATTCTTACAGAGGTATAAGCGATCTTTGTACCATAACGAATCATTTTTCCAGCTAAATGTATCAGAAGTACTGGAATCTTGTTGTAGCTTTCGAATAAGTGCCCACACTTCTTCGTCATTCTTCCATTCCTCCCTTGCTTCGTTTATCCAATCTGGTTGGATAATAGAAATGGCACACAACAATGCTTCCACATCCTCATCCTTTCTTGAGAGTGCATCTGCCACCACATTTTGCTTCCCTTTTTTGTAGATGATTTCAAAGTCATAACCCAACATCTTTGTGACCCACTTTTGTTGCTCTTCAGAGGATAATCTTTGTTCTAAAAAGTATTTAAGGCTATCATGATCCGTTTTTACCTTGAAGTGTCTTCCCATTAGGTAGGGTCGCCATTTCTTAAGTGCATGGAGTATTGCCAACATTTCCTTCTCATAAATAGCTTTGCTTAAAAACTTTCCCTTGATTGGACGACTTTCAAAAGCAATGGGTCTTTCATCTTGCATTAGAACAACACCAATTCCATTTCCTGAAGCATCACATTCCACAATAAAGGTTTTTGTGAAGTCCGGTGTAGCTAAGACCGGTGCTTGGCACATTGCCTCTTTAAGATGTTCAAAGGCCTTTGTTGCTTCCGGAGTCCATGAAAATGAATCTTTCTTCAATAATGTTGTTAGAGGTGCTGCTATTCTCCCATAATTCTTAACAAACTTGCGATAATACCCTGTCAACCCAAGAAATCCTCGCAGATGCTTTATGGATGTGGGGATTTTCCATTCCTTAATGGCTTTAATTTTGCTAGGGTCTACCTTAACTCCTTCATGAGATACAATATGACCCAAATATTCCACCTCCTGGACTCCAAAGAAACATTTGGATCTTTTTGCATATAATTGTTTCTCCTCCAATAGTTGTAGCACCCTGTCAACATGTTCAACATGATCCTTCCAAGACTTGCTGTAGATTAGTATATCATCAAAAAATACTAACACAAATTTTCTAAGGAATGGTTTGAAAATTGAATTCATCAAACCTTGAAATGTTGAAGGTGCATTGGTAAGGCCAAAAGGCATGACCAAAAATTCATAATGACCCTCATGAGTTCTAAATGCCGTTTTCGGAATGTCTTCAATCTTCATTCTGATTTGATGATATCCCGAACGAAGATCCAACTTGGTGAAGTAAATTGATCCATGCAATTCATCCAGTAATTCATCAATGACAGGAATGGGGAACTTATCTTTAATAGTGAGCTTGTTGAGCTCCCTATAATCCGGACACATGCGCCATGATCCATCCTTCTTGTGCACCAATACTACTGGAGCTGAGAAAGAACTTTGACTCGGTTGAATTATACCAGCCTCTAGCATTTCTGCAACCATACGTTCAATTTCACTTTTTTGGACATAGGGATATCTGTACGGCCTGATGTTTGGAGGAACACTTCCTGGAATCAGATGAATAGCATGATCATGATCACGCATAGGTGGGAGACCTTTGGGAGTCTCAAATACCTTGGAATGATTGTCCAGGACTTTTTGGAGATCTGGAGAAATAGATGATTCCAATGTGGAAACATCTAGCGAACATAATTGTGCAATTACACCTCTTTGCTCCTTTTTTAGAAGCTTTGTCATGCCATTAGAGCTGATTATCTTTCCTGGTTTCCCTGCAATACCCCTTAATTCAACTTCCTTTCCTTCCACAGAAAATTTCATGAAAAGTTCTTGAAAATTAAAAGCTATTGTACCCAAGGATTGTAGCCATTGGACTCCTAGTACAACATCAGCACCTCCCATTGGAATGGAAAGCATTGGGCTAGTCAATACATATTCTCCCATGGATAGCTTGATATTATGGCACTTTCCAGAACAATTTATTGTTCCTCCATTTGCAATCATCACTTGACACTCTGGTGCTGGATATAGGAAGCAATTCAATTCTTTTGCTACCCTACAATGAATAAAATTGTGGGTGCTTCCTGAATCAATCAACACTATTACCTTTTTCTTCTTGATTTGTCCTTCTATCTTGATGGTTTGAGGAGTGGTAATTCCCGCCAATGCATTACAAGATATGGTCGGATTTATTTGTTCTTCATCTAGGCTTTGTTCCTGGAATATATCCTCTTCTTTTGACCTTTCTTGCTCCTTTTCTTCTTCCTCTTCACAATCTATGTAGAATAATTTCTTCTCAGCACACTTATGACCTTTTGTGTATTTGCTATCACAATTGTAACAAAGCCCTTTTGCTCTTTTTTCTTCCAATTGTTGTGGTGTCAACCTTGTAGGTTGTGGAAGACTATGGGCAACAACACTTCCGTCTTTATAGTTGTGAATGGTATGCTTCCTAGTTGCCATAATTTTGCTTTCCATTTTTCTTGCTAACCTGAATGCCTTCTCTAATGAATCAGGTTCCCAAAGGCGCACATCATGTTGGATATTATCCTTTAAAGACCCTATGAACACATCAATCCTATGCTCCTCTGGAATATCTTTTACCCTTATGTTCAATTTTTGGAACTCCTCAATGTGCTCCATTATTGAACCCTTTTGTTTGAGACTTATCAATTGGCTAAAAAAAGTGTTGCTTTTTGTATCCTCATAATGTGCTATCAATTCTTCCGTAAAAATTGCCCAAGTGATAAATTGTTTACGAGAACAAAGCCATTGATACCATACAAACTGATTTGGTTCCAAATATAAAGTTGCCATACGTACCTTTTGTGTGTTTTGCACATTATTGAGATCGAAGAATTGCTCCATCTGTAATATCCATGTGGCGGGATCCTTGCCATCAAACTTCCTCATATCGATTTTTGGAACATGGTGAGTCTTCGATCCAACATTAGAGTCTATGGAATCATGATTAACATTTCTTTTGTTCTCATCATGAGTTTCCTTTACTACCTTTTCACCATTAGTGACCCTTTCTTGTAGCAACTTCTTCAATTCATCCATCTTATCATCCATGCCATCAAATTTAGCGTCAATCTTAGCTTCCATGCCATCCATCTTAGCTTCCATTCCCTTTATCTTAGATTCCACGCCATTTATCTTAGATTCCACGCCACTTATCTTAGCTTCTGTTAGCTTTTGTGAGCGTGACATTTGTTGCACTTGTTCTTGTAATTTTGATATATCATGTAGCATTTCTTCCTCTTCTTCATGAGTCATGCTAGAGCTTTCAGGTTCCTTACTAGGTGTTTGCATTTTCTTTCCTCGGGGCATCAGTTACCGATAATAATGCTTTACTATGCCCTTTGAATTCTGTTAAACCAAGCTTACACAAAAATAAAAAAAAAACTACACACCTTTTTTCACTTTATAGAAGCCTGATATTGAATCTGATGTATCTCTGTAATTTCGGATCATCCAATTCTGAAATTGCTACCTGTAGTAGCCTTCTGCGTCCTCTTTCCAATGCCACAAGTCTGAGCCAAATTGGATTCTCCAAGGAAGAGTTATGTGAAATCTCCCACAGTGACTTGCTTTTAGACTGGTTCAGTAGAGCGAACTTGTACGACGTGCCACGAGTCACTGTTTCAACCTTTGAATCTGAAACACACACACAAGAAACTACAGTCCGTCCTCTTTCTGTACCTTTTTACGAAATTTCAATCCGATCCTCAGAGAGAAAGTTATGACGATTTTCCCCAGGTCACCTGTTTTGAATGTAATTCAGGAGTCTGCAAAAAGACCAACTTCCTCAGATCATATCTCCGAAAATAGCGCGAGAAAAGCTCTGAAATTCGGACCCAAGGTTCAACGCCAATTCTTCTCAAATGGGTTTTTTTTGCGACTTCTGAAACGTCACAGAAAAAAAGTTATAGCGAAAATTCCACGATGACCTGTTTGGAGCAGCGAAACCCTAGAATCCAAAGCTCTGATACCAAATGTTATGAAACCAGCTCAAGAAAAGATAGAAAAGATAGATCAACGCCTTAGAATTCAGCCTCTTCGAGGGGGCAACCTCCTTTACATTACATAAATGAACAATTCTTGGATGATACAAATGAAAATACCTCCTTTCTATATATAGGAGTCTAAGGGTCACAATATAATCCAGCCTACATAACAATAATATTGTAAGGCACAAAAATAACAATAGAGGGATTCTATGGGGCACAATAATAACAATATGGGCACTACATGGGTACAACAATATAAATAAGGGGTATAACTACAATAGTAATGGGGTAATCACTAGTATTATAGGGACCCAACAACAAGAGTCAAGATCTCATCCGCCCTCTCTTTTTGAGAGCATATTCCTTATCCATGTTTAGTATCATGGAAGCATATAGCACTATAATATATTTGTCATTATGAATGATCCTTGTATGAAGGACATACAACTTCTCATATTTTCCCTACCTTAGAATATCCCATTATTACATGACAGTCTGCTCCCTCTAAATAGGAAGCCACTTCAATCATAGATGTCAACCTCGAAGACAACAATCTTTCCTTTGAGGTATGGGATTTTGTCCATTGCCACTTTAATCAAGGAATGGCTTGACATCCTCTTCAATTTTGAAATATAGGACTTGTTCCTCACATTTATAAGATGTACTTGTTGATACTGGAATAAGAGAAAGAGAAATATTAACAAAGTAAATAATGAAAGTGTACCTAATGATGCGGTAGGACTATCATCCTTTTTCTTGATAGGAGAGTGGCTTATTTGGTATCCTGTACCAACTCCCTCTTGGAGTTTATTCTTCCTGCACCAACTCCCTTTCGAAGCTTACCTTTCCTACACTATTATGCTCTTGATGATCCTCAATATTCGCTTTCCTTGATTAGATCCTTAATATTTTCTTTCCTTGATCAGATCCTCATCCAAGAAGTTAGTGAAATAATAATTAAAATATTCATGTAGGAAGAATAAACAATAAATCTAAACAAGAGTATAAAATAATTAGCGAAAGAATCATTCAAATATTCATGCAGGAAGAATAAACATTAAATCCAAACAAGAGCATAAAATAACATAAGTGTTGAAAGTACTTCTCTTTCATGAGAATTGTAGGAAGATATCTTCTCCCTCTTGATCTTGTGTCCATGAGTCACCATAGTCCATCAACCCTATTTCAATGTATTCTACAAAATAAATGCTTCTCCTTAAACACTACCTACATCCTTAATTTCTTTTATCGGCGACCAAGCCTAACTTATCAATGTATAAGACGATCAGTAGATCTGTATCATATCATCTTTTATTGGGTAGGAGACAAGTCCACCTATGGTTTCTAAGAATTTGTCACATATGATTGAATAACTGAATGACTTCTTATTGATAACATCATAACATAAAGAAATTATGAATCAAACTAAACCCTTTTCATATCAAGGCTACTCCTAGGATTCCTCCAAACCCTAGCTTATATTTGAAAAAACAAAAGGCTTCCTAGGGTTTCCTTCAAACCCTAGAATTCTTTAAGGTCCCTGCCATCTTCATCCCTTTCACTCTTCTTTTATCATGAACTTCATCTTAGGTGTCTACAGGGGGTGATCTCAATGAATTTTCTTCAACCCAACTCTAATACCATGTTAATTTTTATGGTTAGATTGTTCTTTATTATAGATAATTTTATTTATGAAATTTTTGAACATTTTCATATAAAATTCACCCCATAACATCATATCATCATTAGAAATTATATAGAGATAACAATAAACATCAACAATGCAATGGAAGAATAAGGAACAATATAAGAAAATCATACACAATAGAGACACCCAGATTTAGATCAGAGATTAGGGTAAAACCCCAAAAGGGGGAAAACCCAACCATATTCTTCTTCTATTAGATATTCATCAAATGTTTAGCTGAGATACTAAGTACAATAAGAATGAGATACAACAAACACATCAAGCCTCCTAAAACTAACCTAAGTCAATTCACAATATTGTTTTTGAACTGATCAATCTAACCTATAATAATTAAACAAGTAAGAGAGGGTTTTTATCATGTCACTATATAAATTAGTATCGTTCATGTCTCTGCAATAATTTTCATCAATATTAGGATTCTTCACTATTGATCCCCAGAAAAATATTTAATTGAAATTGTTATTTGCTTATGTTTCAAAATCAAGTCAATGCATGAATTATTAGAATACCACTTAATCACATAAACTGTAAAGCATGGAGAACTGAATAATAATGTTGCAACAAAATAATAGAACAACAAACATGTGTAAAAGAAAATGACACAAGAAATTGATAACAGAGTTCGGCTATCTCAAATCCTACATCTCCGGGCCCAGTCTTCAATAGAGAGGCCTTTTATATTAATAAAACTTCAAAAGCCAAACAACATATCAAAGTTACATCAATGGAATTTCTGACTAGTCTAGCTATGATCTGCTTGGCTTCAGGAATCCGACACAACTGACGGCACTGAAAAAGACCATTTACAACTCCCAGAACAAACCTGCAAAGTTCTACCTCCAAATCTCCAACGCTACTCAAAAAATTCTTCTCACAACTCTTATTCATCATTTCTTAGCATTACATTACCATATTTATAATGTTTTGATAACCAAAAATATCCTTGTATAACCACTTCACATTAATAATCATTATCACTCTAACATAATCTCACATTAGTTCTCCACTCCATCATTTCTAACAAACCCAACTAAATATTAAAATCACATTTTATATATTTAATGTATAGTTTGTTTTTGAAATCATAATTCACTTGGCTTTTGAATACATTATCCAACCCACGTATACCATGTAGCATCCCAAAATTAAGGCATACATTTAAGGCCCATCACCTTAGCGCTTGAAAAACCATAATACGTTTCAAAACTTGAATCCAACATTCACGTTAATGAGTTATGGCTCATAACTAACACCATGAACCTTAATACGTGGTATGTTACAACGCATGGATAATGTTATAACAAACGGATGGAGGTATAACGTGGAATGTGATGGCGGAAGAAAAATAACAGAGTATGGAGTGGAGATATAACATAAATGTGGCATGAGGTAAGTCAACGGAGATATGGTGTAATGTAGAATGGCGGGGTATATAGTTTGGTTTTTTTTTTAATTTATATATATATATATAATGCACCATTTTTTTTATTATATGGTTTATATATAGTTTTAGTATTTATATAATGTTTTTAAATGTAGATTTTAATGCATCATAAATAAAAATCACTTTTAATATTATATATATACTCAAATTTCATCATATAATGAATTGGAGATTTTACCACTATAACGAAGTTAGAGATCTAACACTAAGTTTGAACATGTGCTTTTGCCATGTGTCGAATAGTAAAACAGTGGTTCATCACAAACTTCTACAAGCAATTCTTCATTCACTTAGAGGTCAAATGCACTCGTTCAAGTTGCATTAGGATTATTTCTACGAACTCTATGCAATGACACTACTTCTGCTTGATTCCAATAACTTTGAATTTTAGGCTTTTTCTAGATCCTTGATCATCCATTGATCAATTTCAGATCAACTATCAAGAAACATCATCATTTTCAAGTGGATTAATGCCTTCATTGTCATATCAGTGTAACATCCATACAAGGTCACAACCATGTCAAGGACATTGCCTTACATCAAAGGTCACTTCCATGAAGATCTCTACTATGTCATTCATGAATATCTATACCATTAAGGTTACTTTTATGTGTGTGTGTGTGTGTGTATAGGTAACTAGAATATATGTTGAGGTTGCTACCAAACCAAAGGTCATATCCATACTAAGTGAGTCACTAAAACAATGTGAACCATAGAACATGAGCCATAGCGAGCCATAAAACCACTGCAAGCCACTTAGTATTGTGCAAGACACATAATAGAAGATCAAGCCACACATTAGTAATGTGTGCCACTATAATGTGAGACTCAAGGAATGAGGGCTACATAAGTTATATGCAAACCGCATGGACAAATACGATCCACAAAAATTATATGTGAACCACAGGGACAAATACGATCTACATAAATTATATGTGAACCAGAATGATAAATATGATCCACAAAATATATTGAGGCACTAAAACAAGGAATGCGAGCTACACAAATTATATGCAATACAGAAAGAAAGGCACTATAGAGATCCAAGCCACAAAGGTGATAGACAATGCGAGCCTCTGAGGTAATGTGAACCATAATGTAGATAGATTCAAGCTCTTCAAGACAATAATGCAAGCCACAAGGGATGAATTTGAATCTCAGTGCTTTACAAAGTGAACAAAAAAGTTGAGCCATAGAGGATCATAAGTGAGCCAATACATATGAGCTACAAAGTACATACAAGCCATTATATATGAGCCACACAAAGTATATCAAATGCGAGCCACAAGATGTGTTTCCACAAGGATATTACGTTTGTAATCCTCACATATGATCCACAGGGAATGCATACCTTAGAACCACAAAAAATAAAATGAACCACATATATATGAGCCACTGTAATGCGAGCCTTAGAGCATATAGTGTGAGATGACTTGTCTCAGGGAACACTTAATTCATGTGCCAAATGTAAGAGGATCATTGTCAATTTATAGTTGTTTCATTTTGTGAAAGGTCATGACCAATGGGGGCAGGTTGACTTGTATTTGAGGCATACTTACGAAGAGAAAATTCAAATTCAAATTTGCTTTGAATATATTTAACAATTAATTTCTTGCCCAATTTTGTTATCAAATAATTATTTCATTTAAATTTAATTATTCCTTGGGGAAAGAGGCTTTTCATTTGGGGTCTTAAGGAAATTCGTCCCATAGCTTCCCAAATTTGAACAAAAATTATAGAAAATTAGTGATTATATTGAAACTATAGACAAAAATATGAGAAAGTATTCATACAAATTGAAAATTAAATAAAACTAATTAAAACTATTTAAAATGAAATAATTCTTCTTGTGATTTCACATAATGTGTAGTTATTTATTACAATTGATGTATTAATATATACATACAATTCTATAATCATATATGAATGTATTAGTAAAAATAAATGTAATCTAGTGTATTAATAATTTAATTATATATGAAGACATAACCATCTCATGTGAAAATATGGTGGTGGACTGGTTGTAGGTGTTAAGGATAACCGTTCAAATTTATAAACTATTCCTTCAAGTTCGGGTGGAACTTCTTCTCGGGTTTCCTTTGGAGTATCAGTCATCAACCTCCAATTTTAGTTATTCTGCTAAAATAACAAAACTATTTAATTTACCTGGTATACGACAAAACTTCAAATTTTCCACGGAAGAAAAAGTAATTAAGACCCCAGTTCATAACCTTATCGTGTCCGAAATTTAAATTAATTCACGTGCATCTTCCAATGCGAACAACATTAGATCTGACCCGTCTAATCGAATGGCTATCACATCACCCACTGGCCAACTAGATTGGCTGATCTCCATCATCGATCAATCCTACTTGACCTAACAGCTATTGCATAATCTCGCGTGAAATATTGCACGATGCATAACAAGTCGAGAGCACACAAGAAAAGTGGTTTTCCTATGCTACGTGTCAACCCCTCAGGTTAATCGCATGAATTTGCAAAATACCATTTACCACTTTGAGACCGCGCGAGATACTGCTTACACCTACGAAGACCGCTCTTCTATTCTGATTAACATCTGCGCTTGTTGGCATGTGATGACCATTAGATCTATTGGATCTGTTGATCGGACTATTCAGATCTTCTCTTGGGTTTCTCATGAATTTGTCAGGGTTTCCTCATTTTTCCAAGACTTAGCACTTCCACCAAGTTTAATGTGTCTCTAAATTATTTTCTGTGATTTCGAATACATCCATGTTATTTCAATGCACAATGAGTGAATATTTAGATGTGACAACACAAGATTATATAAAATCTATTTCTAAAGGGCCAAACTAGAAATCAACAAAACTCAAAAATATTTCAAAGGAAATGAAACCCTCCAGGATTTGACCATTCATGCACAATATTCACTAAGATACAAAGAGATTCCAAATTTTACATTCCAATTTTCCACAACCAAAAATCCCATTCTACTAATTCAAAACTTACATAAGTACCTGTACATACAACAATCAGATCCTAAATAAATGGATCGAATCTGTCTAATCCTAGATAATATCTAATCTGCATGATATTCTCCTCAAGAATCTCAACTAAGCCTAAATACTTGAATTAATTACAAGATAATTCAAATCCTTGAATTCTAGCTCAAATCCTATCTAGAAAGCTTTGTAAAGTGACAACTAAAGGATCCCACTCCTTTGCTTGTAAACATTTTTTGTATTTTTGGAATAAAATTTGAAGTCTTTTTTCTTCAAGCCTCATGCTCCTGAGGACAAAATTCTTCATGGGCTCCTGTCCATGAGCTCTTCTACAAAACTGCCCAACTTCTGTAGCATGGCATCTGTTATCCAGGTAGCATCAACAATTGGTTGATCCTTCCACTTGATCAAATATTGAAAATACTCCTGTGCTCTTATCTTTTTAAACAATCTCTTATCTAAAATATTTTCTGGATGCAATGCCTTTGCTATAGGTAACTGTTTTACCCAATCAACCTCTTGTTTTTCTTTATCTTTTGTTGTATCATTTGCATTTCTATTTTCATACCTGTACAAATCAGAAACATTTAAATTTTAACTTGTTATACTCCCTTTTTGGATATCTTTCCTTCCTCATGTGTGCTAAAACCAAATCTCCAACCTCAAAATTAACTTCTCTCTTCTTCAAATCTACTTTGCTCTTGTATTTTATGTTGCTATCCTGTAACTGTTGTTTTACCTATTCATGTATTGCTTGAATATCTAAAGCAAAATCTTCTCCTTTAGCATTTCTCATTTCAGATTTTCCCAAGTCTCTTAATTTAGACACTCCTCTTGGGTGCATTCCATAAACTATATGGAATGGACTCTGCCTTGTACTCCTGTTAGGAGAACCATTATAAGTATATTCAGCTTCTGCCAAAATTTGATCCCACTATTTTGGATGTTCACATGCAAGACTTCTCAGAAGATTACCCAAGCTTCTGTTTACAACTTCAGTCTGTCCATCAGTATGAGGATGATAAGATGAACTGAAACTCAGTTTAGTATCAAGTTTCTTCCATAAGGTCCTCCATGAAATGACCAACAAATTTGGTGTCTCTATCTGAAACAATGCTCTTAGGTAACCCATGCAACCTCACAATATCCTTAAAAAACATATTAGCAATGTGAGTAACATCGCTAGTTTTATAGCATGGAATAAAATGTGTCATTTTATAAAACTGTCAACCACAACATAAATTGAATCATTTCCTCTTTGAGTTTTTGGTAAACCCAAAACAAAATCCATACTTACCATATCCCAATGTCTATTTGGAATAGGTAATGGAACATACAAACTTGCGTTTTGGCTCCTTCCCTTTTCATACTGACAGACTTTACAAATTTTTACATACTTTTCCACTTCAGAACTCATCTTCGGCTAGAAATAAAACTAATTCAATTGTTCATAAGTTTTGTCTGCGCCAAAATGTCCTCCAAGTCCACCACTATGTTTCTCCTTGATTAAATTTTCCCTCATAGAGTAATTTGGTATGCATAGCTGATTTATTTTAAACAACAGTCTTTCTTGCAAGAAAAAATCCAGCCACTTACTTCTGTCTAACAAAACAAGATTTTTACAAGATTCAAATGCCTCTTTAAAATCTAAATCTTCCTCATATAATTCTTTAAGAAAATCAAAACCCAACACTTGAATTTGACTTTCCTGAACTAGGATACTTTTTCTGCTTAAGGCATCTGCTACCTTGTTTGATTGGCCATTTATATGTTTTAATACAAAATTAAATCTATGAAGATATTCTACCCATTTTTCATGTTTCTGACTAAGCTTTGGTTGTTGCATAATGTACTACAATGCATGATTGTCTAAATAGAGTATAAGCTCCTTAGACATCAATTAATGTATCCACTTTTTCAATGACTACACAACTGCATAAAATTCCTTATCATAAGAATAATATTTCTTCTTCGATTTATTCAATTTTTCACTTAAATAAGCTACAGGTCTGTCCTCCTGACTTAAAACAATGCCAATAGCTTCTCCACTAGCATCACATTTCACTTGAAAATGTTTATTAAAATCAAGCAAAATTAATATAGGTTTTTCAGTGATCTTTCTTTTCAACAGTTGGAAGTTCTTTTCTGCGTCAACAATCCATTTAAATGGTTGTTTATCCTTCTATAGTGTCAATAATAGAAGCATTGATCTTACTAAAATTCCTTATGAATTTTCTATAAAAACTAGCAAGACCATGAAAACTTCTTACCTCAAAAACACTTTTCGGTGAAGGCCACTCTATGATTGCATTTATCTTCTCTGAATCCATCTTTAATCCATTAGCAAAAACAACAAAACCCAAATATACCAACTCTTCCTTCATGAATGAACATTTCTTTAAATTTAGCAATAACTTCTCTTGTTGCAGCTTCTGTCAGACATAATTCACATGTCTCATATGTTCCTCTTTAGATTTGTTGTAAACTAATATATCATCTAGATATACTATTATAAATTTACCAATAAATTCTTTCAACACTTCATTCATCTCCTTCTCTAATCCTCATTTGATGATGCCCACTTTTTAAATCCAACTTTGTAAAATATCTTGCTCCACTTAAAGAATCCATCAAATATTCAATTCTAGGTAAAGGAAATCTGTACCTAATTGTTATTTTATTGATTTCTCTTGAATCAATGCACATTCTCCAGCCTCCATCTTTCTTTGGACTCAACACTATTGGCATTGCACAAGGACTCAAACTCTCTCTAATCAGTCCTTTATCTAATAATTCCTGAACCTGTTTTATGATTTCTTCATTTTTTGTGGGAGTCATCCTGTAAGCTACTTTATTTGGCAGATTTGTCCCTGGAATAAAATATATATGATGACTGATTTTTCTAATGGGTGGTAACTCATTAGGAAAATCATCTACAATTATATCACAATAATTTTCCAGCATCTCTTGAATTTCAATTGGCAAATCAGAAATTTTAATAGAAGTAGTTATTACCTTGGGTTTGCAAATCAATGCAAAATTTACCTCATCCTCCTCAATCTGCTGCAAGTATTCTTTTCCACTCAGTAATAGAGTCTTTGGGTCAGATTTTCTTGATGCATCCTCTTCTTCCATAAGCAGCAATGTATGATTAACACCATCTTTACCAAAATTGCATGTGTTCTTTTTCCCATCATGCATAACTCCTCTATCATACTACCAAGGTCTTCCTAGCAATATGTGACAGACATCCATAGGCATCACATCAAACAGAATTTTGTCTGTGTAGCTGCCCAACTACAACTCCGCTTCACATTGTTCATTCACTAACAACTGATGTCCTTTTTGAAGCCATGACACATTGTAAGGTGTTGGATGTTTCTTTGTCTTTAATTTCAACTTTTCCACCACTTCTGTAGAGACCAAATTATTGGTGTTGCCACTATCAATTATCATTTGACAGCATTTTCCTTGAACCTTGCACACATTCCTAAACAAAGTCTTTCTCTGCGTTGGTTCAACAACTTCCTTTGTTGGCTTTAACAAAACTTTTTTAACTACCAAAGATTCCCATTTCTCTGGTACATTTTTGTTATGAAACCAGCTCACAAAAAGATAGAAAAGATAGATTAACACCTTAGAATTCAGCCTCTTCGAGGGGGCAACCTCCTTTACATTACATAAATGAACAATTGTTGGATGATACAAATGAAAAGACCTCCTTTCTATATATAGGAGTCTAAGGGGTCATAATATAATTAGAGCCGACATAACAATAATAATGTAAGGGCGCAATAATAACAATAGTGGGCTTCTATGGGGCACAATAGTAACAATATGGGGACTACATGGGTACAACAATATAATAAGGGGGTTGTACTAATAACAATAACGGGTTACACTAGTAGTATAGGGGCCTAACATGCCCCTCTCCTTCAAAAATTGTTGTCCTCAAGCTTGAGTAGCTCTTGATGCTTCTGTATAAAATTCTTGTCCTCCCATGTATGGAATCTTCAGCGGGTAAGTTCTTCCACTTGATGAGATACTCTGAAATTGATCTATTTCGTAGCTGTTGGATTCTTTCTTCTGTGAGTGCTCCAGGTTCCAATATGATTTTTCCTTCCTCTTCAAGTTCTAGCAATATTGTTTGAATTGGGATCTTCTGCAACTTTTGAATGAGTTGCCATAATTCCTCGTCCTTCTTCCATTCATCCCTTGCTTCATTTATCCAATTTGGTTGGATAATAGAAATAGAACAAAACAATGCTTCCACAACCTCATCCTTTCTTGAGAGTGCATCTGCCACCGCATTTTGCTTCCCTTTTTGTAGATGATTTCAAAATCATAATCCAACATATTTGTGACCCACTTTTGTTGCTCTTCGGAGGATAATATTTGTTCTAAAAACTTTTTAAGGCTATCATGATCCGTTTTTACCTTGAGGTGTCTTCTCATTAGGTAGGGTCACCATTTCTTAAGTGCATGTATTATTGCCAACATTTCCTTTTCATAAATAGCTTTGTGTAAAAACTTTCCCTTGATTGGACGACATTCAAAAGCAATGGGTCTTTCATCTTGCATTAAAACAACACCAATCCATTTCCTGAAGCATCACATTCCACAATAAAGGTTTTTGTGAAGTCCAGTGTAGCTAAGACCGGTGCTTGGCACATTGCCTCTTTAAGATGTTCGAAGGCCTTTGTTGCTTCCGGAGTCCATGAAAATGCATCTTTCTTCAATAATGTTGTTATAGGTGCTACTATTCTCCCATAATTCTTAACAAACTTGCGATAATACGCTGTCAACTTGAGAAATCCTCACAGATGCTTTATGGATGTGGGGATTTTCCATTCCTTAATGGCTTTAATTTTGCTAGGGTCTACCTTAACTCCTTCATGAGATACAATATGACCCAGATATTCCACCTCTTATACTCCAAAGAAACATTTGGATCTTTTTGCATATAATTATTTCTCCCCCAATAGTTGTAGCACCCTGTCAACGTGTTCAACATGATCCTTCAAAGATTTGTCGTAGATTAGTATATCATCAAAAAATACTAACACAAATTTTCTAAGGAAGGGTTTGAAAATGGAATTCATCAAACCTTGAAATGTAGAAGGTGCATTGGTAAGGCCAAAAGGCATGACCAAAAATTCATAATGACCCTCATGAGTTCTAAATGTTGTTTTCAGAATGTCTTCAGTGTTCATTCTGATTTGATGATATTCTGAACGAAGATCCAACTTGGTGAAGTAAATTGATCCATGCAATTCATCAATGACAGGAATGGGAAACTTATCTTTAATAGTGAGCTTGTTGAGCTCCCTATAATTCGGACACATGCGCCATGATCCATCCTTCTTGTGCACCAATACTATTGGAGCAGACAAATAACTTTGACTAGGTTGAATTATACCAGCCTCTAGCATTTCTGCAACCATACGTTCAATTTCACTCTTTTGGGCATAGGGATATCTGTTCGGCCTGATGTTTGGAGGAACACTTCCTGGAATCAGATGAATAACATGATCATGATCATTAATAGGTGGGAGACCTTTGGGAGTCTCAAATACCTTGGAATGATTGTCCAAGACTTTTTGGAGATCTGGAGAAATAGATGATTTCGATGTGGAAACATATAGCGAACATAATTGTGCAATTACACCTCTTTGTTCCTTTTTTAGAATATTTGTCATACCGTTAGAGCTGATTATCTTTCTCGGTTTCCCTACAATACCCCTTAATTCAACTTTCTTTCCTTCCATAGAAAATTTCATGAAAAGTTCTTGAAAATTAAAAGCTATTGTACCCAAGGATTGTAGCCATTGGACTCCTAGTACAACATCAACACCTCCCATTGGAATCGAAAGCATTGGGCTAGTCAATACATATTCTCCCATGGATAGTTTGATATTATGGCACTTTCCAAAGCAATATATCGTTCCTCCATTTGCAACCATCACTTGACACTCTGGTGCTGGATATAGGAAGCAATTCAATTCTTTTGCTATCTTACAATGAATAAAATTGTGGGTACTTCCTGAATCAATCAACACTATTACCTTTTTCTTCTTGATTTGTCCTACTATCTTGATGGTTTGAGGAGTGGTAATTCTAGCCAATGCATTACAAGATATGGTCAGATTCATTTCTTCTTTATCTAGGCTTTTTTCCTGGAGTATATCCTCTTCTTTTGACCTTTCTTGCTCCTTTTTCTTCTTCCTCTTCACAGTCTATGTAGAATAATTTCTTCTCAACACACTTATGACCTTTAGTGTATTTTCTATCACAACTTTAACAAAGCCCTTTTTCTCTTTTTTCTTCCAATTGTTGTGGTGTCAACCTTATAGGTTGTGGAAGACTAGGGGCAACAACACTTCCATCTTTATAGTTGTGAGTGGTATGCTTCCTGGTTGCCATAATTTTGCTTTCCATTTTTCTTGCTAACCTGAATGCCTTCTCTAATGAATCAGGTTCCCAAAGGCGAACGTCATGTTGGATATTATCCTTTAAAGTCCAAATGAACACATCAATCCTATGCTCCTCTGGAATATTTTTTACCCCTATGTTCAATTTTTGGAACTCCTCAATGTGCTCCATTATTGAACTCTTTTGTTTGAGACTTATCAATTGGCTAAAAAAAATGTTGCTTTTTGTATCCTCATAATGTGCTATCAATTCTTCCATAAAAATTGCCCAAGTGATAATTTGTTTATGAGAGCAAAACCATTGATACCATACAAACTGATTTGGTTCCAACTATAAAGTTGCAATACGTACCTTTTGTGTGTTTTGCACATTATTAAGATCGAAAAATTGCTCCATCTGTAATATCCATGTTGCGGGATCCTTGCCATCAAACTTCCTCATATCGATTTTTGGAATATGGTGGATCTTCGATCCAACACTAGAGTCTATGAAATCATGATTAACATTTTTTTTGTTCGCATCATGATTTTCCTTTACTACCCTTTCACCATTAGTAAGTATATCTTGTAGAAAATTTGTCAAATCTGTCTTCAAATATGTCATGCTTGTCTTCAAATCTATCTTCAAATCATCCATCTTAGCTTCCACACCATTCACCTTAGCTTCCATGCCCTTTATCTTAGATTCCATGCCATTTATCTTAGCTTATGTTAGCTTTTGTGAGAGTGACATTTGTTGCACTTGGTCTTGTAATTTTGATATATCATGTAGCATTTCTTCCTCTTCTTCATGAGTCATGCTAGAGCTTTCAGGTTTCTTACTAGGTGTTTTCATTTTCTTTCCTTGGGGCATCAGTTACCGATAATAATTCTCTACTATTCCCTTTGAATTCCTTCGAAATAATTTTTCAAACCAAGCTTAAGCAAAAATTTAAAAAAAATCTACACACCTTTTTTCACTTTGTAGGAGCTCGATATTGCCTCTGATGTATCTCTGTAATTTCATATCATCTAGTTATGAAATTGTGACCTGCAGTAGCCCTCTGTGTCCTATTTCCAATGCCACCAGTCTGATCCAAATAGGATTTTCCAAGGAAGAGTTATGCCAAATCTCCAATAGTGACCTGATTATAGACTGGTTTAGTAGAGAAAACTTGTACGACGTGCCACGTGTTCCTGTTTCAACCTTTCGATATGAAAAATATATATAAGAAACTACAGTCCATCCTCTTTCTGTACCTTCTTACGAAATTTCAATCTGATGCTCAGAGAGAAAGTTATGACGATTTTCCCCAGGTCCCTTGTTTGGAATGTAATTCAGGAGTCTGAAAAAAGACCATATTCCTTATATCATATCTCCACAAATATAGCGCGAAAAGTTATGAAATTCGGACGTGCGGTTCAGAATGATTTCGACCAAAATGGGTTTTTTTTTAGCGTCTGAAACATCGCAGAAAAAAAATTATAGTGCAAATGCCACGATGACCTATTTGGAGCAGCGAAACCCTAGAATCCAAAGCTTTGATACCAAATGTTATAAAACCAGCTCACAAAAAGATAGAAAAGATAGATTAATGCCTTAGAATTCAGCCTCTTTCAGGGGGAAAACTCCTTTACATTACATAAATGAACAATTCTTGGATGATACAAATGAAAGGACCTCCTTTCTATATATAGGAGTCTAAGGGGTCATAATATAATCAGAGCCGACATAACAATAATAATGTAAGGGCACAATAATAACAATAGTGGGTTTCTGTGGGGCACAATAGTAACAATATGGGGACTACATGGGTACAACAATATAATAAGGGGGTTGTACTAATTTACACTAGCAGTATAGGGGCCTAACAATTTTCTTCTTTTGGCACCTTTACTACTTCCTCTTCAGTCTGAGCAATAATTACATTTCTCTGATTTGTCCCTGCGTTTTTTGGGCACTCATAGGCTCTGTGTCCCAACTTGTTACATCTGTAACATATGATTTCTCTTCCTCTAGCTCTGCCTCCTCTTCCGCTGGAAAAATTCCTTCTGCCACTTGAATCACCTTTTGTGGGTGTATGCTGACTCGATCTGTTGCTAGCTCCATCTCTAGGTGTTGTAGATCTTCCTCTGCCACTTTGACTTCCTCTTCCTCAGAAAGTACCTCTACTTCTGGTAGATTGCTTCCTCATGAATTTTTCTTCAACCTTCAATACCATCTGATAAGCCTCTTCTACTTTTTTAGGAAACAACACACTTATCTCATCTTGGATCTCCATTCTGAGACCATTTATATATCTTTCAACCTTCTCATTTGTATCTTGAATTTGTCCAGTGCTTATGCTCACTTTGTAAAATTCCTCTATGTATTCTTTCACAATCAAAGACCTCTTTCTAAGATTCTACGTCTGTCTAAATAATAAAAGTTGATAATCACCTGGCAAAAACATACCTCTCAATTTTTCCACCATCCTATTCCAATTTTTAATTGGTTTCTTACCAAGTATCCTTCTTTCTTCCTACAGTCCATCCCACCAAAGTGATGCATGTCCTTTCAATTTTGTGACAACAAATTTCACTCTCTTTCCTTCTTCCATTTCTTCATAATCAAAGAATTTATCCATGTCATTAATCCAGTCTATCAACTCCTCAGGGTTTAAACCTTCTTTATAAACTGAAACCTCAAGTATAGGTTTAGATGTTGATCCAAACACTAATTTAAAGAATCTCATTTTAGTAGTAACTTCTATAGGTTCCTCTTCTTCTACAGTTTCAACTTCAAGCTCACTGACATCTCTAGCACCTGCATCTCTTTGATTTCCCATTTCCACTGCTTCTAATCTAGCTACCATCTGTTGCATAGCTTCCAACACTTCAGCATTTGCAACTGGTCTTCCTCTTCTTTGACCACCACAACGTCTTCCTCCAACTCCAATAGCCATGTTGGGTTTCTTTTTCTAATCTTTGAGATCCTTCTCAATGCCAATAAGTTGATCTGATACCACTAATGGTGGGTTGGTTTGAGGTGTTAAGGATAACCATTCAAATTTAGAAACTATTCCTTCAAGTTCGGGTGGAACTTCTTCTTGGGTTTCCTTTGGATTATCTGTCATCAACCTCTAATTTTAGTTATTCTATTAAAATAACAAAACTATTTAATTTACCCGGTATATGGCAAAACTTCAACTTTTCCACAGAACAAAAAGTAATTAAGACCCCATTTCATAACCTTATCACATTTGAAATTTAAATTAATTCACGTGCATCTTTTGACACGAACACTGTCAAATCTGACCTGTCTAATTGAACGGCTATCGTGTCACCTGCTCACCAACTAGCTTGGCCGATCTCCACTGTCAATCAATCCCGCGTGATCCAATGGCTATTGCGTAATCTCGCATGAAATCTTGCAAGATGCATAACAAGTCGAGAGCGCATGAGAAAAGTGGTTTTCCCATGCTACGTGTCAACCCCTTAGGTTAATCGCGTGAATTTTCAAAATACTATTTACCACTTTGAAACCGCACGAGATACTGCTTACACCTACGAAGACTGCTCTTCTATTTTGATTAACGTCTGTGCTTGTTGGCATGCAATGACCATTAGATCTATTGGATCTATCAATCGGACGATTCAGATCTTCTCCTGGGTTTCTCATGAATTTGTCAGGGTTTCCTCGTTCCACCAAGACTTAGCACTTTCGCCAAGTTGAGTTTGTCTCTAAATTATTTTCTATTATTTCGAATACATCCAGGTTATTTCAATGCATAGCGAGTGAAGATTTAGATGCAGCAACACAAGATTATATAAAATCTAATTCTAAAGGGCCAAACTAGAAATCAACAAAACCCATAAATATTTTGAAGGAAATTAAACCCTCCAGGATTTGACCATTCATGCATAATAGTCATGAAGATACAAAGAGATCCCAAATTTTACATTCCAATCTTCCACAGCCAAAAATCCCATTCTAGTAATTCAAAACTTACATAAGTACCTGTACATACAACAAACAGATGCTAAATAAATGGATTGAATCTGTCTAATCCTAGATAATATCTAATCTGCATGATATTCTCCTCAAGAATCTCAACTAACCGTAAATAATTAAATTAATTACAAGATAATTCAAATCCCTGAATTCTAGCTCAAATCCTATCTAGAAATCTTTGTAAAGTGACAGGTAAAGGATCCCACTCCTTTGCTTGTAAGCTTTTTTTGTATTTTTGGAATAAAATTCGAAGTCTTTTGTCTTCAAGCCTCATGCTCCTGCATCAAATGGCAATCAATATTCATGAAGGCTTCCATTTTTTTCTTCTATGTGGTTCACGGACCCTGAAGATAGGTGACTACTACATCCATAGAATATTTTTACTAGCCTGATCACTTCTTATTGGCTCAACCATGGAGCCTAATCCCAAGAGTGTCAATAGAATTGAACCTATGACCTCTCAATAGAAAAGTTGCCTTAACAATGATGACTCAACCAATTTAGCTAACCGTTGGGGATCAAGGCTTCAAATTATTGTGTGCGTGTGTTACAAAGATATAGATTTCAACCATTCCTCTTCTTTCTTCATGAATGTAACATATGCATTATTTTTCATCTTAACATAACACTCAAAATAAAAAGGTGGTGAATTTCAAAAACATTTATGGATTTGACTCTTGATATAACTATAAAATTAAGTGTTTCGTCTATTTGTTGCAAATATCAATAGTAGCTCATTCTAAAGTCAACCCCTATGATTTATGTATAGTAAGGACCCCTGCCATCTTTAAAGGTATTTGTTTACAATTACCTCTAATAAAATGTGTAATAAGTAAAACTCTTGGAGAAGTTATGTCAAATGGTGTAATAACCCTCGTAAAAATTCCATGTAATAAAAGTTTATAAAGGAAAAATAATAACCACAGTTAATGGGACACATATTCCAAGCTAAATGTTGGGAAAAAACATGGTGATGGGGATCACTGGTGATTGATTAATGGCTAAGGAAATTGGCAAAGGCTTTGGAAAGGAAAAATGGCATTTTTGGCACATTTATTTATGGAAATAAAGGAAATTGGGAGAAAAGGGAGGTGAAAGGTCATAGGTTGCATGTGAGGAGGAAAAAGAAGAAAAATAATGGAAAATGAAGAAAGCGGAGGCCTCATTAATAAAAAGGATTCTGAGGATCAGTTCACAGACTTTAGCCAATTCAGTTTTGGAGCTCTTTCTCTATTCCCTCTCTTTCATACTCTTGGACACTTAGAGTTTTCTTGGAGCATTCTTGGAGAGTGTGGCATACTGGAGTTTTGGAGAAAGAGGGAAAAGGAAGAGTAGGAAAGCACTAGAGGCCATCAGTATCAACAACTACAACGAGTTTTTCTTGCAAGTACTAAGTTGCATGTATGTTTTCCTCACTAGTTTTGGCATGCTTGTGGTTTATTGTTCATGATCTGTCATTGGCATGGAGGATTGCTTTGATTGACAGTGGATTTTCCTAGCCTTTCCATTTCCTGGTTAGCCATGGTGTTGTGGGTTTATTTATTTGTTTTTCTAGTTGGTTCTAATGTTTCCTTTAGCTTGGGTTGAGTTACTAGTTCTTGGAAGCCCTGGTTGGACAACATTGGAAAAACACTTTAGAAGCCCTATAATAGATTGGGTTGAGTTACTAGTCTTGGAAGCCTTGGTTGGAAAAAAACTCTAGAAGCCCTTGGTGGGTTGAGTTACTAGTCCTAGAAGCCCTGGTTGGATAAATTTTCATGAAGCCCGACGATGGCTGTAGGTTGAGTTACTAGTCCTAGAAGCCTTGGTTGGAACAAACACTCTGGAGCCCTAGAAGGCTTGGGTAGAGACCAATTCGATGATGGTTTAGTGATGTCCGACTGTGAGGTGGAATCACTATTTGATGGGTTGATGTGGCTTTGCCTATGGAAGCCCTAAATGGTTTTGATTGATGTGTTTTATGAGATGCCACATTCATTCTTGGAATATGGAACGGGGGTGACTGGCTGAAGAGAGATTTGGCTCAACCATGTCTACGGTGAGGTGGTTCATGGAAGTACCACAACTGGTTCGCCTTTGCATCATTAATATGAGGTTATTTCTTCTTGTTATTTCATGAGTATTATACTGGTTTATATGTGGATTATATGGTTGTTGTTTCCTTGGTATTTCTATTGTTATTATGTTAGTTATGCACATGTATTATGACAGTGGTTATGTATGGCTCTCATCATGTTTTTATTTGTAAATGAATGAACAATGTATCAATGAACTAATGGATGATATTGCAGCTAATGTGTTGAGGCATCAATGCTTCTTACCGATTCTTAGATGAGTATGAGACCCCTATTCTTAGATATGTTGTTTAATCCTGTAGATTACATATTTGTGACATGTTTGACGAAATGCATCTCATGGATAGTAGGGGTCTAGTCAAGTCCTTGTTCAAGTAATTGCATTTATATCATTGTTCTATTGTTATATTTTAGTTATGAAAGTGTTATTTAGTTTTGGGTAGTGACCTAGGCTCTGGTCCTAAAAAAGTGGCTAAAATCCTAGAGATAAAGGCACAACATTGGGCAGAAAAATCCTAGACACATGCATACCTATGCTGTGGGAGCATCTAGAGCCTCTTGGATGCATACTTGCCCATGTCAAGGGAGCGTCTGGGGGTTTAATGGTTAAAAAACTCAGTGATACCTAGGGGTTGGTTACAAGAGTGGTTGGGATGGATCCTAGGAGTTCTATTGTTGATGTGGAAGGTATGTATGGCATGTTTCCATCAGTTCCACTTAACTAATTGACACATAGGGAGCCGAATCATATCATAGTAACTTTTCGTCACATGTTTACCCTGGTTGGTTGGTTACTTAGGTAGATGTGGGAGGAGGGTGTTACAAAGTGGTATCAGAGCATGGTTCACCCGTTGTGTGTTGGTCATGCATTCATGTCAGTTGCATATGTGTTTCTTATGTTGTAAGACCATGTGCTTGTTGCATTTGTATGGCATGGGATTATGGTTGCAGTGAGGTCACCATGTGATCTAGATTTAAATAGGAACACAAAAAATTATAGATATAACCATTCATATAGAGATGCAGCAGAAATAATACTTCATTTCATTACTGTAAAATACTGAAATATGCTTACAAACAGAAATGGCAATAAACTAGCTAGGGAAATGGTAGCTTATCTATGAGAAGAAATGTGGTGGCTACAAGCCTATGAACTATCTTAGAATGAGGCTTGAAGGCATATTTATTGTTGAGAAACAATGGAAAACCCTAAACATCCAAAAACCTAACCCTAGAAGATGAAGTGCCAAACTATGGACCCCCTTTTGGGTAAATTGGTACATCAACTTCCCGGGGTTGTAACTTTGGAATAAGATCTCTGTTTGATGAGAAAAATACCTCGTTAGAAATATCTATCCATGGAATAATACTTTGGATGAGTATAAATAGACCATGGACCCGTGTTGATCCCAATTTTCCCCAAAAATGTCGTTTAGGGCCTCAAAACGGCTTCGGAAGTTCAGGACCCGAAAAAAGGCTAAAAACAGTAAATTGTGCTACAAATAAGGAAACTGAAAAACTGAAAGAGATAGTTGTGGAGGTCCAAGTGGGATAGGTGGGTGGCCACCAACATCCACCTAGATCATTCCTCCCCCATTGCGTTGAGTTCCTCCATGAGATGAGGAAACTTCTGCTGAACTTGGTCCCTAGTGGAGGAGTTGGCCTACTTTGACAACTCGATACAGTTGGATCTGTTGCTGATGAGTGCGATTAATCTGCATGTCCATGATTCGATCAGTTTTATTTTGTTCCATGCAATCTGGATTTAACTCTGTTGGTGTGAGTTGTTCTGCAATGTCGTATGTTTCTAGTGATGGTGGAAAGTATGGCCGAAGGTGGTCCACATTGAACACTAGGTGTAGGCCAAGGAATTGGGGAATGCTGAGCTCAAATGCATTGTCTCCCACAACCTTGGTCATGGTGTAAGGACCATATCAGAGTGGTCTAAGTTTTCGATATGCTCTGGTAAGGCATTCCTTTTCAAATGCAACCAGACCTTGTTGCCCACTTGAAACTTGTGTGGCACCCGATGTTGATCATGTTGCTGCTTATATTTGGCATTTGCTTTCTCCAGAATATAGTGGACCTACTAGAAGATATGTTAGATGTGCTCAATGAAGTTGTTTGCCTTATTTGTTTTGGACTGGACATGAGCTGAATCTACCCGAGTAGCTGCAAATGGCATGGCCACATCAATGGGACATAGTGGTTGGAATCCCAAGCCCACCTGAAAAGGGTTGTGGCCAATCGAGCTGTGGAGAGCCCGGTTATAGCTATGCTGATCATAGGGGAGGCTCTCATCCCATGTGCATGGATGCTTTGAGTTGTACATGCGCATAATGTGTATGATCATCCTGTTGACAACATATGTCTGGCCATTAGTTTGGGGATGAAAGGTTGTGGACTTAGCAAGTTTGGTGTCTAGCATCGACCAAAGACTGGACCAAAATGTACTGAGGAACCTGCTATCCTGATATGAGATGATAGACTATGGGATCCAAAGTGTACCCACACTCGTTCAAATAAGAGTTTAGAAGTGGCTTCTACTGTGATATTCTTCTTGCAAGCCGCCATTATGGCCATCTTCGAGAACCTGTTGACAACCACAAAGACACAGTCGTTTCCATGCTTAGTAGAAGGAATGCCCGACATGTAATCCATGGAGATGGATTCCCAAGGTTGACTAGGGGTAGGTAGAGGGGTATAGAGGCCTTGCTTCATGATGGTTAGTTTGGAAATGGCATAGGCAGTGCTGGATCTGATGTACTTCCCGACATCCTGTCGAAGATTTGGCCAATAGAAATACTTTTGCAGTATTGCCACCATTTTCTCGACCTAGAAATGCCCAACAACCCGACTGTAGTGTGCTTCCCAAATCATCTTGGCACACTCGCTTGAAGGAACACAAAGATGACCCAAGTGGCATAACAGGGCATCCTAGAGGTGAAAATCTGGAACATGCTGACCCTCCAAGAGTGTCTGGTATGTGTGGCTAAATTCTAGGTCGCCTTTGTAGAGAAGTGGCCAATCAGAAGTCTCGTGCCCACAAGAGTTGAGCACGTGTTTAATGCTATGATTGGTGGTCGACTGAGGCAATCTGCAACATTATTGGTGCTGCCCTTCTTATACTTTATATTCAAATGGAACTGTTGCAGGTATGTGGACCACTTCTGATGGCGATCATTTTGCAATTTTCCTTGGGTCTGTATGAACTACAATGGTCAGTGGTCTGTGTGGATGACCATTTCCTTCCCCAAAATGTAATGCTTCCATTATCGGTAGGCCTACACAATGGAATACATCTCTTTGTCATAAGTGGGATACTTCTGGACTGTGTCTGAGAGTGTCTCACTATGATATGCGACTGGATGCCAATGTTGAGTAAGGAATACCCCAATAGCATAGTTAGAGGCATCTATCTCAATCTCAAATGGTTGTTGCAAGTCTGGAAGTGCGAGCATTGGTGCTGAACAGAGGCGATGTTTCAACTCTGTGAATGCCTTTTGTTGAGATTCGAACCAAAAGAATTTTTCTTTCGCTCCTCCCTTGGTGACTTGACTCAAGGGCCAAGTGATATGAGAAAATCCCAACACGAACCTACGGTAGAAGTTGGCAAGACCCAGAAAGTTGCAGAGCTCTGTTAGAGTGGTTGATGAGCCTAGGTATTGCAACAAGAATGCTGCAACTCCTAGGGCTACTAGCTTTACTTATCAACCCAGGGTTCGTACAAACTTGGAGGTGACAGTGCTATATGCACAAGTAAAAGTGAAGGTACTTCCTGCTATCACTGCTCATTTGGCAAGAGACCCCAGAGGTTCAAGGCTAGACTTCTATAGGGTCAGAAGAAGCTTAATTCTTTGATGGAAGAAGAGGAAATCTATTCTAAGAGACAACTACTCTACTATAGTAATGAAGAAAACAACATGTAATGCTAAACTACACCATAACCTAACTAACCATCTAAACAACTATGCTAACAGAATTTCTAAATTGACACTAACGTAATGCTGCTACCTAAGTTGCAGAGGTAAGGAGCATCAAACTATACTAAGGTGTAAGAAAAGAAACTTAAGCTAAATCAGTTTTCAAGCGGAAGAGCAATCAGAGGTCAAAATCAATGAAAGGAGGACGTAAGGACGTAGTAGCGCATAGGTACTGTTGGATCGATCAACGAGCAGAAGATGGATGGTGGGGATCTTATCGTGGGGGCTTAAGCGAATAAATGGATGAATAGGGTTAATGAAGCAAATGAATGGCGGAGATCTTATCATGAAGAATTAAGTCAAGAGATGGATGGACAAAGTAACGAAGCGATGAACAACTGTGATCTTATCACACGGATTAAGTTAATAGATGGATGGACAAGATTAACTAGAGGATGGACGGTGGAGATTGTATCGTAGGAAAAAGAAATGTGCGGAAATGATGGAGCAGGTTTCTAAGGCGATAAGTAGTTTCTCACACACCCTCAAGGTCGTAAGAGAAATTCTGAAATTTCACACGATTAGCCTTACTGCGTGACACGTAGCACGAGAAAACTACTTTTCTTGTGTGCTCTTAGGTGGATAACGGTCGTGCAATAATATACGCGAGATTGTGTGCTAGCCGTTGGATCAGGCGGGGTTGATCAATAGTGGAGATTGGCCAAGCTAGTTGGCGATTAGGTGATGCGATATTCGTCAGATCAGGCGAGGCAGATTGACGATGGGGGTTTAAAGCACATAAAGTTTTGAGGTGACATGATAGCTGTCGAATCAAGAGACAGATCGATGATGGAGATTAAAGCGCATAAAGTAAGTGGAAGACTTCACGCAAGGCAATAGTTGGAGAAAATAATGAATTAGACGGTGATTGTGAAGGTTTGTTGTGGATTTGACGACAAGGAAGTGATGCATGAAGAACATGTTGAATGAGGTTTCAAAGGAAAACGACACAAAAACCAGTGAGGGTGAACAAATAACTGCATCGAACAACAAACTCCATAGCTCATGCGAGAACCAAAAACCTGTGTTTTTGGGGTTACTGAAGGGTCTCTTCCTCAAGTCATGGTCCCAGAGGGAGGAGATGAGGCTGAGACACTTGTGCACAACCTTATGGTGATCTTTTCTCCTAGCTAACCTATAAACTAAAAGAAGGCACAAATGGAAGTAAACTACAATAAATGCAGCTACTGAAGCAAATGAATAGAAAAACCATGAATAATCTACGCTATACTGCTGTAATGAAAATGAAGCTACTTAAGAAAATAAAACAGAAAACCATGAATCTACTTAAGAAAATGAATAGAACCAAGAAGCTACTTAAGCAAATGAACAGAACAAAAATCTATGCTACTTAAGCGAATGAACAATGAAAACCAGGAATCTATGCTAGCATACATGTATAGTAAAGAGGAGCTTTGGCTGCTCAGGTTGGGCCCTAACCCAAGAGCTTCAGCCCTCTGAGTTAACTCAGAGTTGGCTTAAAACAGAACTCATTCTCATTATGAAAACCATGGATTACAAAACAACTGTCACAAGTCTCTTGCAGCTCAGAAATAAAGTAGAGTTTTACAATGAAAGTCTGAATCCTACTGAGGTCCTAAGCCTCTCTATTTATACATCTGAAGTCTCTAACAACTTCAAATTAGGGAGGCTTGGCTCCCAACTCAAAAAAAATTGGTTTCTGTCCCTTTCACTTGCTCGGCTTTCTTCTAATCTTCAAAGTGATGGTTGTTTGCACTCCAAGCTAATGGAGGAATATTCGAATGGAGGCGTAGTAAATGAGGAGGATTTACCTCCTATAATTACTCTCCCTTGTCCCATTTGAGTTTTTACCAAGGTCTTTGCCATAGTTCCTTGCTTTTACCCTTTATTTCTTTATTCCCACATTTTTCCTTTCTTTTGTCCTTTATTCCTGCATTACATGCACATTAGGCCACAAAGAAAAATATCCAACTCTAACTCATCTCATGAACAAAACATAATCAAAAGTATGAAATAAGTTGTGAGAATAGTTGGTTTGACTAAGCTAGGAGGTGAATTAAGGTCAATTAAGGCCCATATAATTACCCAATGATGATGCTCATCATCACCCCCCTACTGAAAGTGTTTCTCATCCTCTGAGCAACTTAGTCAATGCCCATGTCCTTCATGGCTCTGGTAGCCTTTCTGACATCCCATGCTTCTGCTGTGGTCTCTTATTCTTGTTCATAGAAGCCTACTTTCCTTTATACTTCTTCCCACTGCCCCTTTTCCTCTTCTTCTTTTATCTCTTCTGGTATCCCTGGGAGTAGTGATGGATTGAGTTTTAGGCCTATCCAATTGACCTTGAACCTTTGCATTGATTGCTTATACGTATGTGTCCTGTTGAGTGCCTCTCTCAACCTTTGAGGGGAGTGATTTTCTCTGATCTTCAAGCTGTGTGGTAGTGTTTTCCATCTCCTTCAGTAGGCATGTATATTATTATCTCTTAGTAGCCTAAACATATCCTCAAAATGCGAAATTGCTTGCTCTTGGACAACAAGATATCTAGGTGCCAGTTGAGGATGATTTGCAATTAGATTATGGGTGCTAATTAGGGCCATGATATTTAATTGTTCAGATATGATGAAAAAAAGGTTCATTTTTCTCTCTGGCCAATATTCTTTTCATCTTTGTAGCCCTTGACTTCTCATGGTTCATCGATGATGCCAACTCCATTAATTGTAGATCTCCTAGCTTTGCATTAATATCCTAAATATTCATGTTTATGAGGGCCATGTTGTGCAAGTAAAACTCAGCCATTTTGGCCCTATCCTCTAGTGCACTTTGATCACAAAGATCAATAAATTGCCTATAGTCTTGAAATGGTATGGTGCCCCTTTGTGCTAGTGTTTTAATCTGAAATTGCAGCCATTATTCTCTGAGGTAAAGAGCATAGGATTTCGCTGGCATCCTACAATGGATGGCCTCTTGCCATTCGTTCTCCTCTGTTTCAATGCCTTCTTCTACTTGTTGTTTTGGCATCATCATCCTTCTATTATGCTTCATCACGTTCCTCTGTATTAGTATCTTCTTCATCCATCTCATCCCCATATAGCTCTGTATGTTCTTCTTCTTGTTTTGCCTCCTCCTTACTGATAGAAGGACTAACATCATAGGTGAGGGTTTTCTGTTAGTAAGTCTCTGAAGACTAACCATGTTATAGGGATCCTGAGGTTTTCGAGGGAATCCTTAATGAGGATTTTGATCAAACCACGGTGAGCCAACTGTTGGGAATTCCCTTCCTTTACTTTGCTTCTAGAGTCTATGAGTGATTGCATCAAGGAATAGGGTATGCTGAGTCTTTGGTGAACTGGTGTTTCTACCCCAAGTCTTAATTCTTCAAGCATTCTCAAATGGTTGCCATACAGATATTGTATCTATGGACTCTTGCATTCTCTTTTGACTTACTAAAGAATTTCTTTTTGGCCACCTTTTCACTTATAAACCAACCACCTCTTAACCTTTACAACTTTTGATCAAATGATGCATATGAGTGTGTGAGTGGGATACTTACCTATGGTCTTGATGCCATGTTGCAGTTGTCAAAGATCAGAGGTGATGCATTGTCTATTTGCTGCCTGGTCATTCTTCTTCCTCCTCTATTGTCTGTTGATGGTTTCTTGGCTTTTGGATGTGTCTGTGACTGGAGATCTAATGTTGTTGCTGCTGTGGAGCTCTTGGATTACCACTTGGCAATATTTGGTGTCTCCCTTATAATTTCTTGATCATGTTGCTAGCTCAGGCTATGAGGATGCTGAAATGAATGGACAGAGGGAGTAGGAGTGTGTGTGGATGCAGGGATGATGGTAATGGATGAGGTGATTGGTTAGATCATGTCTAGTATTAATTTTGGGGACCTAACCAATCTATCATTCAGGGGATCTTGTAGAAAACACAATCTTTACCTGAATTGCAACAATGAGTGAAAAACAATGGAATTGATGGAGGGATGCATGGTAAGGAGTGGAGGAGATGAATATATGTGAGGCAGGGTTCCCTTTGGATCTTCTCTTTCCTCCTTGCTTGTCTTTCTCACCCACCTGCAAGTAACAATTATGTTATTTTTTCTTTTATTATATATATACATACATACATACATACATACATACATACATACATACATACATACATACATACATACATACATACATACATACATACATACATACATACATATATATATATATATATATATATATATATATATTTTAAAACACCTAGGCTGCCTCAGAGAGGTTTTCACCTGAATCCTTATTCTTTTTTCTCTTTTTCAGTTCCCTGATGAGGGAGGAGCTGGAACATGATCCACCATCATCATTGTCTTATTGATATTGTCAATGAACTCTTGTTTTGATAAAGGCCTCCTGTACATTTTCAATCGGTGTCCATTAACAAGAAATGGAATGAATTCTTCATCTATAGTTTTGATTTGCACTGAACCATTATCATGGCATCTTTCCACCACATAAGGTCCAAGCCATCTTGTCCTTAGCTTTCCCTTGGAGTATTTATACCTAGAATCATATAACAATGCCTAGTCTCCCCCTTGAAATTGATTCTCCTTAGTATGTTTGTCATGCCAAATCTTCCTTTGAAGATGAACTATCTTTGTATGTAGGAGGGCATGCATTTTGAATTCATCCAAGCCATTCAAATGTAACAATATTTCTTTCTATGCTTGACTAAGATCCAAATCTAGTTGGGCTTCCATACTCAATGTGTTATATTCAAACTCAATGGAAAACAAAGACTTTTTCCCATAGACCAGCTCATATGGTGTAAATCTAGTGGTGGTCTTTCATGTTTTATTTTTGGCCCAAGTGGCCTAAACTAGTCTCTCTACCCAATCCTTCCTGTTGTTGTTCAATACCTTGGTTAAGATGTTCTCCAGTGCCTTTTTGGTCACCTCCACTTGCCCATTAGCTTGTGGATGATAAGGAGTGGAGGTCCTATGCTTGATTTGTGATGGCTGAGAAGTTCTTCAATCATGCCGGAGGTAAACTGGCTGCCTTGGTCTGTGACTAGATCTCTAGGGTACCCAAATTTGTAGAATACATTCCCCCTTAGGAAATCAACCACCTTCTCTTCTGTTGCTGCCTTAATTTCCTTGGTTTCAGCCCACTTAGTCAAATAATTAGTGCACACAATGATGTGTTGTTTTTGCTTTGAAGGAGGGTTGATAGGCCCAATGAAGTCCATGCCCCACTTGTCAAATGGCTTGAAAGTCACTTGAGGTTGTAGGGGAATTTCATCTCTTGGAGTAGGCTTTCCCATCCTCTCGCACCAATCACACTGACTAATGTACTTTTTCACATCCTTATGAAAAGTAAGCCAATAATAGCCTTCTTGCAACACTATGAATGATGTCCTCTTTGCTACAAAGTGACCTCCACAAGGCCCATCATGACAGGTCAGAAGGATGTCAAAGAGTTCCTCTTCCCTTACACATCTTCTCAAGATTTGATCTGGGCCAAGTCTGAACAGATTGCCCCCAATCCAGGTGAAGGGGGTGCTTTTCCTGACTATCTTTCTCTTTTCCTTGGAGGGCAAGTTTGGTGGGAACTGTGTTGATACCAAATAGTTTTATATATCAGCAAACCATGGGGAGAGAACTAAAATAGAAAACAAATGCTCATCTCGTAACTAGTCATCCACCATTCCTTCTTCAACTATAGGTAGATTCATCCTATATAGAAAGTCAGCAACAAAATTTTCCTTACCAAGCTTATCAACAATAGTTAGATCAAACTGTCGTAATAAAAGCAACCATCTTATAATTCTAGCATTCACATCTGGTTTGTTCATTAAATATTTGATTGCAGCATGATCAGTATGCACAAATGTTTGATAGCCTGTAATGTAATTCCTAAATTTGTTTAATTAATGCACAACATCCAAGAGATCCTTTTTGGTCACAATATAGTTTAGCTCATCCTTTGATAGGTTCTTACTAGTAAAATAGATGGCATAGAGAAATTTCTCCTCTTCCTGACCTAAGGCTGCTCCTATGGCTTTGTGTGAGGCATCATCATGAATATGAAAATGGAGGGCCCATTTTGGGCCTCTAAGGATTGGTGCAGTGGTTAACTTACCCTTTAGAATGTCTAAGGCCTCTTGACAGTGCTTTGACCATATAAAATCAGAATCTTTGACCAACAACCCAAACAAAGGAGAGGCAAACATGCTGAAGTCCTTTATGAACCTTCGGTAGTATTCAGCTAACCCTAAGAAAATCCTGACATCTCTTTTATTTTGTGGAGGTGGGACCCTTTGGATGATTGTTATTTTGTTTGGGTCCACCTGCAGTCCTTGCTGAGATATTGAAGGACCTAGCACGGTCCCTTTAGTCATTAAGAATTCACATTTTTCTGGACTGAGATAGAGGTTCATTTCAATGCATTTGTGCAATAATTTGCCTAGGTTAGTTAGGGCTTCTTGAAAATCAAAACCATAAGGTGTAAAATCATCCATATAGATTTCCACATCATCATGTACTAATTTAGCAAAAATACTCAAGACTGCTCTCTGGAAGGTGGCACGAGCATTGCAAAGGCCAAAAGAAAAGACCCTATAGGCAAAAGTACCCCAAGGACAAGTGAATGTGGTCTTATTCTGGTCTTCTGGGCAGATTTGGATTTGGTTGTACCCATTGAATCCATCTAGGAATGAAAAAAACTTCTTCCCTACTAGGCCATCTAGCACTTGGTCAATGAAGGGTAGGGGAAAATGATCCTTCTTTGTGGCTTTGTTCAACTCCCTATAATCAACACAAATCCTCCACTTACCATTTTTCTTGGGAACTAACACTAAAGGAGAGACCCACTCACTATCTGAGATAGGGTAAATGAATCCTGCATCTAGCAATTTTTGTAGTTCTTCTTTGACTATGTCTTTAAGAGTTGGATTCATCCTCCTTTGTGGTTGCCTGACTAGCTTGCAACCTTCTTTGATGTATATGTGGTGAGTACACACTAAGGGGTGTACTCCCTTCATTTCCTTGTAACTCCAAGCGAAGGCTTCTAGGTTCTCTCTCAACATGTTGCATAGCTTTTCCTCTTCTAAAGCAGAAAGAGATGGATTAATTTTCAAAGTTTTCTCTGGGACAAATTCTATGGTTTTGACATGGAGTGGGTTGGAATTGGCCAAGCATAAGTCAATTGGATGATTGTTTTGGGTTTCCCTTACTTCTTCTTCTAATGGTAATGAACTAGGAGTTGGAATTTGGAGCAGGTGTTCAATTAAGTCATCCTCATCTTGCTGTCCTCCTCCTATGGTTGCTTCCAAAACATAAAGTTGGGCAGAATAAACCTCATCTTCTTCCTCCTCCTCCAACCATAAAGGTAAATCATGCTCTAGAGAAGGTTGAGTAGGAGGGTATAGGACTAATTTTTTGGACATATGCCCATTCTTGATGGTCATATTCCTAGCTCTGCAACTAATGTAAGCATCAGTTGTGGCCAACCATGGCCTCCCAAGGATGAGAGGGTAACTAGTAAGCTTAGCCTTAGGCTGGAGAACTAGGAAATCTGCAGGGTACTCCCAGGAGTCAATGGAGACCATCACATCCTCCACAATTCCCTCAGGGGTGACTGTGGAATGGTCTGCAAGTTGCAGAATTGTTGTGGTCTTCCTCAATGACCCATGAAGGTTGGGCTCGAGGACAGTGTCCTTGGTCATCACATTAATGACAACCCCAAGGTCAATCAGAAAGTGTGGAACAATGGTTCCATTGATGTGCACATCTACTACAAGGCTTCCAGGGTCCAAATATTTTGGACATATTACCTACCCCAGCATTAAGTCAGACAACTGCTCGATGACATTAATTGTAGGGGCATCCCTTTTTCTTCTTCCTGGATACTTGAAGCACATCTCCTTAATCAAATTATTGTAAATGGGAACATCTTTGATTTCTTGGAGAAGGGGGATCTTTACACATAGATTTTTCATTTCTCCCAGAAGTTTAGTTTCTTCTGGGGTAGGCTCGGGTGGTTGGGTTAATCTCTCAGGAAAGGATGGATTTACTTTAAGATTTCTTTCCTCTCTGTCTTCCTCAATCTCCCTATGTGGAGAGGGAGGTTGGTTATCAGGGAGAATTCTCCTAGATCTTAGGTTGATCTCCTGGATTTATACAACATAAGCTGGGTATGATGTCTCTCCACTGTAGACTTGTTGAGCCTGCCTATTGTTTGGGTTCGGATTTGGCTGGGAAGGCATCTGGGGTTGCTTAGGTGGAGCAGAGTGCAGGAGTTGTGGTTGGGTAGGTGGTGGAGGAAATAAGGTTGGAACATTGTTGAATTGGGGCCTCCACCTCTGGAGTAGTGTATTCCACTGAGGTTGTGGCTGAACATAAGGTTGAAATGACTGGTTGGGAATGATACTGAGATGCACAGGACCAAGGAGGGGGTGTAGACTAGGAAGGATTAGTAGGGGGGTCCCCAAGAAGGTATAGATGTGGTTTAGTTGGGGTGGTAATATGCATGGGATGACCCTTGCATACCCTGCTGGTATGGTCTAGGCCCAGGAGGCCTCCTTTGGTTGATGTAGCAAAGTTGTTCAATGACCCCTTCAACTCCTTGATATACAGCTTTGAGTCTAGGTAAACAAGGGCACTTTTCTATGGAATTTTCTTCACAGACTAAGCAAATCTTAATACACTTCAATGGACATTCGTTCCTAGGATGCCTCCTAGTGCATCTAGGACAAAAGATGGCCAAGGTTCTCTCTGCTTCCTCTTGCTTCCTTTTGATGTTCATGGTGTCCAATTACAAGGAAATGGTTTGTAGCATATCACTTTTGAAATCTTCCATCATATTTCCAATTTCACCCTTGATGGATGAGTTGGAGGATGATGCACTGGCCATAGGTTGACTACCCCTAACCTTTTTCCTAGTTTCCCTAGAATGGTTTCTAAACACAGTCTTAATATCCTCATAGGGTAATTGGTAGATATCTACTCCTACTATCATATGTAAGTTATCCAAAAGATCCTCCCTTACTCCTCTAAGCAGGACCAGCTTCAGTGACTTAGGATCAAGTGTGCACCTGGCCCTTTTGTAACTGAGTTAGAATGTTTATTCACAGTCTTCTAAGGATTCATCATGGCCTATGGTCATCTTGAAAATATCTTCTTTAGTATCCTTTGACCTACAGTAGTCCCTATATTTGTTGTTAAAATCCTGCTACATCTAAGCCCAATTTGTGATGCTATCTCCAGGTAAACCCATGAACCAGCGCAATGTTGCATCCTTGAGGGTAGATGGAAACAATTTTAAATTTTTCTCATCATATGTATAGTCACAAGTTCGGCATATAACAAAAAACTCAAATAGGAAAGTGTTAGGGTCCTCTGAGGTCAGGCCATGGAAATGAGGTAGAGCAGAGGGTCCCTGTTGGTCTCCTTGATGGGGAAGGCACTCTTAATTCTCTCTCTATTTCCTCTATCATGTTGGTTTTCAGCCATTGGTTCATTAGGAATGGGTTCTTCCTCTTCTTCTTCCCCTATAGGTTCTTCAAATATGGGAGGTTTCTCACCTAAAGAGTGTTCCAATTCACCGTCACTGAAGAAGAAAGAAGGTTGACTGTTGGATGTAGTGGTGATATTGGACAAGAATTTCCCTAAATTGTCCCTATTCCTACAAGGAATGAAAGGAAATGTTTTTGGGTTGGTTTTTCTAAGATTTTTTTTTTTAAGTTGGAAATTACTCTGCAGAAAGGAAATTCCTGATTGAATGAAAAACCACTAACAAGAAAAACTACTTTCTGAATTGAAATTCTACTTGCAGAATGAAATTTATGATTGAAGGAAGACTATTGGTAGAAAAAGAATACTATTGAAATTCTACTTGCAGAATGAAAAGGAAAGCAGATAATGACAAATGAAAGAAAGGAAGAAACTAGATTACTTTTGCAGAAATAAACCAATGGAAGAAAATTGGAGACTAGAAATAGAAGAAAACAGTAATCATATTCTACTTAGACACCTTCCCGGCAACGGCACCAAAAAGTGATGAGCCTAGGTATTGCAAAAAGAATGCTGCAACTCCTAGGGCTACCAGCTTTACATATCAACTTGGGGTTCGTACAAACTTGGAGGTGACAGTGTTATATGCACAAGTAAAAGTGAAGGTAATGCCTGCTGTCACTGCTCATTTGGCAAGAGACCCCAGGGGTTCCAAGCCAGACTTCTATATGGTCAGAAGAAGCTTAATTCTTTGATGGAAGAAGAGAAAATATATTCTAAGAGAGAGCTACTCTACTTTAGTAAGGAAGAAAACAACATGTAATGCTAAACTACACCATAACCTAACTAACCATCTAAATAGCTATGCTAACATAATTACTAAATCGAAACTAACCTAATGCTGCTACCTAAGTTGCAGAGGTAAAAAGAATCAAACTATACTAAGGTGTAAGCAAAGAAACTTAAGCTAAATCGGTTTTCAAGCGGAAGAGAAATCAGAGGTAGAAACCAATGAAAGGAGGACGTAAGGATGCAGTAGCACATAGGGATTGTTGGATTGATCAACAAGCAGAAGATGGATGGTGAAGATCTTATCGTGGGGGCTTAAGTGAATAAATGGATGAACATGGTTAATGAAGCAGATGAACGTCAAAGATCTTATTATGAAGAATTAAATCAAGATATTGACGAACAGGGTAACGAAGCGATGAATGGTTGAGATCTTATTGCGCGGATTAAGTCAATAGATGGAGGATGGACGACAGAGATCATATCGCGGGAAAAATAAACTTGTGGAAATGATGGAGCGGGTTTATAAGGCGATAAGTAGTTTTCACGCACCCTCAAGGCCGTAAGTGGTATTATGAAATTTCACACGATTATCCTTACCACACGATACGTAGCACAAGAAAATAACTTTTCTCACGTGTTCTCGGGTGGATAATGGTCGTGCAATAATCTGTGTGAGATTGCACAATAGCCGTTGGATCTGGCGGGGCTTATCAATGGCAGAGATCAACCAAGCTAGTTAGCGAGCAGGTGACGCGATAGCTGTCGGATCAGGTGAGGTAGATCGATCGTGAGGGCTTAAAGTGCATAAAGTGTTGAGGTGACGCGATAGCTGTCAGATCAAGGGACAGATCCACGATGGATATTAAAGCACATAAAGTAAGTGGAATACTTCATGTGAGGCAGTAGTTGGAGATAATAATGAATCAGACAGTGATTGTGAAGTTTTTTTGTGGATCGGATGGTGAGGAAGCGATGCATGAAGAACGTGTTGAAGGAGTTTTCAAAGGAAAACGACAAAAAAACTAGTGAGGGTGAACAAATAACTGCATCGAACAACAAACTCCATAACTCATGTGAGAACCAGAAACCTGTGTTTTTGGGGTTACTGAAGGGTCTCTTCCTCAAGTCATGGTCACGGAGGGAGGAGATCAGGCCGAGACACCTGTGCACAACCTTATGGTGATATTTTATCCTAGCTAACTTGTAAGCTGAAAGATGGCACAAATGGAAGTAAACTACAATAAATGCAGCTACTAAAGTAAATGAATAGAAAAACCATGAATAATCTACGATATACTGTTGTAATGAAAATGAAGCTACTTAAGAAAATAAAACAGAAAACCATGAATCTACTTAAGAAAATGAACAGAACGAGGAAGCTACTTAAGCAAATGAACATAATAGAAATCTATGCTACTTAAGCGACTGAACAATGAAAACCAAGAATCTATGCTAGCATACATGTACAGAAAAGAGTAGCTTTGGCTGCTCGGGTTGGGCCTTAACCCAAGAGCTTCTGCCCTCTGAGTTAACTTAGAGCTGGCTTAAAATAGAACTCATTCTCATTATGAAAACCATGGATTACAAAACAACTGTCACAAGTCTCTTGCAGCTCAGAAATAAAGTAGATTTTTACAATGAAAGTCTGAATCCTACTAAGGTCCTAAGCCTCTCTATTTATAGATCTGAAGTCTCTAATGACTTCCTTCAAATTAGGGAGGCTTGACTCCGAACTCAAGAAACACTAGTTTTTGTCCCTTTCACTTGCTCGACTGTCTTCTAGTGTTCAAAGTGATGGTTGTTTGCACTCCGAGTTGATGGCGAAATATTTGAATGGAGGGGTAGTAAACGAGGAGGATTTACCTCCTATAATTACTCTCCCTTGTTCCATTCGAGTTTTTACCAATGTCTTTGCCACAGTTCCTTGCTTTTACCCTTTATTCCTTTATTCCTGCGTTTTTCCTTGCTTTTATCCTTTATTCCTGCATTACATGCACATTAGACCACAAAGCAAAATATCCAACTCTAACACATCTCGTAAACAAAATATAATCAAAAGTATGCAATAAGTTGTTAGAATAGCTGGTTTGACTAAGCTAGGAGGTGAATTAAGGCCAATTAAGGCCCATGTAATTACCCAATCATGAGGCTCATCAATGGTTGGAGATGGCCAATCCCGAATGACTTGGACCTTGGCTGGGTCCACATGCACCCCCCGTTCATCAATAAAGTATCCTAGATACTGAACTTGGGTCATGCCAAAAGTACATTTCTCCAAATTGGCACATAACTTGTGTTGCCGAAGTGTTCGGAGAACCTGACGGATGTGGAGGAGGTGCTCTTCCCAACTATGGCTGAAGATCAGGATGTCATCCAAGTATACGACTACAAATGAGTTGGTGAATGGTCATAAGATGTCATCCATTATCTTCATGAAGGTTGAAGGAGTATTCGTCAATCTGAAAGGCATAACCAACCATTCGAAAAGGCCCTCCTTAGCTTTGAAGGTAGTCTTCCACACATCGAGGGTTCGATTGGTACCTGGTGATATCCTGACTTCAAATCGATCTTGCTGAAATATTTTCCCCCCTTCAGTTGGTCCAGGAGGTCATCAATCAGTGGGATTGGGTACCTATTCTAGTCATTGATCTTGTTCAGTGCCTGATAGTCAATATAGAGTCTCCAAGTCCCATCCTTCTTTTGTACCACCAGGATCGGGCTCCCATAGGGTGATGAACTCAAACGGATGTGACCTTTTTGCATCAGCTCCTGAATCTGCCTCTTTATTTCACTGCTCTCTAGAACGAAGCGCCGATAGTTTGGTCCATTGGGGCAGTGGCACACCTCAGGTCAGATCGATGGAGTGCTTGACCTGATAGTGCAGAGATGTCCTCATATTCCTCCACAACCTTGTCCATCTGTAGTTGTTGTGCGGAGGGGCCCTGTCTAGAGGTCGTGGCCACCATCTTCTTCTTTCCTTGAGGGCGTATCATCAGGAAAAAAAAATTCCCAGTTTTGGAAATGACCTTATTGCATTGTTTTGCAGTAACCAAAGAGATGGTGGTAGGTGGTGCTACCTTCGGTATCCTGTACAACTTATTTCCCAAAGTAACAATACAACACGAGGCCTTGATTCATACATAGCATGTTGCTTCCACAAGTATGGTTGGCCTTATAATACATCACAAACATCAAGGGGGGCAACGTCACATAATACCTCATCCATGAAGGGCTTGATGTTGTATGGAAGGCGACACTGCTGGCTCACATGAAGATCCCATCCTTGGTGAAGCCACCCGATGGTGTACGATTGTGGATGTGCTGTGGTCGATAAGGCCAGCTGCTTCACGACCTCTACTGAAATGAGTTTCTTTTGGCTCCCACTGTCGACAATGAATTGTTGCGAGGAGACCTTTACCCATATCTGGGAGTGGAAGAGGCGCTCCTCCTCCTCTGGATCTTCGGGTTCCTCCTTCTGGACCTTCGTGGTGGCAACTGTGGCGCTGGGCTCCGCATCGATAATCTGCTTCCCTTTGTCATTCCCCCTATTGAGTTCTGACCTAGATTCGGAACATGCATCTGATTCAGAAACCTTTAGCTCAACCACTAGTGACTGCTTGGCCCGACACTCACTTGTGTTGTGAGTGGAGATCTTATGGAACTCACACCACTTTCCCGTGTCCTTTTTTGACTTCGCGATGTTGTTCTTTGCTTGTGACTTTGGTGAGTTGTCTTGGTCCACCCCACCTTGGCTTTGTCCTTTGTTTTGTGGCTTGGGGGCACCTTTCCCTTGCTTCGGATTCACAGATCCAAAGTATCGCTTCTTCTGTTTAAACTTTTTCTCGATCTTGACAGCATATCAGTATGTCATGTTGACTGAGGGGATGTTCAGGAATTCTATTTCATCCTGGATGTACCTGTGCAGGCAGCTGCGGTATTTGAGTACCAAATGATGCTCTGAATCTTTGACACCCAACTTTGTGCGAAGGGTATGGAAAATAATGGTAAACTCTGGCACGTCTTGGTCCCTTCCCTGCCGGAGCCTGGTCCACTTTATATATTGATCCTCATAGCTTTCAAAAGGGTAGTATTGCTCCTTGATGGCATTGCAGAATGAATTCCAAGTGGGTGCAGCTAAAAACAGTGAGGTCGTACTTTCATCCTTTTGCTTGCAGTAGGTTTCCTACCAGTCCTTGACGCGGGGGGCTACTTTGAGAAGAGAAAAAGTAATATTTTCCTGGCTAGAAAAATCATGAACAAAAAAAACCCTTTCAGTAGATTTAACCATTTATCTATGGCGTCTGCATCTATATGACCCTCAAATATGGGAATGTCAAATTTAACTTGTACCTTAAAGGGTGTGGCACTTCCAAAGTAGCTGCTGGAAGTAGATGTGTCGCCCCTGGGTAGCTGCTGAAGGATCTGGGAAAAGTTGTCCATAATTGCGTTCCTTTGTCACTCGAGGGCCTCTTCAAGCAAGATTTTGATAGGATCTCCTTCCCCCTTGTCCTTCTTTTCATCCACCATGGGAGGCCATTGGGATTTGCGAGGCTAGTCTTGCAAAGGTTCGACTAGTTCAAGCCCTAACTCCTTATATCCCGACTTCGTTGGGGGCATGCAAAGAAAGACAGAGAAAGAGAAGAGTGCTCTGATACCACTGATCCAGATTGAAACAAGAACGAAACAAATTATAGATATAACCATTCATATAGAGATGCAACAGAAATAATACTTCATTTCATTACTGTAAAATACTGAAATATGCTTATAAACAGAAATGGAAATAAAATAGCTAGGGCGATGGTAGCTTATCTCTGAGAAGAGATGTGGTGTCTACATGCCTTTGAACTGTCTTACAATGAGGCTAGAAGGCCTATTTATTGTTGAGAAACAATGGAAAACCTTAAACATACAAAAACCTAACCCTAGAAGATCCAAACTATGGGCCTCGTTTTGAGTAAATTGCTACATCAACTTCTCGGGGTCACAACTTTGGCACACAATCTTCGTTTGATAAGCACAATAACTCGTTAGAAAGATCTATCCTACGACCAATAATTTCGGATGAGAAACATCGGTCCATGGTACCATGTTTCGCCCAATTTTCCCAAAAAGATGTTGTTTAGGGCCTCAAAACGGCTCCATAAGTTCATGACCCGAAAAACTAAAAATAGTAAATTGTGCTACAAATAAGGAAACTGAAAAACTGAAAGAGATAGTTGTGGAGGTCCAAGTGGGATAGGTGGGTGGCCACCAACATCCACCTGGATCACCATGGGAACTTTATGGTGTTGTTGTGGAGTGTGTAGGCATGAGTGTATGATTCATTATGCATTATTTATGCACGCTAGTATTAACATGTGGTCATGTGTATAGCGATGTGGTGGTTTTTATCATGCATGAGGTCATGGTATGTGTAGTTGATATGGTCATGCATTGATCACTAGACTCTATCTAGAATAATGGTTATATGCTTATAAGCTTATGTGTTATATTTCTATATGTTGTCATGATTATGATATACATGTATTATGCTGATTTTTTGATCTTGCAGATGAGGTACCCTCCCCGAATTATGCTAAGGTATGTTGGTTTATTGTGATTTGGTTTTTCTGACATGATATACCTTGCATGAATAATATCAAATATAACTAGCAAGATGGTAAAATACAGTTCCTAAGACTCTCCCTATGGATCAGATGAGTGGCGTGATGTTGGGCACTCTTCTGATTTGGCAGACAAACTGAGAAGCTTAAAGGCAGAAATAAGGAGTTGTAAGGAAAACAATGACACAATCATACATGCACAAGAGAAACAAGCAGAGGTAAATGTAGTGATACATCAGAGTTTTTTAGAATTGTAGTGATAGGGACCACTTCAGATCAACCATGAGCAGGAGGACATAACTAATGGGGCGTATGGTAATAGGTCTCATGGTGGTCATAGGTCAGATAGATATGACACGATCAGATATGGAAGGTTCTTGCATACTCCGGATAGGAGAGGTGATGGATGCATGTACTATTCTGGTTCTGGTTCTGACAGGAATTATGATCGACATCGTTATCATCCTTACAGGAGGAGCAACAGGGGATATTTTATAGAAGATTTTAAGAAAGAAAAGCCACCTAAATTTGATGGAGAGATGAAGAAATCACATGATGCAGAGGGATGGTTTCTTGGTATGAGGAAGTTCTTCAGGTTGCATGATTATTCAGAGAATATGAAATCCAGAATAACTACCTTCAGCCTCAAAGGTAAAGAAAATATTTGGTGGGAATATGTGAATAATTTCGTAGGTATTCATGCGGAGGACTTGACTTGGAGTGATTTCGAGAGGCTATTCTGAAAGAAGTACCTATCAGAGAGATACTTTGATGACATGGAAAAATAATTCTATGAGTTAAAGATGGGATTGATAATAGATGAGGAGTACACTAAAAAGTTCTTGGAGCTACTGAGGTATGTGCCTTACCTCAAGGAGGAGAAGGCCAAGATTCAAAGATTCATTAGTGGATTATCTATTGCATTCAAAGTCATGATTGAGTTTGACGAGCCTAGATCATTGGAGGAGACCATCTGAAAGCTAAAGCATTTCTATGAACAATCAAAGCGCATATCTGAGACTAAGAAGGATTAGAAGGGTAATGATAAGAATAAAGTAAAATGGGACAAAAAGTGAGAAAGACCTTAGGGTACACATAATAAAGAGAATTCAACATCGTTTAAGAAGTTCAATGCATCTAATAGAGGACTTGGACTTTGATTTGAGGAGAAAATAAAGGATGCAGGATGGAAACCTATAAAGTGTTGGACTTGTGAGAAATATCATTGTATGAGAGATTTTCCATAGCATCAGGGTGGTATACCACAGATCTACATTGCTCAGGAGTCACATACAGTGGGAGATGTTGGGCAGAGTATTCCTAGGATCTATGCAGCACTAGATAATAGATAGGAAGATCACCAGAAGTCCATTGTTGAGATGGATGGTAATATTTGTGATCAAGTTGTTTATATTTTGACTGACCCTAGATCTAATTATACTTATGTGAGTCTTGACCTGGTGGATAAGTGTGGTTTGAATAAATAAGTGCATGCAAAGTCTTGGTTAGTGTAGTTGGCTACATGTACAAAGAAGCTGGTTCATCATTGGGTAAGATCTTGTACATTTGAATTGAATGGTATGCCTAACTCGACACATTTGAATGTATTACCGTTGGGATCATATAGTATGTTTTTGGGCACTGATTGGTTGTACCTTCATAGAACCAAGGTGGATTTTTATGACAAATCCATTGAGTGCTTGGATGATAATGGATAAAAAAGAGTCTTGCGGGGTAAGAAGAAAGCAACATTAGTTAGAATGGTGACATCTATGCAGGCCAAGCGTAGTCGTAAAAAATGGTGTGTGTTATTTGCAATGCACATTTCTAGTGACAAAGGTAAGGAAGTTGAGAATGCAGATGTTTTGAGAAGGTACTTAGTTCTATAGTAGTTTCAGGATATATTTCCTGAGGATATTTCAGAGTTTCCACCTCACAGGGAAGTATACCTTTCTATTGAGTTGGTGCTAGGGGAATCTCTAGCATCAAAGGAACCTTATAGGATTAGAACACTTGATTTGGTAGAGTTGAAGATGCAGTTGAAGGAAATGCTTGACAAGGGATACATTAGGCCAAGTGTATCACCATGGGGTGCATTGGCACTGTTTGTGAAGAAGAAAGATGGTACTCTTAGGTTGAGCATTGACTATAGGAAATTGAACAAAGTGACCATCAAGAACAGGTATCCATTACCAAGGATTTATAACTTGTTCGATCAGTTTAAGAGAGCAACAGTGTTCTTGAAGATTGATCTGAGATCCGTATATCATCAGGTACACATTAAAGAAGAGGGCATCTACAAGGCAACTTTCTAGACCAAGTATGGGAATTATGAGTTTGTTGTAGTTCCATTTGGTTTAACTAATGCTCCAACAAATTTTGTGTGCTTGATGAATAGTGTGTTGCATCTGTATTTGGACAATTTTGTTATTGTGTTCATTGATGATATATTGGTATATTATAAAAATGAAGAAGAACATTTCGAGAATTTAGCAACACTGTTGAGATTGTTGAGAGAGCATTAGTTGTATACTAAGCTTAGCAAGTGAATTTTATTTTAGACTAAGTTACACTACTTGGGACATGTAGTTTCCAAGGATGGCATAACAGTGGACCTAGAAAAGGTAAGAGCTATAATGGAGTGGGCAGCTCCCAGGAATGTGGATGAGGTGAGATCCTTCATTGGGTTAGCAAGTTATTACATGAGTTTCATCTAGAACTTCTCGCAAATTGCTTATCCCATCACATTATTGCAAAGGAAAGGTAAGAAGTTTGAATGGATAGAGGAGTGTGTGACCAGTTTTGAGAAGCTCAAGCAGTTGTTGACATGCACACTAGTGTTAAGGATTGTAGATCCAAACAAAAGGTTTGTAGTATGTACATATGCTTACAAGAGAAGACTTGGTGGAGTCCTTATGAAGGATGGACAGACGGTATGATATGAGTCACGGAAATTGAATGAGCATGAGTAGAGCTGCCCGACACATGATATTGAGTTGGTAGCAATCATACATGCATTGAATATTTGGAGGCACTATCTTATTGGTAGGAGGTTTCTATTGATGAGTGATCACAGTGGTTTGCAGTATCTATTCGACAAACTGAATCTGAATCGTAGGAAGGCTCAATGGTTGGCCATGATCAATGAGTTTGAATTTGAGATTAGGTATATCAAAGGTAAAGAAAATAGGGTGGAAGATGCTCTTAGCAAGCGGATACAGGTAAATCACATGGTAGTTTTGAACTCCTACGAGACAAATTTACAGGATAGGATCTTGCAGGCAAGTCAACAAGATGACAGGTATATGTAGATCGTGCATGTGAGGAGGAAAATGAAGGAAAATAATGGAAAATGAAGAAAATAAAGGCCTCATTCATAAAAAGGCTTCTGAGGATCAGTTCATAGACTTTTTTCAATTCATTTTTGGAGCTCTTTCTCTATTCTCTCTTTCATACTCTTGGACACTTAGAGTTGTCTTGGAGCACTCTTGGAGAGTGTGTTATACTTGGAGTTTGGAGTAATAAGGAAAATAAAGAGCAGGAAAGTGATAGAGGACATTGAGATTAACAGTTGCAACAAGTTTTTCTTTCAGGTACCGAGTTGCATGTATGTTTTCCTCACTATTTTTGGCATGCATGACATATGCATGTGGTTTATTGGTCATGATCTATCATTGGAATGGAAGATTGCCTGGATTGACAATGGATTTGAATAGCCTTGCCATTTCTTAGACAACCATGGTGTTGTGGGTTTATTTATTTGTTTTTCTGGTTGGTTCTCATGTTTCCTTTAGCCTGGGTTGAGTTACTAGTTCTTGGAAGCCCTGATTGGACAAACGCTATGGAAGCCCTGTAACAACTTGGGTTGAGTTACTAGTCTTGGAAGCCTTGGTTGGAAAAATGACTTGGAAGCCCTTGGTGGGTTGAGTTACTAGTCCTAGAAGCCCTAGTTGTACAAACACTTTGGAAGCTCGACAACAACTATGGGTTGAGTTACTAGTCCTGGAAGCCTTGGTTGGAACAAATGCTCTGGAGCCCTAGAAGGCTTGGGTAGAGACCAACCTAATGATGGTTTAGTGATGTCCAACCGTGAGGTGGAATCACTATTTTATGGTTTGAGGTGGTTTGGCCTCTACCCTCTGGAAGTCCTGAATGGTTTTGATTGATGTGTTTTATAAGATCCCACATTCATGCTTGGAATATGTCATGGGGGTGGCTGACTGAAAACAGATTTGGCTCAGCCATGTCTATGGTCGAGTGGTTTGTGGAAGTCCCACAACTGTTTGGCCTTTGCATCATTAACATGAGGTTATTTCTCCTTGTTATTTCATGAGTATTATATTGTTTTATATGTGGATTATATGGTTATTATTTCCTTGGTATTTTTGTTGTTAATATGCTGGTTATGTAGATGTATTATGACAGTGGATATGTATGGCTCTCATCATGTTTCTACTTGTAAATGACTTAACAATGTATTAATTTCCTAATAGATGAAATTTTTAGCTAATGTGTTGAGGCATCAATGCTTCTTAGTGATTCTCATATCAGTATGAAACCCCTATGCTCATATTTGTTGTTTAAACCTATAGATTACATATTCGTGACATATTTGACAAAATTTCTGTCATGGTTAGTAGGGGTCCAATTAAGTCCTTTTTCAAGTAATTGCATTTGTATCAATTTTCTATCGTTATCTTTTAGTTCTGAAAGTGTCATTTAGTTTTTGGCAATGAACTGGGCTCTAGGTCTTAAAAAGTGGCTCAAATCCCAGAGATGCAGAAACAACATAGGGCAGAATAGTCCCCATACGCATGCATATCCATGCCGTGGGAGCATCTGGAACCTCCTAGATGCATTCTTACCCATATCAAGGGAACGTCTGAGGGTTTAATGGTAAAAAAACTCAGCGAGACCCAGGGGCTGATTACTAGGGTGGTTGGGATGGCTCCTGGGAGTTTTGTTTCTGATATGGAAGTTCTATATGGTGTGTTTTCATCAGTTCCACTTACTTGACTGACACATAGGAAGTCAAATCATATCATAGTAACTTCTCGTCACATTGTTACCTCCATTGGCTGGTTACTTGGGTAAATGTGGGAAGAGGGTGTTACAAATGGAATACCTATGTACTTATTAAAAAGAACATTAGTAAATAATGGAAGTTGAGGAGGCTTTGACTGAGGCATCTAGAAAATATCTTGGATATATTCTAGTGCACCATTTACTAAGCCATCTTCCACCCACAAGTTACATGCCAACAAAACACACTATTGAGGACATAACAATACTTCACGTTCCAAATATTTATCATCATCATTTACAGTATATGTTCATTTAGTATGATCTGCAACACATATTGAAATTGGATAATTTAATGATTTTACCATTTTCTTATTATGTAGAGTCACCAAATTATTTGTTGGAAATAAGTGAATTATTAAAAAAACTAAACTCTTCTCTGTAGGATCCAATCTCATGTTAGCATGTGACATGACAAGATCCCAATCATCAATAAAGGGTTCTGCATTCTTCAAGCCAATTACAAGTTTACTAAATGAAAAAACTTTCAGGTCACTCCCTTTCTGGCAAAAAATTGTGACCAAGGTGACAACACTATTGAAATTTATCCATAAGTTGTTCCTTGTTGTTTTACCAACATACAAAGGTTTACCTTTGATGGAAGGAAATTGACTGAGCTCACCAACAAGAATGATTGATCTACTGCCAAAAGGAGTATATTTTTATCTATAAATGCTTCTCGTAAATGAGAATCTATCTATATGAATAACTTTGGACCTATAAAACTCATTTCATCAATTACGATATATCAAATATGGCTCATTTCTTCTTGAAATATTGACAAAGCTTGAACATGGAGTGGTCACATATATTTAATAGGAATATTTAGAGTAGAGTGTATTTTTTTCCATGTATATTAAAATCAATGACATTAGTTGAAGCAAACAATAGCAATGGAATCATACCATCAACTACTAATGTAGAAAGAGCATGAGAAATACAACAAATAAGAAAATGATTTTCCATACCAACTGTTCCTTGAATAATCATTTTAAAAGGATCACGATTCTCATATTCAGTTGAATGACATTAAATGATCTTAAAAGCAAGTCATTTTTTCTAAGAAGGAAGGTGGTGACACAAATGTGACATCAATTGAGCTGTTAATAAGAGCCCCTTTAGATTAGGAATTTCTTATAAAATAAACAGATTCTTCTACAACATCATATGAGAACTTTATTTGGTTCCAATTGTAATCTATATCAAAGTACCATCGACCAAGACTGTGAAGGTAAAAAACATTCAATTTATTTAGAGGAATTACTAGAGACAAAAGTTTCCACTCTTCAAAATCTTCTTCAACATTTACTTCATATAGGATGGAGTCATCATATTCTTCTGAATTTTCAAATGACAAAGATGCTCGATCAACATGCCATGCTCGATATCTAAAATTACTCCAATTCTCAATCACTGTCTCACTTGAAATGCCTATATATAATGAAATATTATGAGAGCATTGTTCATTATCATCTTTAATTTATTAGAGAATAAAGAGAAAATACTTGAAGAAACATCATATTTTATTTGATAAAAAATATTTGATACATGTTACAAGTTTGAGATATTGATATAGCTAAGTAATATTTTACTAATATTACATTATGGATGTCTCTAATCCCTTACAATTGAATTTAGACATTAAATTTTTCTATAATTTATAATCAACTCAACTGGTAGATCTATTACAAGTTCTAACACCACCAAAATCCAACCCTAAGTTGTATATGCTTAAAATATGTGTCTTTGGAATTTCTCTTCATTTATTGAAGTCACCACTGGTGGAATATTAAAATCACAAATCGATCCAAATGGTAAATTATGAACTTATTCATTTTTAGCATAAAAAATCCCATCTTCATGGTCATTTAGCCCATGAGTGTTCTATGAATAATTCTAGCCCAACCATGCCCTAGAGGTAATGATTAAAATAAATCTATAAATTTGAAGGGACATTTCACTATAATTATTCAGAAACCAAGTTTTAACCAAAAAATGGGATAGAAAGGTGGAATTGGCCAATAAAAAAATGCAACACCCAAGTGTGGTATATCTTATAGTTATGGTTGATCAATAAATTGATGTGAATATAATAAAAGACAACATGTCACAAAATTTCGTAGATTTCTATTGCAAACATGTCAAACTTATACTATATTGTATAATGATTACTTATGATCAAGTGATAACATTATAATAATATTACTTTCCTTATGGAAAAATCACTGGGAACATAATAATATAACTATAGTAGTGAAAAATCACACCATTAGCACATCAAGCACAAGGTGTACCTTGAATATACATGTGACAAATGAAAACGTAGCAAGAAATAAGGACTATGCCTTGCACTTTAATTCTTACATTATCTTGCACCTTCAACAACCTCACTAAGTTTTAAGAAAAAATGGAGGTCCCTTTTTTTCTTGTAGGTATTTATATTGTTCTAATCCCCTCATTTCCTTTTATCCTAACTTCTTTCAACTCGTATAGAAATGGCTTACATGCTGAATTTTTTTATGATTTCCTACATCAACCCCCTTTTCTCATCTTTTTATTTTTCCCTCTAGTTTGATATAAGTTTCTTTTGATCAAAATTGTCTCCTTTTGTTTACTTTTTCATTTATCTTTACCCCCTTATCTTTTTTATTTTTCTTTAAACTTTACCCCTTCAATTTCCATGTTGGACCCAACTATCAGATCACCCCCAACCCATTCATTTCTTTGACATTCTCTTCACTAAATTTCAAAATCATGGTCAACATAATCTCCAGGTCCCTTGTCTTCTTTATTTGAAAAACCATTCAAATTCTTCTTTTTTCAAACCTAACTTCCTGTAATTTTCCAAAATCAGGCTTGACTTTGAAAATAAAGCTCTATATTCACTTCCTTTTGCTAAGTCTAGTCCCAACCTACATACCATCCTTGATTTCCAAATAGATCCCCCCATCATCATTCAAATTGTATAAACTTTTATTTCGTTCAATGTTTTTTGTTTTCTATTATCTTATATTTGATCTTTGGGCGAAATCTTGGAACACAATATTTTTTAATTGGCACAAACCTTCAAATTAGATCCTTTTATCATGACATTTATTGAATCTTGGTGCAATTTAGGATTGGTTGAATCAAAATTATGACTTCCATCATTGAAATGTGGGTATCTTGATTTTTCATTCAACCATTATTTTCAAGTTGGCTACTCTTACCACCAAATCTCATTCTCTTCTTTGATTTTATTCAAATCCTCGATGCAACCTATTAACACTTGCTCCACAAATTGAATCCTTACTTTAAAATAATTGGAGTTCTATTATGATCAAATAGATTCAAAAATCAATCCTCTTTCTACTAAAGGTTTGTGATGCATCAAGTTTCCCAATCGATCTAAGACATAAAATTAGGCCTCCTACATGCAAACATTTGGTTTGATTCCATGCTTAAGATCAATGGCCACATTGGTATCTCTCTCCCCCCTAAGATAGTGAGAATCGGTCCTAATCTTTTAGCCAACCCTAATTCTCACTTCAAACCCATTTCACTTTCAAACTCTTCATATGTGTGAAACATTTTAAAATTTTGAATCGTATTAATATGTGGTATTTAGACATTGTGCATTTTTAAATCACATCTTTTCTGGGCTCACTTGAATAGCACCATGACCAGAACAATTATCTTTTCAAAATTTAATAATAAGAATGATTTACAAAATATGAATTAAAGTTTGTACCTAAGATATATTATGATTCAATTAGTTGATATGTTGACCTAGTGGGTTGCTTCCCTTATTAATGCTTTGGACCAAAAATAATATAGGAATATTCCAATCCAAACATTTAGGGGCAATTTTCATCCTAATTTTCAATATCAATCATCTTGCGTGCAAGTTTTATTTTCCGAGAATTTCCATTCTAAATATGAGGGATACAACCCACTAAAACAATATGCTCATGGTTAATATTCGTGGACCTTCAAATATTATTTAATTTGAATAGTTAAAAGGGACCCATGAGATCAATTAATTTAATTTGGAAGTTAATTCGGTATGCCTTATGTTTTCTTTTATAACATATAAGAAATTTTATATGGCTTCTAAGGGACATGGAAAGAGGAAGAGAAGTCTTCAAGGAAGATGAGTTATAGGTCAACCTAAAGGTTTAATTGTAATAATTGAAGATCCCAAGGAAATGATAGCAATTAAATAAATATAGTTATAACAATAGAAAAACAAGAAAGGAAGAAAAGTTAAGAAAATGTTAAATTTGAAAGAAAGAGGGATGATATTGTAGTAAAATATATTAAGAGAGAAGGAGAAGAAAAGTTAACTATTAGAAATATAATAATTACCAAACTGTTTAGTTCATTGACTATGCCTTTAGGGTAAAAAATAAATTGAATGTTGCACAGAGAGAAATATATAACAGAGCACAACATTTAATGAACACGAGAAATATATAGTAGATGTAATTAAACATTTAAAAGCATGGAATTAGAAGACCAACAAGATTAGTTTTAGTTGCAATAAAAGATTGGCAATTTGTTTTTAAAGAAAATCCTCCTTACGTTCCTACTACTATGCCAAAATATATAAAATAAATGGATTTCGATCTAAGGCAAGCAATAGAAGAGCATACCTTATGATGCCCTCCAAGGGATTACCCAAGAAGTCAATGACTGAACTATGATATGGAAACTCATAAGGGAAAACAAATTTCACTTCCCTTCTTTTGGGCCTAGAAATAATTTCCTTCCACAAGCACAAGTGTCTAAATATTTTGGAGAGTTCTATTAACATCAATAAGAATCATATTGGATTGTTGCCCAAGGTTATGAAATAACCATATTGCCTAAAATGGAGAAATGTGAAAAAATAATAAAGCATTACATTATACAAAGTCTTCCTTAAACATCATATATTTTCTCATGGGAATGCTCTTAGCCTAACTTGTGTGATATGGTGTTGATGGAAAAAACTGACTGCATCGACATTTGGGAATCTACCTAGTTAGAGCCCCAAATTAGACTCATTTCTATTGAATTTGGTGGTTTTGACTGGTATTTTGGGTCCAATTACCTATGAAAACTAATTGTGTATGAGGATGGAATGGGTGGAAATGATAACTGATAAACTAATGTAACCATTGATATAAACTAGAACTAATCTAATCTAATTACTTTTACCTGGGTATATCAAATCATATGTGCTAGAAAGATCATGTTGTTTCATGACAATAAAGATTCTCACGAATTAACGTTGTTAAAATCGATTAAAGAATTAATTTGATTAAATAGTTAATCAAATTAATTATAAGCTCATCACATATGAAAAAAATACATTTCATTGTTCACTGTATGTTATATAATCTAATTCACACACATCAAAAGTGATTATGCTAGAATTAATAAAACACATACATGAACAATATTTAAACATTTGAAACAATTCCTTTAAAAATAGAATGCATACAGAGTTGATAAAAGTACCTGTACTATTGGAAATCTATTCATACTAGAATTGAAATTGGTTTAGATAATATTAAAGTAAAACTTGAGTACAAAACTCTAACAAAGGCTTTGCCTTTTCTCCAAAATTCAGAACCCCTTGTAATGGGTTTGAGAGGGAGATTTATAGTGTTCTTTACAATAAGGAGTGAAACTACTCTCCCTAAAAATGCTCACCTAAAGCATAACAAAATTAACATAAAAAGTAAATGGTTGTAACAACTTTTAGCTAGGTTAAGACAAGCCAATAGTTTGTTTCCATAGCCTTTGAATATCTAGAAGTGTTGCAAGCTCTAGAGGGGAACGAGGCTTGATGTGCACATGGAATATAAAGATAGATGCTTTCAAAGTTGGCAACATTTGAAAAACAGTATTGGTGAGTGTCTTTAGAACCAACCAATGACTATGAGGCTTGACCAAGAATTTCCAATTAAGTTCAAGATTAACTTTAGTTAATTGGTCAATTCTCTTAATAAAATTTTCCCTCTTCTCAAGCCAATATTTGAGAAACCTCTATACTTATGGCAAGGAGCTTTTTGGACAACTGAGAATCAGATTTGATTCAAGCAATGAATCATTGATGGATTCAACTATGGAATTTGATAACTCTTGTGCAAATATTCTTCACCAAATGAATCTTGGCTTTCCATCCTTTGAAAATGATTGACTTTTGCATTTCATCAATTTTAGGAAAGTTAGATTTCTTTCCCTCAACACTATTTTTCCATTTCAGTAGCTCATTGAGGTATTGTTTGGTTTCATCATAATATGTTATCATATCCACCAGCTCATCAGTCAATGTGTTACCCAATTTGCATTGTACTTGAATCAAATCCAACTTCTCACATAAAAGTTGTTGTTGCTTTTGGAGCTAAGCATTAAGATCATAGGTCTCCTATTTGAATTTCGCTAATTGTGGGGTCCCGACCTGCAATTGTTCTAGTTTTCGCTGGGAATATTTGAGTCATCGATCCTTTTATTTTATTTCTTTTGCGTGCTGAATTTCAAGGGCATTGAAATTATTTTGCAGTTCTACCAATGTGATCTCCTTCTGATTCAACTCAGTTTTCCATTGTGCCCTCAATTTCTCCTTTTCTTTCATGAATTCTTGCTCCATAGTGGCAATATTTTCATATTTTTCTCTCAGCAATTCTTGCACCTCTATTTCTTTATCCATGGTTGCAGAGGCATAGGCACCTATAAACTAAGTTAATTTCCCAAGCTCATCAACAGGGGCAACAAAGGATCCTTTCCAGAGAATTCCAAGAGAGGTGAATTCAGGGGATTTTCCTGGGACTAAAGCCTATGATTCATCAATTTTACTCTTCTTTCTGCCTCTCTTGACTACAAATTTGTGCATTGGGATGTAAAATATGTCCATTGGAGGAATCTCCTCAATATTGATGAATATGCCAAAAGTAGGAAGGTTGAGTGGCCACTAATGTATTCTCAGATACTGTCTACTCTGACATGGTTTATTGCACAGTGATGGGATCACTCAAAGGATTTTTCTGTTGAGAAGTAGTCTATACATCTAGTTCAATGATTTTTTGTGTCCCTTGCTTTAGCTATTTAAGAATTTCATCAAATTCTTGCCATACCCTTTCCATCTTAGGGTCTACTGTATGAATTTCTCCACTAGGGTTTGAAGAACTAGTTGTTGTTGTTTGTTGAAGCTGAGGAGGAACCACTAATTGAGAGGAAGCTTCTTCTTGAGTAGAAGCCCTAGTGTCCTTCATAGAGGCTTGTTTTTATAGGGGAAGCTACAATAAGTCTATAGGGAGAGGAGCCAATCTTGAATTTATGAAAGAAAAAAAATATTCTCACTCCTTCATTGACAATGTCTCATCCACACTACTCAAGACTGTATTATATGAGGATGCTTCAACAAACAATTCATCAAATTTATGTTCCTCATGAAGATACTTTCTAATAACAAAGGCTACGAAAATATGTTTTTTTACTTCGTTAGGGTCATATTCCCTAGCCGAGATGGTGGATAACTTTAATGCTTCAATAGGTTGTAACTATTTCTCAGAATGATCATAATTGGACAGAGAGAAAATACCAAAAGATAGAGGAAATTAAGGCCAAACCTTCTTGTTGGAATCTTTCAATGCCTTGGTAATTCCATGGCCTACTGTCTGGTAAGCCACTTCCCTGCACAAAAGCTTGTTGAGAATGTAGAGGGGCAAGACATGGGGTGCCATGTAACTTCCCAAGACTCTGATATATGTAAAAAAATCTTCACCAAACCAATTCCCAACCTTCTTGAGGTTTTCCATGGCTTCTGGGGACATTCTGGGAGGTTTGGTTCCAAATATGATTTCATAGATAGGGATGATGACCCAATGGAAAATTTGATAAAAATGGCCAAAATAATTGGACTCCCAAAGTATATTGTGATAAATATGAATTGGTGAGGGGTCAGAAAGAGTCCATTTCCATCCATGGCTGGGAAATCAAGAGAAAAACAGAGACAGTCCATGATGTAGGCTGACATGTAAAATGGAGGGATTTTATTCTTAGAGACACTTCAAGAGGAGTGGAAAGAAAAAATGTGTTTGGATAGGTTATTAGATAATATAGTGGCCCAATAAAAAATATCACCCTCAGAAGCCCCATCAATTAAGGAGACCCACAAAATAGGAAACTTAGAGACATTGGGATATGCGTATAATCTACATAACATAGCGGCAATTTGACTAAATGGAGAGGAAAGTGAATCTATAGAGTACTCAACACTCTCCTCTATTTTGTGTTTGTTCAAGTCTTTTCTCCAATTTCTGAGAGAATTTGCAGGTTCCCTGTGCTTCTTGATGAAGTCTTACACATATTGTTTATTGAAGGTGTATTGCGGCTCCGACAAATGATACATGACTTGAAGGTCCTTCACTGTGAACGAGCCAATTATGGTACCCTTTGGAGTATGAAAATTTTGGTTAGTGATATTCACATTCTCCATGACCCATCTAACCATATTTGTATATGGCATAAGTCCGGGCCTCACTCCAATTCTGTGCAAGAAGGAATTTGTTGCATCTTGCGGAGTTGGTTCAGAGGTGGGTGTTTCATCATCCATTGTCACGATATCTACTATAACCCAGGGCCCTTCATCTTCAAAATATTTGTAAATTTTTTACCAAGAAGAATGTCTTGCATCTCTGGTACAAACTATATTGGAAAAAGATCCCTACACTCAGAAGCTTTTCATATATTACTTCAAGGTATGTACTAGTGGGTTGTTGTACGTGTGCCTTCTTCTTTGCCTAAGCCTTCCTCATTTCATCTTGGCGATTGGAATCGAAGCTTACTTGTAGAAAGAGTAGAATGATTAACAAAACATATATATTGTAGAAAATAATATAACAAAATAATAAAATAATGGTTTAAACACATTAAATAAACTAATTTCTAACCATAAATGTGCCAGTGTAGACCATAAATGAAAGCGTTAAATTGATTGGACAAGGAAAAGGCAGGGGGCCATGTGAAGGATACAACATCATAACCTGGGAGTAGAAATCCCTCAAGGATTCAGAATTAAAGTTTACTAAAGTTTATGGTGTTCCAGGTATCTGAGGAATATATGAGCACAAGTGAAGTAATAGCCTGGAGGGGAAAATCCCGTAATGAAATGAACTAATGCTTCAAGGAAATATGGTGCAGGATGACTGAATGGGAAAGAGGAGTACTCAGAAACCTGAATGCCTGTAATTTTTATTACTTAGAATTTGGAATATGTTAGAGGCTTTTGGGTAGGCGGGCCTTTAAAACATGGAGGGTCCACATGTCATAAAACAAGGTGGAAATGTGAATTAATGAGAATGTGAGTCAAGTACGTATTAGGGAAATGTGGAACCTAGATACCCAGATGCTCGTAAGGTTTCTAAATATGAAATTCTAAAATGTTATAATCTTGTCGGGTTAGCGGACTTAATAGAGAAAAATGGCAGAGTGGGGTCTTTTCCTTATAAGAAATATCAATGCATAAGCGAGAGTGTAGGCCTATTTTCTGAGCATGCCATTTAAGAGAGTGATGACATGGATCCCAGGAACCTGTGCGCTCAGAAGGTTTTGTAATTGAATTAAATAAGAGTTGCGAGCTTCTGGGTTTCACGTACCAAGGCACCCAAGACTTAAAGAAATTATGCTTATTCCCATTGTTTAAAAGCTTAATTCAAGACTACGATGGTTCTCTTAAATACAAGTTTTATTATTAAAATACATAATTAAGACCCTAAATGTTTATTAAAAAATAAAACTATACACTTAAATAAATTAAAAAATCCCCATTAATCCCCATTATTGTTATGAAGAAAAATTAATTGTAAATTATTATATGCTACAACACATAAATAATTTTTATTAAAAAAAAAAAATAATCTCTTGAACTAAATATAACATTATTATATATAAAAATAAATTATTCAACTTACATTATTGAAAATAATATATATGATTATATGATAAATTAAAAAATCTCCATTATTATTATGAAGAAAAATTAATTGTAAATTATTATATACTACAACACATAAATAATTTTTATTAAAAAAATAAAAAATCTCTTGAACTAAATATAACATTATTATATATAAAAATAAATTATTCAATTTACATTATTAAAAATAATATATATATATAGATATAGATATATATATATATATATAACAACATCCCAACAACTTTAATTATTTAACCACTCTTTACAACCCACTATTCCATTCATCATCCATAATATAACTTTTAAACCATTTTTCTTCTTCATATCCTATTTACATCCTCTCTCATTTCATTTTCCTTTATTTTAAATTCATTACTCTCTCTTCTTTTCATGTTTCCTATCACCCTTATCTTATTCACCTAACCTAATTTCTCTTCAAACTTTAACACCATACATAACCCATTCTTTAACAAGTTTGTCTCATTCATCTTAAGATAATTTTTCCTGTCTCATTCACCACCCAGACCCCACACACCCTTCCTTTTTCCTTTAAATTTGGTCTTAAATTTTTATCTTTCTTCATTTTATAATTTCTCTTCCTATATTTGATTTTTTTAATATTTAAAAATTAATCTTAAATAACAATATTATAATAATATATTTATTAACCATTTTGTTATTATTTTCCTATTTATCCTTACCTTCTGGGTTATATAAATCAATTTATCACCATTTCAATGGACGCACACACATTAATATACATATTAATTTTCTAGTTTTTTTTATTAAAAAATATAAAATATAAAATATATTTATATTTTCATTAATCAAATACATAAATATTTTTCTTAGCTATTTAAAAAATTCCATCTCTGGTTAGACCTCATATCAAGGTGGATTTATGATACTTTTATATAATTACAAGAGGATCAACTCTTAATCCTTTGGGTTTAGTTGTGTAAATTGACGGATTCACATGAGAGGAATGCTAATGGTCTTCAATGAAATCTAATGGTCTTGGATATTTAGAAATGAATTTCTTATTTGTTTATCTTAATGACAACAAAGGAAAAGTTCAAAGATATGGAAATCCTCCATGATTTTCACCATTCTTAGCATAAAATATACTTGAAAAGTTCAAAGATATGGAAATCTTCCATGATTTTCACTATTCTTAGCATAAAATATACTAAGTACCAAAACAAAACAACCAAAAGCTGATTAAGCTGAGATCAAATACACTATGATGGTTTAGTTACATTTTGTTGAAATTTTGATTCTATGAATTTCTTGTAAGCATATTTCATATTTTCTCTTATAAATTGAAGCCACCTACATTTTTATTTTATTTTTTTTCTAGTTAAGACTAACCTAAGTACCCACGGGGGATTTGAATCGGTGACCTATCGCAAGGAGTGCCTTAACAGTGCACCCATTCACCGTCAATCCAAAGCCCCGTGGGCAAGCCACCTACATTTTCATTACAATGCCATTTTCCAATAAAAGGGTCTGCTTTAAGGTTTTGGCTGCAACAATATTGATTTTTAAATCTAGAGGTTTTAAAAAAATTTGTAATTTTAACCTTGAAACAAAAAAATGATGCTACTATTAGCGTCACTTTTTGATTCATGGGTTGATTTTAAGGTCATTATCAACAAAATTAGGATATTGATAAGGTCATTCTTGGAAAAGATGGAAATTTCCCCTAAGAAAATGTTATGAGTAGCACCACTTTTTTAAATGGGGATTACTTCTAGGTTTTTGACCCAAAGAATGGGTTATTAAGGCTAGAGTTCTCATCAATTGGTAACATTGCTTATTCTTTATCACTTACCACATTTTGGCATAATATGTTGTTTCATGTTGAAATCCCATAAGAGGATTCTATTCTAAATCTCTTTAGTATTTATATTATTAAAGGTTGTAAGAATTGATTCTCTAATAGCATCCCTTGGAATCCTCACTCCTTTAATGCACTAACCTAGTCCATTATTCCACAATGGACAAATTTAGATTCTAGTTTTCCCTTTCACGTTGTCATGGGAGTTAGGGTGAAGATAATTAGAATGATGTATGAACCAATAGGGGAATGACTAGTCAAAGTTGAAAAAATCGTATATGAAACTTTATAAATTGCTAGTTATATACTTAATCTTTGTAGTTACATACGTAGTGCAAAACACCTAATAAATTTGCACAAACCCCAAGTTGACATTTAATGTGAGCTAAGATATTCACTATTCATTGCTACAACTATTTGAACCAATATGTCTTAAGGTTTTAACCATAGTTGAGGTGAATATATCCCCTCGCATCCTTGACCATGGTTGGAGGAGGGAAACAAAAACATTGATCCCTATACATAGCTTCTCAAACTCAAGCACCATAAATGCATTTTTGAACCTTTTGAGATCAAACATGATGAAAAACACCTTAAAATTATGACATGAACCCTATTTAGAGAGTCTTTGGCATCCAAGTTGAATAAGGGTGCCATTATTAGGTCTTAAGCATCATGGGTGGCTCTCATATTCAAATAGTTATCATGGGAGGGAAACAACAACCTCAAGTCCTAAACATAGATTCTCAGGATCAAACACCATGAACATGTCCTGAGACCACCATGTAGGGGAATGCTAGATGGTTCATACAATCTTGGCCATCATCAAAGAATGAAATAAATGTATAATGTTCTTATTGAAGCTGCTTAAGGTCAAAATCCTTGAACAAGTTTTCAAATAAGCATGTAGAAAATTCGTAGAGGATCCTTGTTTTCCAGGTGAGATACATGCATAATGAGTAATTTTTATGCCCTAGAAATGTGTGTTGAGGCATAGTCTTATGTTGTGGCATAAACATGGTTCGTTGGGAAACAATGGACTTAATCCATAATTGAACCTTCTTGAGTTTAAGCAACATGAACAACACCTAAAAGCCATGACGAAATCCCTCTCTTGGGAGTCTTTGACATCTATGTTGAATATCATCACCATTATGAGGTATACTAAGGTATCCTGGATGGGATGAAATTCCATGACCATAATGAGTGGAATGAAACAAGATCCATGGACATAACCTTTAATATTAGGATTAAGCGTTATGGATGAATCCTCTATTGGTTATCAATAACCTTCGAGAGTTCTATAATTTCCATGAATAGGGTAACTATGCACCAATAATGTGTCTAAGTTCTAACCATGTTGACAAGAGGAAAATCATGGGCCTTGTGCTCTAAATGACATTTGTTGGGTCAATTTCCATGAATAACACCTACAACCCACAAATTTTGTAAGGGTATAATGTTGAATGCATACTCGAACAACCACATTTCACTCTTAAATTATATCTCTAGCCTATTAAAGGGATACAAGTGCCATGATTAAACCACAACACATGCCTTGAATAACATTGTGTCTCAATCCCACACTAGGAATCATTCTTAGGGCCATGGTCAAGGTTCTTTAACATTCAAATGGGATAAAAGTTCCATTTGCGGGTTTTGTGAATTGGAAATGGGTCTTAATTTCTAAGCATGGTCAAGGGTCAAAGGGGCTTAAGTCCTAAATGAACATTTTATAGTTCAAGCCATAAGGTCCCTATAATACTGGTGTAGCCCCCTTATTGTTATTGTTAGTTTAGCCCCCTTAGTTTTATTTTTGTGCCCATGAAACCCCCATATTGTTATTGTTGTGACCCACAGAAGCCCACTATTGTTATTGTTGTGCCCCTACATTATTATTGTTATGTAGCCTTCAATTATATTATGACATCTTAGACTCCTATATATACCAAGGAGGTATTGTCATTTGTATCATCCAAGAATTGTTCATTTATGTGATGTAAAGGAGGTTTCCCCCTTGAAGAAGCTAATTTTCAGGTTGTTGATCTATATTTTCTTATGTTTTATGATCTTGTTACATAACATTTGGTATCAAAGCTTTAGATTATAGGGTTTTGCTGCTTCAAACAAATCATCTTAGCATTGTCACTATAATTTTTTTTTTTTTTTTTTTTTGAGGCTTCAAATGATAAAATTTATACCACGTGGAGCCAAAATTATGGTGAATGTCATGTAAAAATTTAAAATCTTGTGCACTATATTTTCTAAGATATGGTCCGAAGAAGTTAGGGTTTCTGTGTCTCCAAAATTTAGTCTCAAACATGTGACCTAGGGAAATGGTCATAACTTTATTTTCGAGCATCATAATTGAATTTTGAAAAAAGAAACTAAAAGTGCATATATTGTAGCTTTTTTTTTTATCAATTTCAGGGCCGAAGGCTGAAAAAATGACATGTTGCATCCCCTACAAGTTTGCTCTACTGAACTAGTATATAAATCTATCATCGTGGGAGATTTGATATAACTTTACCTTGAATAATCCAATATTGGTATGACTTGTGGCATTGGAAATAAGACTTAGATGGCTACCACTAGACACAATTTCATGCCTTTGGAGGCTAAAATTATATAGATACAATAGTTTCAAGATCGAGCTCCTAAAAGAAAGAAAAAGGTGTGTATTTTTTAAAATTTTGCACAACTTTTTTTTGAAAAATCAATTTGAAGTGATTCAAAGGGAATAGTGAAGCATAGATATCATTGTTTGATTCCAAATGCCTCGAAACAGAAAAATGGATACACCTAGTAAGCAACCAGAAAGCTCTACGATGACGCATGAAGAAGAGGAAGAAATGGAACATGATGTATCAAGATTATGAGACCAAGTGCAACAAATTTTTCTCTCGCAAAGAGTAACCAAAAATGAATTGGAAGCAATGATGAATGTTAAGATGGATGGTTTAGAAGTAAAAATATAAAGGGACATGGAAGATTTGCAATCATATGTGGAATCAATGATGAATGTCAAGATGGAAGGGTTGAAGGAAGGTTTCACAAAGTTGTTGCAAGAAAGGTTTCCTAGTGGCGACAAGGTAATCCATGAAAATCATGATGAATGCAACATGAATATGAATTATTATTTTAAAGACTCCAATGATGGGTTTAAGACCCACCACATTCCAAAGATAAATACGAGGAAGTTTCGTGGAAATGATCCAATAACATGGATACTACAAATGGAGGAATTATTTGATCTACATGATGTGAAACACACACAAAAGGTACACATTGCATATTTATATTTAAAACAAAATCAATTTGTGTGATATCAATGACTTTTTTCTCGTAAATAAATTGTCACTTAGACAATTTTTGCAGAAGAATTGGTAGCACATTATGAGGATACAAAGAGAAATAACTTCTTTAGCCAATTAGTAAATCTGAAACAAAAGGGTTCAATGGTAGAGCACATTGAGGACTTCCAAAGGTTGACTATCAAGGTAAATTATATTCTAGAGGAGCATAAGATTGATGTCTTCATAGGGATTTTAAAGTATAACATACAACATGAGGTTTGCCTTTGGGAATCTAATTCATTGGAGAAGTCATTCAAGGTGTCATGAAAATTTGAAATGATAATTATGGCAACAAGGAAGTCTACCACTCACACTATAAAGATGGAAGTGTTGTTGCTCCTAGCCTCCCAAAACCTACAAGGTTGACACCACAACAACTAGAGGAAAAAATAGCAAAAAGGCTTTGTTACAATTGTGATAATAAATACACTAAGGTTCATAAGTGTGTTGAGAAGAAACTATTTAATAGATTGTGAAGAGGAGGAAGAAAAGGAACAAGAAACATCAAGAGAAGAGGATATACACCAGGAACCAACTCTAGAGAAAGAAGAAATGAATCCGACCATATATTATAATGCAATGACACGAATTACCACTCCTCAAACTCTCAAGATAGAAGGATATATAGAAGAAAACAATAGTTTTGATTGATTATGGTAGTACCCATAATTTTATTCATTGTAAGATAGCTAAGGAATTGAATTTCTTTCTATATCAATACCAGAGTGTTGAGTGATGGTTGCAAATGGAGGAACTATAAATTGCTCAGGGAAGTGTCATAATATCGATCTAACCATGGGGGATATTTATTGAATAGTCTAATGCTTTAAATTCCAATGGGTGGTTCTGATGTTGTATTAGGTGTCCAATGGTTACAATCTTTGGGGATAATAACTTTTAATTTTCAAGAACTTTTCTTGAAATTTTCCTGGGAAGGAAAGGAAATTGAATTAAGGGGCATTGCAGGAAAACTAGGGAAGATAATCAATGTTAATGGCGTAACAAGACTTTTGAAGAAAGAACAATGAGGCATAATTGTACTATTAAACTCACTAAATGTTCAAAAATCAAAATCATATGTTTATCCAGATCTACAAAGAACCTTGGATGATCATTCCAAGGTATTTGAGAATCCCAAAGGCCTCCCACCTATTCATGATCGTGATCATTATATTCCCATGATTCTAGGAAGTGTTCCTCCAAACATCAGACCTTACAAATATCCCTATTCCCAAAACAGTGAAATTGAATGCATGGTTACAAAAATGTTAGAGGAAGGTATAATTCAACATAGCGAAACTTGTTTCTTTACTCTATTAGTATTGGCACACAAGAAGGATGGATCACGACGTATGTGTCTGGATTATAGGGAGCTCAACAAGATCACTATTAAAGATAAATTTTCCATTCCTGTCATTGAATAATTGTTGGATGAATTACATGGAGAAATTTACTTCACCAAGCTAGATATCCATTCACGATATCATCGAATTAGAAAGAAGACTGAAGAAATTCTAAAAACAACATTCAAAGCTCATGAAGGTCATTATGAATTTTTTGGCATGCCTTTTGGCCTTACTAATACACCTTCCACATTTCAAGGTTTGATGAATCCCATTTTCAAAACCTTCCTTAGAAAATTTGTGTATTTTTTGATGATATATTAATCTACAACAAGTCTTGGAAATATCATGCTCAACATGTTGACAAGGTGCTCAAACTATTGGAGGAGAAACAATTGTACGAAAAAAACTCCAAATGTTTCTTCTGGGTACAAGAGATGGAATATTTGGGTCATATTGTATCTCATGAGGGTGTCAAGGTAGATCCAAGCATGATTAGAACCATCAAGGAATGGAAAATCCCCACAACCCTAAAGAATCTTCGAGGATTTCTCAGGTTGACAGGGTATTATCACAAGTTTGTTAAGAATTATGGGAAAATAGCAGCACCTCTAACAACATTACTAAAGGAAGATGCATTTTTTTGGACTTTAGAAGAAACTAAGTTCTATGAACATCTTAAAGAGGCAATGTGCAAAACTTTGGTTTTAGCTACTCTAGACTTCACAAAAAACTTTATGGCATAATGTGATTCCTCAGGAAATGGAATTGGTGTTGTTTTAATGCAAGAAGGAACACCCATTGTTTTTGAAGGTCATTCAATCAAGGGAAGCATTTACACAAACCTATTTATGAGAAGGAAATGTTGACAATACTACATGCCCTGAATAAATGACACCCTTACCTAATGGGAAGACATTTCAAAGTAAAAAAGGATAATGATAGTCTTAAATATTTTTTGGAAAAAATATTATCTTAAGAAGAGAACAAAAATGGTTCACTAAGATGTTGGGTTATGACTTTGAAATCACCTACAAAAAAGGGAAGAAAAATGTTGTTGTAGATGCAGTCTCAAGAAGGGATGAGGATGTGGAAGCATTTCTCTATGCCATTTCTATTATCCAACCTATCTGGATAATTGAAGCAAGGGAGGAATGGAAGAATGATGAAGAGGTGTAGACACTCATTCAAAAGTTGCAACAAGATCCCAATACATCTGATACATTTATTTGGAAAAATTACTCATTATGGCATAATCACCGCTTATATCTATGTAAGAATTCCCAACTCAAATAATAGATTCTTTTGAAATTGCACCTCTCCTTTAGGAAGGCACTCAAGATTTTTAAAAACATGGTCAAGAAGGATTTTTTTTTTGGGATGGCCTTAAATCTGATATTCAGAAGTTTGTGGTAGAATTTTTGGTTTGCCAAAAAATAAAGTTGAGACAATTAAGACCTCAGGTCTATTACAACCTTTAGCCATTCTAAGTCAATGTTGGGAGAAGGTCTCAATGGATTTTATCATAGGTTTACCCAAGTCTGAAGGAAAGAGTATCATCATGGTGGTAGTTGATAGACTTACCAAGTATGCACTTATTTGTGCATTATCTCATCCTTTTAAAGCCATTACAATTGCTACTGCATTTATGGAAACAATTTAAAAGCTACATGGAAATCCAAAGATTATTGTAAGTGATAAAGATCCCATTTTCACAAGAAAATTTTGGAATGAATTATTTTCTTGTCTTGGTACTCAGTTAGCTCGTAAATCATCTTATCATCCTCAATCTGATGAGAAAACTTAGTTAGTGAACAAATGTTTGGAAGGATATCTTAATTGCTTTGCATCTGATAAACAAACACAATGGGTCAAGCGGTTACCTCTAGCTGAATGGTTCAAGCAGAGGAAGATCACATCAAGCATAAACAACAAGTTCTCCAACTCTTAAAGGATAACCTCACTCTGGCACATAATCGAATGAAACAACAAGAAGATAAACGTCACAATGAAATAATTTTTACGTAGGAAACTGGGTCTTTTTATGGCTACAACCATATAAACAAATTTCCCTCGAGAAAACTAAGAAGGATAATAAATTATCACCCAAGTAGTATGGTCCTTACAAGGTTTTGCCAAAGATCAGTACTATGGCATACAAATTGAAGTTGTCTGCGTCTTCCTAAGTACACCTAGTTTTCCATGTTTCATTCTTAAAAAAGGTTATTGGTGACAAGGCCCCAGTTCAAACAATATTGCGAGAACTTGATGAGGAAGGATAAATCGTAATGGAACCTAAATTAGTCACATAAACAAGAACCCGAAAACTACATAATCGATCAAATTCAGAGTATCTCATTAAGTGGAAGAACTTACCTGCTAAAGTTTCCACATGGGAGGATGAAAATTTTATACAAAAGCATGCAGAACTACTCAAGCGTTGAGGACAACACTTTTTTTGAAGGAGATGGGCATGTCAGGTCTCTATATATTAATGTAGCCCCCTTATTGTTATTGTTGTGCTCATGTGGCCCCCATATTGTTATTGTTGTGCCCTATCAAAGCCAACTGTTGTTATTGTTGTGCCCTTACATTATTATTGTTATGTAGGCTCTAGTTATATTGTGACCCCTTAGACTCCTATATATACCAAGGAGGTCTTGTCATTTTTATCATCTAAGAATTGTTCATTTATTTGATGTAAAGGAGGTTTCCCCCTCAAAGAGGCTAATTTTCAAGTTGTTGATCTATCTTTTCTTCTGTTTTATGATTTGGTTACATAACACAAGCACTATGCTGAGGTGAGGAAAAACTTGGGACGTAGGCCCTAAACCCTATTTCTCATGCAAAATTACTATGAACACCTACAAACCACAATATAAGCCCACTTTAAAGACTCTTGGGCATCAAATTTGGATATGGATGTAAAGAGGAGGTTTTTTGAAATAAGGATGGGTCACAAAGATTTTGAATGTGGTTGAGGGAGGGAAATAAGCACCTCAATATTATGTTGAACGTTCTCAAGCTCAAGATCCTTGAATAGTCCTTCGACCAACATATAAGTTCTTTGAATGGGTTCTTTTCGTACCTCTTAGTGGGATACAAATGCCATCAAAAGGTTTTGTGCACTAAAAATGAGTCTTAATTCCTAAACATGGGCAAGAGTGGAAATAAGGGTCTTAATCCCTCATTAAGTCTTCTCAAGAGTCAAGCACCATGAACCAAACCTAGACACGGAAACATAAGCTTGCATTAGGGGGTCATTGTTCTAGGAGATGGATATAGGTGCCATTAAGATGTTTTACACAATGTTGATTGATATTTATTATCAAGGCCTTGACCATAGTTGTAGCATGAAAAAAATAGCCTTAGGCCCATGACCATATTCCAAACAACAACCTTATGTCCTAAACTTAGCTTCTCAAACTTAAGCACCATGATCATGTCCTCAAATCACCACATTCTATTTCTATTAATTATCAATTACCCCCAATAATTCTCATACATTATTTTTTATCTTTTATTTATTTTTTATTTTTACTTATATTACAATTATAAAATATATAAAATTTTTTCCTTAACTTTTATATTTTCTATCTCAAGTAAAAAACTAATTATAAACAACTTGCACATTAACCAACCATGGGGTTTTTCACGTCCATTAATGGAATACTAAACAGTAGTCTTTGTTATACCCCTTTATATTTTTTCATTAACTTTGAGCTCCATTTTTTATATCTGCCAATCTAAAAACCCTTTACCCCTATTATATATCCAATATATTATGTCATTTTTTTACAATATATATCCCAATATAAACTCACTTGATATGATATTGCTCTCCCAATAAAACCTTATAACCAATAAATAAAAACTATTTAATTAATCCTCGTACATAACCTTATAACCAATAAATAAAAACTATTTAATTAATCCTCGTACATAACCTTAGCCTCGAGACTTAACATGACAATTTCAAGACTTCGCTCCTCTTATATGAAAATACCACATTAATATAAAAAAACATACATACTAGGGTTGATATTTACAATTATACTCATTTATTTAATTCTTAACTGAACCGTGCACATTAACAAACAAACAAAAACTATCTGATTAATCCTCATACATAACCTTAACCTCAAGGCTTGACATGGCAATTTCAAGACTTAGCTCTTCTTATTAATTATATATAAAAATATAAAATTAATATTGAAAAAACATATGCACTAGGGCTAAAAAAAACCCACTGATATTTACAATTATACTCATTTATTTTAAAACATTCCATCATTTTAACCTTTGATGAACAAGCATTCTATTTTATATTTTTGAAAAATTATATCTAAATTTCTGTTTTTTTACAGTATATTCTCATTTGTACTGAAGTTGCATATGTACCATTCATAATTTTTCCTATCCCATACGGTTGGTTTCCAGATTTTCTCTTACAGCTAACTCCCCATGACAGCGAAGCATGAATTTACACCGATCTTGCAATAATCAAATCCATTTGACATTGATGACTTTGATCCATAGGATCATGAATTACACTTCACTGTGCCTATTCTTATTCTTTTCGTTGAAATTCATCTTTGGTTGTGCAGGTTTGGTTAGTGTTGTTAGTACAGTTGATGCCATCCACCCTTTCAGGGTGAAGCAGAGCGTTGCAGGCAACAATGGCTTCCTCCACTGTGAAAAACAGTGCGTTCTGCCCAAGAGCATCCATAAATTTCGACCTGCGCAGCTTCTCTATCCCATGCCTCCCAGGATTCGCCAGTACAAGCTGCCATGACACAATTAATATTCAATATAATGCAATAATACATCAACACTAGTACTTCAAAAAATTACCTGAAGTTGCCGCTGCTCCAGTTGCCTTCTCAGTTCGTTAAGGGTATTGATCCCGCTGGTGTCGATACTCGTCACAGCTGGCAAAATTGGCAGGCCTTAATTAGTAAATGGATAGTTATCAGACCACATTAATTCTAAACCTGTTCATATCAAAATCAATGGCGATGGAGACAATACTCACAACCCATGTCCAGCACCACGTAGCGAAGAGTGCGTTGATTGAGGTTGGCAAGGGTTTCTTCTTCTTCCTCTATCCATCTCAGAATTCTGTAATCACCAAAACCAAAACCTTTCTATTAAAATTAGCCCAAAAATATATTCTAAACATTCTAAAAATTATCATTAAAAATAATATATAGAGGGCGTAGTTTAATTTATAAATAAAAATAATATATAAAGGGCGTAGTTTAATTTATAAATGAAATAATTTTTTCGCCCTAATGAAGAAAGAATGTATTTTTTTATTATTTAAAATAATTTTTTGAATGCATAGATAGATTCAATACTTTGAAACACTGCTGGACAGTCACATTCTACAGATTAAACAATTTAAACTCAACTTTTTGCTAAAATTAACTAGAAAATATATTATGAAAAAGACCATTTCATCTATAAAATTAAACAGATTCAAAAACAATTTATCACCTATAACCTCAAAATTAAAAGAAATACTCATCTTATCCTCTTGATTGAAGTAAGCCTTCCCTACATTAAATTCATGGGTATGAATAGGTATCTTATACAAAGTTATACAACATGGAGGCCAGGAGGTTTCTTAAAATTTCTTTGACTCTAGCCAAAAGCTCCATGTTCGGCTCAATCAAGGTAGCATAAGAATGTCCATTGGGAATAAAGGAGGAGATTATCTTGCAGAATCAAGATAATATAAAAAATATCAGTACTTCCAAATTTAAGGAGAAATTGTGGGGAAATAAAGAGCTAGAGGGAAAAAAGAAATTTCTAAACCCAAAATTATTTCTCTATCTTGACTAGTGATAAGAAGAAAATGAACATTGCCAAGATATAAAACTAAAGAAAATAAACATTGCCAAAATAGTAAAACTAAGTGTGGGTGAATTCCCAAAACACCATGGGATTTAAGAGTATGATACTAAAAAAGTTTAAGATGAAAAAGGCTTTCTTTTAAATTATTCATTTTATATTCACATTCAATCAAATTTTCAAAATATTTAAAACAATATCAACCTTCTTAACCTTTTACATACTATAAACATATAAATTTTAGTACAGAAATAGAAATAATAAAAATGTAAATTTTAGTACAGAGATAGAAATAATAAAAATAAGTATAAAAAAAAACTAATTAAATTACCCCACAGTAAAAAGAGCAATGGACGAACCTCTCTTTCAAATAGGTGCAGTTGGCGAAAAATATTGGAGAATCGATGCGCAGTATGAGAATGCCTGGAACTCTGGTGGCATGAGGATATTGCTCTCTACTTCTATACATCGATGTTCCAGGAATACTTCCAAGAACTGCAGTATGAGGCCTCATGATGTGCATCAATAATCTTAACAATGAAATGGATACCTGCAAGATAATCATCATATTCATCCATGGAAACATTGCCGGATTTCACAGGTTTAATTAAATTAGGATAACATTCAAGAAATACTTGTGCCCATAGCATACCGCGATTGCAAGGCCAACTTCAACGCTAGCAAGAACAACGCCCAAGTAGCCTCCCAAACAGACGAAGAAATCAATCTTGTCCACCTTCCAGAGATGATAGGCGCTGTGGATGTCGATCAAGCCAAGCATGGCCGAGATAATTATGGATGACAAGACCACAGTAGGAGTGTAATAGAAGAGAAAAGTCAGAAACAGAAGAGTTATCATTACAGCGGTGGCCATTACTACGTTTGAGAATGCTGTTTTACATCCGGCATTGGAGTTCACTGCAGACCTTGAAAACACACCTGCAACCAATTTGCTAATCATTTAATTGCAGAATTCAGAAATCTCAGAGACATGAGTCGAGTTAGTCACATCTCTATAAAATTTCAAAAATATTTCATTAACATTTTTTATTCATTTTTAAAACCACAAAATATTTTTAAATTTGAATCAGGAAGTCATTTATTTAATTTCAATATCATTACTTTTTATTTAATTTCAACTTAGACTTCGTTACTTTCTATCTCATTCCAAAATATTCTCAGAATCTATAATTTAAATATCCAAAATATTCTCAGAATCTATAATTTAAATATCAATAGCGATACAATACAAAACATATAATATTACATATACCATAAAAAATAATATATTTAAATAACCTAACCTGTTGTAACATAACAGGTTGTGCATGACCCTACTATGTTCATCATGCCAATGGCTATCACCTCTTTGTTGCCATCAATGTGATAGTTCTTGAGCTGAGAAAAGGTCCTTCCAATAGCTATTCCTTCCTGCACAAATTAGCAATAAAAAATTACTAGCATTTTTTGGCTGAGAGGAGTGGTTTGAGATTGATCAATTGCTTATTACAGAGGACGTTTTCTCTTACAGTCAGGGAAATGAGACCCGATATAAGTCCTGCCTTCAAAGTGACCTTCAGGTACTTGCCATTGCAGGCTAATTGGCCAATGGACACAGGGTTTAGACCCTTCTTCAAGTGACCCACCTGTCCTGAGCCCGAATTAAATTAGAGCAGAAATCTTGGTAAATTAATATATACAAAATTCATACAAAAGGATCAGATTATTTCCATACAATTTCCACTCCGTGCTTATCTGCATGCGTGATAAAAACCAGCAGACTGCCTATAATGACTGATATCAGCGGAGTAGCAGCAGAGATCCAGAATAACCGTGGCCTTTTCTTACTCTGCAACCACATAACACAATTTCTTTATCAAGCATTTGTGTTTCGGTGGTGGCATAAATCTATAATCATCGGTAATTTTTCCTGATTATTTTTGTCTTAGTTTTAGTGAAGATTTTTAATAATTAAGTGGTTTGCTTTACAAAGTTTTAACATTTTTTAAAGGTATTTAATTTATTTATGTATTTAAAAATTTTAATTATAAAAAATTTTACAATGTTATTCTAAATGGTATAACTAATTTAGAAAAAAACTATATATCATTTAGAAAAAAACTATATATTATTCATATACATTTAGCGCCATATAAAATATAAAATAATGTTTTAGAAATTTTACCACTTTTGAATGATCACAATAATTGAAAATTTAATATACCCTTTAAATAAAGGAGAAATCTGTTTTAATGTATTTAGATTTCAATAATTAAAAATTTTCAACAAAAATAAATAACCTGATGACATCCTTGTTAACCTAAAGTCAAAGCCTGTTCATGTGTGTTTTGCATAATGTATTTTCTCAATCCATATAAACTACCTCTTAACATTATATTAAATAAAAGAGACAAACATTATATTAAATAAAAGATATCTCTTTAATGTGAAATGGATATGTAAATTGGATATGTAAATTTTTATATATTAATAGATACATTATGCAAATTCATAAATACAAAATAATAAATAGGAAGGAAAAATGTTTCTAAGTTGTTTCTTTATATAAGAAGTGTTGTGTGAATCTGGATTATTATGAAAATTTAATGGATGGGAGTGGAGTTAATCATTAACTTCATGCTTGTGCATTAGAAGTTTTGTGTGAATTTAGGTTATTATGAAAATTTAATGAATAGGAGTGAAGTTAATTTAATTGTTAACTTCACCCTTGTGCATTAGAATGTTGTGTGAATCTAAAATATTATTGTGCATTAGAAATGTTGTGTGAATCTAAAATATTATGAAGATTTAATGAATAGGAGTGAAGTTAATTGTTAACTTTACTCTTGTGCATTAGATTTATGAATTTATGAAGTATTTTGAATTTTATAAATAAGTACAATTATACATTAATAATAGGGAATATTTATATACAATGTGTTGCGTGAATCTAAAAACTAGAAACTAAATTGAGTTACTATTTAGTTTTTAGCTTTGATCTATTAGAATTAATTTTTATTTATCAAATTTCTAAAATATTTTGAAATTTACAATTAATTTAAAGTCAATAATACATTAATAAAAAAAATTATGTAAAAAACTGTCTGAATTCTAAAGATTCCAAAAATCTAAAATACAAAAACTTACTATTTAACTTGGCTTATGAGTCTAGAATATTATGAAATCTGCAATTTGTTTTTCATTAATAGGATATTAATAATAAGATATTCCTATTCTAAAGTTTTGGAAAGGTTAATTGTTTTTAACAATATAAAATCTATTTTTCTTAATTCATTACTATAAATAAATCATGTATAAAGCAGGCTTTACTAACGATGTAACGGGCGGCCAGGAGAAAAATCAGAAAGAATCCTCCAAGCACGATGGTTTCCCATCTCCACTGCACACACACACAGTGTTCCAACGTCAGGAAGCCTGATCAGTGACAACTTTATGAGAAAGAAAAGAAATTGAAGCAAATGAATTTATTGATCCAGGGAAACCTTGTCAGCATGTTCTGAAACCGAGCGGACGATAGAAACTATGTCTGTCTTAGTAGTAAAATGCTTAAGTCCGAGGATTCCTTTGAGCTGCTGAAGGGACACAACAGTGGCCACGCCCGCCATGAATCCCACTATAGTTGCGTGAGAAAGTAGGTCTATGATGAACCCTAACCTGCTCCATAGAATATCAAATCAGAAAGGAGCAATTGAAAAAAAATTCCGGAGCATAGCCTTAGTGAATAATTGGCTTTGGAATATAAATATATAAATTTATCATGTCATACCTCAAAATGCCCATGGATGCCTGGAAAACACCAGCAAATAAGGTGGCTGTCATGGCCAAACGTACATAGAGCTCAGGGTTATGAGTTGATGAGACCTCATGACTGAGCATTGAATCAAGAAGAATCGACACAGAGGCGATCGTGCCTACTGCAAGATCCTTTGAGCTCCCCAATATTGCATAGATTAGTGGAGGAACGAAGCTCGAATCTACGAAATATTAACAGTAAAATCAGAAAGTGGGGTTTCTCATGTTAATTGTAAGATTTTGGAAATATTTTAAAATCTGATGATAAGGAGAGGTCGAGACAGGTGAATAGTTTGATTTTTTTAACGATCAAATTTTAAAATATTTTTGAAATTTATAATCCATAATAAAATATTTCTAAAATTTATAATCAAGATTAATATATCCTAAATTCAATAATAAAAAACAGTTCAATAAATTTATGCATTGAGTTTCTCATAAAACCATTGAAATTGTAACTTATAATAGTTTGTAAAATTTTTATAATTGAATTCCATAATAGATGGTTGATGAAAATGTTTTGAACCATCTTAGTTTGTTAAATTTTTGTAATTGAATTCCATAATAGATGGTAGATGAAAATGTTTTGAACCATCATCTAAAGTAAGAACACTGAAGCAACGCCATACCGAATAATGTCCACTGATTATAAAGTATTGCATCTAATGATCATGATTTCAACAACCGGAGTAACTGATTAAAAACAACAACGAGAAAGTCACTGCTATTCCAAAATTAAATAATTATTACCCTACTCCTCTCAAAATCTAAGGAATTATCCTGAATTGGTAAAGGTAAGAGGTTTAAATCTCTCTTCTAATATGTTGTAAATTATAAGAGGTTGTCAATATAATTTACTTGTTCACTAATATGGCTTAAAGTATAAGAGGTTGTCAATACAATTTCCATGTAGAATTGTTCAAAACTTGAGATCTCTCTTTGTTTCATATTAAAATGGGTTAATAAATTAATAATGAAACGAGTTAATAGTGTGGGGGTAATTTAAGGTGGTGTTTTATGTATATGTGGATAGTAAAGTATAAGAGGTTGTTAATATAATTTTTATGCTGAATGGTTTAAATTTTTAGATCTCTGTTTCATATTAAAATGGGTTTATAAATTAATAATAAAATGAGTTAATAGTATTGATAATTTAGGGTGGTATTTTATGTTTTTTGAAAAGTGCTTCTAAAAAGTATTTTTACATTGTTCAGATTTATAGATAAAATTAAAGTGTTAATTTATTTATTTATTTTAAATATTAAATTTTTTTATGTATAAATTTATTATTTTAATATTTAATATTTAAATAAAATACAAAATTAATTATATTATAAATTACAAAATTTATTAATAAATATATAGAATATTTCAATATTATATAAATATTGAAATATATATTTCTTCTTATTATTATTATCTCAATGCATAGTAACTTTACAACAGAATTAATTAAAAATAAATAAATAAATTTAATATTTATGTGTTAAAAATAGATTATTATATCAATTTTTTAAACAATAATTTTACCAAATAAGTTTAAAAAATCAATAAAAACTAATATTTATATTAAAAATAAATTATTTCACCAACAATAATATTAAATAAATAATTTATTTTTATATCAAATAAAATAAAATTTTTATAAACAATTTATTTATAATTTTTTATATAATTTAAAAATAATATTTATCAAAACAACACTATATAACCCATCATATACATATATAATTCATCACTATCCTTGCATATAAAATAAAATACTTTAATACAATTTTCATTTTTCATATACACTAAATATAATCTCCGATCAATTAAAAATATACCATATAACTATATGATATTTATAATATATAATGTACAATGCATTTCTCACTATCTTTGATATAAAATAAAATGATTTAATACAATTTTCTATTTTCATATATACTAAATATAATCTCCAATCAATTAAAATCCTATAATATAACTATATTATATTTATAATATAATATACAATGCATTCATCACTATCTTTTAGATATAAAATAAAATAATTTAATATAGTTTTCAATTTTCATATATACTAAATATAATCTCTAATCAATTAAAAACCTATAATATAACTATATCATATTTCTAATATGATATACAATGCATTCGTCACTCTCTTTAGATATAAAATAAAATGATTTAATACCATTTTCAATTTTCATATATACTATATAATCTCCAATCAATTAAAAACATATAATATAACTATATAATATTTATAATATATGATATACAATGCATACATAAAAGAGGATGGCCTACAATTTCTATACTTCATCGATTAAAAATATATAACAAGAATTTATAATTTTAATCAATAAACAATTAATGATTTAAAATATGTTAATATAAATTGAACATGTCAATATAACCTTTTGGGGTTACATAGAAAATTTATTTATTTTTATTTAAAAATATTTATAATTGTGTAAAGAGTTTCTCAAAATAAATATATATGTAATTTCTTCCTGGTTTAAAATTATATATATATAATAATAATAATAATAATAATAATAATAATAAAAAAATAATTAGTAAACAAAAAACAATATAGATTATGATAAATAACAAAAAAAAAAATATATATATATTTGATTAATTTTAATTAAAAAATTATTTAATTTTAATTTTACAATTTAAAATAAAAGAAATGTGTCATTCCCTATTTAAGATAGAGTTATTATATAGCATTTGAAAAATATAATAATAATAAAAATAATATGTTACTTTCAATCCTCAAAAAGATAGTGTAATTATTTGAGAAAGTATATATATATATATATATATATATATCAAAACAATTAAAAATACAAATACAAAAATCTTAGTGTAATTATTTGAGAAAGTATATATATATATATATATATATATATATATATATATATATATATATATATATAGATATATATATATATATATATATATCAAAACAATTAAAAATACAAATACAAAAATCTTATGCTTAAAATGTTTTGTTTTATTTATATGTATTCATAATGAATTAGGTGTTCAATATGTGTTGTGAAGTTTAGTGTTGGAGAAAAATTGAGATAATTTAAAAGAAATTCATAGTCTCCTCCTCTTTTGGTTGAAGCTAGCCTCTAGTTTTAAGCATGGGTGGCATAAGGATGCTCAATCTTGGCTTAACCATTGGGGGATAAATGAAGAGATCACCCTGGGAAGAAAGGATAGTGTAAAAGGTACTATCACCTCCAAATTTAAGGATAAACTACTGGAAGACAAGGAGTTGGAGGGTAAAAGGAAGCTAAGATATTATAGGGAGGTGATCAACCCTGATATTATAAGTAGGTGATCAACCCCACCCTTGAGAACCAAAATTCAACCATTGGGGGATAAATGAGGAGATCATTGTCCGAAGCAAGGATAGCGTTAAAGATACTATCACCTCCAAATTTAAGGATAAGCTATGGGAGGATAAGGAGTTGGAGGGTAAAAGGAAGCTAAGATATTATAAGGAGGTGATCAACCCCACACTTGAGAACCAAAATTCAACCATTGGGGGATAAATGAGGAGATCATTGTCCGAAGCAAGGATAGCATTAAAGATACTATCACCTCCAAATTTAAGGATAAGCTATGGGAGGATAAGGAGTTGGAGGGTAAAAGGAAGCTAAGATATTATAAGGAGGTGATCAACCCCACACTTGAGAACCAAAATTATCTTTTTGTTTTGATCAAAGCGAAGAAAAAGATGAACATCGCTAAAGATTAGAACTAATTCTCAAGAGCTTCAAAGTGAAACCAGGTGGTGGTCTACTCCCAAGACCCATTGGGATGATAGAATTTGTTAGAATTTGACAGTTTTGCTATACTAAGAGGGTGGAGGATGAAAAACACTTCATTTTAGAGTGTCCCACCCTTACTCACATATGCTCTCATTTTTCTAACATCTGTCACACTTCCAATCTTCTTGACTTGTTAAGTCAGCCCAACTATAGTGGTCTTGGGGCACTTCTTTTTTAGCATAGAAATAAGATTCTAAAGAAATATAATTAGATTTTTAGACCACATCATCATCATCATCATCACAAATTAGATGTAATCAATCTTTTTATGTTTAATATAAAGTCTCTCTATACATACATAAATATATAAAGAATGAGCATAGATCTATTATAATAGAAAATTCATGTGTGCTCAAAATTAATGAGATGTATTATTTTATGTTTAGTATGAAATCTCTCAAAAATACACATAGATACTCTCTATACTTAATAAAGCTAAATTAAGATGAATTTACCCTAATTATAATTACATAAAATATATATTATAATTCTTTTGTTAAATTAAATTTTAATTAAAGTTAATCTTCATGTTAAATAGAAAAACAATCAACCTAATATAACATGCTATCATCAATATAATATAATATTTGATGAATCTTAAGCATATCATAAAATATTTTTAATCCCAACAACTATAATCGATCACATATAAAAAAAAATCACGCACTAATAAACTGTTATATTAAACATATCTTCAATCTTTACGAGCTAATAACTTGTTAGGTTAAACATAACTTCAAAACAAAAAACAGCCTAAGCTGCATAATTATTTTTCCATGGAGATATCCTACCTAGCATACTGAAGTCGTAAAAAATATTCTACGGAGATATCCCACAGCAAATCGATGTCAAATAAATATTCTATTCTGTCATATAGATTTAAAAAGGAAACAATGGCAGTACTCACACAGTCCCATCACAGGTGGAAGATTGCCCAGCTTTGCGTAGCTTATGCCCTGCATCAATCAAACAATTTAATCAGATATATATATATATATATATATATATATATATATATATATATATATATGCAATAATCTATATTATTAGATGACCTGTGGAATGGCAAGGCTGGCAATGGTAATGCCAGAGATAATATCGGATTTGAAGAGACCAAAAGAATATGTGGGCAACCATTCGAGGATGGGGAATGCATACTGAAGACCAATAACCCATTTGCGCCTCCTTGGCTGATTCCTAAATCGTCGAAACGGATCGTCAGGGAACAACATTTCCTTTACTGCATTCCTCAATCCACCAGTCTTGCTCTCATCAACAGGCCGATCCTTCACAGTTATTATGTCAAACATTGCTGCCTTCTCCAGATCTTCAGTACTCGTTCGATGCTCATCTACTCTTTCCATTAGACTCTAACAATCTCTTCTAATGTCAATAACCTGCACTTAGAAACTCCAAGAGTTCAGGGACGGCCGTAGCTACAGGTCCGCTTATTATTAAGGTGAAACGTTCCCAAACACTCTGGGAAAAAGAAAAGGCCCTGATACGAACTGGTATAGGCGGGTCTTTCGTTATATATGTTTATAACAGCCAAAAGCTCACCCACTACGGGGGCTTCGAAGAGATGATTCCCCCGGCCAACCAGGGGACAAGGTCAAGCTCCCTAAGTCATTGGAAAACCAATCCGGTGCGTGGGCTCGCAAATAGTAAAGTCGATCAAATCCCGCTTGAGGAGGAGTCAGTATAGGCGATGTTCTTATAGCTTAGGATTGGTCCCCGCGCTAAGACTTGGCACTTGGCTAGTTCGAGAGCGTGGATCACTCACCTCTATAAATACGTGATTCCATGATGATCGAAGCGGTGAGGTAAATAGATCGATGAAATAGAATCCCATGCCATGATCCGGATCTGAGTCAACGGAAACCCCTAATGCAGAATGCGGAACTCCAACCTGAACCAGAGGAAATAACCCGCACGGAATCAGGTGAAAGAGCCTGATCCGAATAAAGTGTAACCCCCCGATCTTAATCGAGTGGAACTACTCTATCTGCAAAAGGTGGAACCTTGACCGAATCATAGTTAGGTGGCACCCATTCAGCAGTGGGCGGACTAGACACTGCAGCTAAAATAGCTGGCGGATAATAATCATCAGGTGAATCATCAACCACTCATGTGGAAGCCGCTCATGCAACAACGGTTCATGTAGTCAATCCTTGGAAATTCCTATTTCCACCACCCCTGACATGCAAGGGGAATAGTGGGTGCCTTGTTGCTAACATGCCAAAGTCAACTTTGGCAGAAATATAAATGCAAGGTACCCACTATTCCCCTTGCATGTCAGGGTGCATTAACTTTCCTATAGTGGTGAAAATAGGAATTTCCGTCAATCCTTCCATCGGACAGAGGAGGAAATGCGCTTTGAACACATTACGTATACTAGCTTAGCTTCGTTCCTAGATTTGGTAAATTGAGGTTGGGTTTTGAGTTTGAATTCATTCCATTCGAAAGAAAATCATAATGTGCGCATTAACACCGTTTTTTCACCACAAAGAAAAAGTAGATCATTTTTTATAGCGAGAGTTTCGCCTATATTTATATGCTGGACCACTACTGGAAGAAAAGCTAGTAGCCAGGGTTGAATCGAAGTGACCTGGGGACAAGGACCAATATAATACATAATGAGTTATATATTGTCCGGTATGCTTTGTGTATCATTAAGGAGATGACAACGCTTCGGTTCCGCGCAGGATGGGTGAGGATCAAAGCCAAGAAGATCATCATTCATTGTGGGAGCACTCGTTGATTCAGCTTACCCAGTGGGCGAGTCGCTTGTTTACTACCCAGTGGAAGCAACAGAGCAAGCAGCATGAACATCTATACGAGCTATCAATTCTTCAGTAGCATCTGAGCTATCATCTGAGCCCGTTCGAGAGCCTACAGCATACCTTTTAGGGCGAGATGGAGACCCAGCGGGTAACACTAGTTTAAGCAGTAGATCCCGCAACGGGAGCAACACTACCAGCAACTAAGGCAGAGGTAGCGAAGGCAAAGGTGAGAGCAACACCATAGGTATCCGAGCAAGCAATTTCCCCATTCTAGTCAAAGGCAGGTTAACCTAAAACATATGTAAAGGCATCCGGGCCAATAGAGTCAAAGACAGCAGCTTCACCCGCAGAGACTACGGCAATAGGGTATGGTTCAAATGCTTAGTAAAAGCCAGGGATGTAGGAACTCTAGCTTATATCAACACTTGTATCAACACATGATTCTTTTCTGGGTTCTTTTAAAGGATCCAAGTTTGCTACATATGCCATAATTAGGTTTTATACACTAGAAATGGGTATCAATCCTAAATGTGGTTGAGGGGGAAATAAGGGTCTTAAGACTTAATTGATTTTTTTTGAGATCAATCTCCATGAACACCACCTAGAAACTATTACATTTTCCCTCCCTAAGGAGTCTTTGGCATTAGAGTCAAGATGTTTTCCATTATGAGGTCTTGGGCATCATGTAAGAGTCTAAGGTCCTTAACCATATTTAAGAGAGGAAGAAAAGGGGCCAACACTAAACCTTAATGATTATGTTCAAGTGACATGGAATATTCCTCCAACCACCACATATGAGCTCTATTGGATGTCATTCCCCTCCAAATAGGATATGGGTTCCATGAATAGGTTATTTTTGAACTAATCACAGATCTCAAGGCCTAACCAAGGATAGGGGAGGAAAATAAGTTACCTAAATGAAGCTTATTTTTCTTAATAAACATGAAAAACACCTATAACTCAAGATTATTCTTAGGTTATAGAAACACAAACACATCCTTAAACCACAGCATGAGACCCCTACATGGTATATTTGGACGATTATGTGGATATGAGTACCATGATTAATTAAAAACAGTTTCCTCATGTAGGAATTTGTCATGAGTATCTGCCAAGAATGGTTCTCAAGGCCATGGTTGGGGTTCTTTAGCATCTAAGTGGGATACAAGGACCATGAGTAGGTTCTATGTAGTATAAATGGATATCAATTCTCAAATATCAACATAAGGGGTGAAATGAGGGAATTAAGCCCTAAATTAACCTTCTTGAGATCAAGTTCCATGTTCAAGGGAGGATAAAACTTGGGCCTTAGTCTCAAACATAACTTATTAAGATTTATCACCATGAAAAACACCTCCAAACCATAATGCATGCACTTTCTAGGACATAATTCAAATTTAAGTTGGATATTGATGCCATTTAGATGTTTTTCATATCAAAGATGGTTGTGAGGCCTTATCCATGGTAAAGGAAGGAAAAAAGCATGCCATATAATATTGTTGAATCATTTTGACCTAAAGACTTAAAATATTTTTGAACCAATGCTTGAATACTTTGTATTTATTTCTAGGATTCTTAGTGGGATAGAAGCACCGTCATTATGCTTTTTTCATTGAAAATGAGCCTTAAGGCCTAAAAATGGTCAAAGGGGGAAGAAGGGCCTTAAACCCTATTGTAATATTCTATAACACACACATGCATTCAAGAAAAGAACTTCATTGTAGAAAGCACCGATATGATACTCAAGAGAGATATTTTGGGAAGTTAACCAACCAATTTCATATTCCTTCTTCCAGAGTATTCATATAATAGACAATTTTCTAGAGAAATTATCCCACTCCTAGTAATCATTCATTGTGTTCTCTTTATCATGTGCTTTATTACATATACATTCATACATTCACATATGCTAATTTATAATGTCTTAATTTATGATGAATTTTACAAGGGCCTAAGAGGCATTCCAACATCTCCCCCATCATGGCAAAGTCTTTCTTTGTCCTAAAGAAACTATTTTGGAACATGTTGGATCTTTACTCCTACCAAAGTCTCCTTACTATGCATTAATAATGCATATTGGTTTCCATGGCTATATCAGCTGTAATAGCCACTACTTGTATAGGAATACACACACACAAAAGGTTCTATTATTACTTGTTATTCTTTACCCTCAATCTTCGATCAAGGAGGTTCCTATGAAGTTAGTGAGTCTCTAGCCCTTTTCTCTTTCCCAATAAAAGCACTCCATATTATTACAAAATGGTTCCTTTGAGGTAGTGGGTGGCTCATATTGTGCTTATCTTGATCCTACATAACACCCAATGGGGTCAATCACTTTAGCCTAACTACAATTGATCTACTTTTGGATTTTCAGCTCACAACCTAAGGAATTGCTATGTAACTCTTACACTATATGGCTCAATTAATTTAATCATTATCATGCAATAATCATGTCCTTTAAGCTCTTTATGTGTGTGGGTCATCCGATGTCTATTTCTTGAATTCCTTCTTTTGGACATGCAGAGAATCTTGGAATCAATAATCTTTGCAAGTATTGTAATCAAATGCTTAATCAAATGTTACAAATTTTTCTTGGTTAATGCTCAATATTTTGTTCAAGTGCTTAATGACAATGCTCCAATGCCTATATTATCACTTCTTAGTAAGAATTATTTATCTATTTCTCAGTTGAGCTCCTTTCTCTACCATTATTAGTCATGGGTGTTCTCCAAGGGTTCCTTTATACTTTCAAATATTTGGTAATGAACCAGAATTTGCAATTTATATTTGTATAAAGGAAAACTCGTTATGAATTAATTACGACTCTCAGTGATAATGAATCGACTCTTTTGAATAGGACACAATTCACTAGTTAGGATCTACTATGAATCTCTAATTACTAATAAAACTCACAAATACAAAATATCTTTATGCTAATATCATGCTTTTATAGAATCAATTAAGTATCACTAACATGAAATCGAATGATTTTAGTAAGAAACTAACCTTGTCAACTATATACTGACTTTAATTACTTAGTCTTTAAAATGCACATGACTCAATTGACTAATACTCGATGAACTCAATTGACAACATAATATTTGATTTTGCAACTAACTTTTGACTCAATTATATTCAAGTCAAAATTATCCTTCATGTAATGCTTCCATAACTTTTAACTCCATATACAATATTAATCTAAAACATAACTTTTGTAGCTATTTACATAATATGGATTATAACATTTTCAACCATATGCCATATATTCTTGGGAAGTCTTACTAAGAGTAGACTTCAAACACATATTCATGTGACCAATTTACAAAATCTAACCAATCCCTAAGATATTACAACACATTTCTTTAAATACAAATATTATTAATATAGTGCACATGACCCTTTTTGGATTTTAACAATTTTGACTTCTATAAGATTAATGTAATTCAACTATCCTTTTGAAGTATTTTCTAGACAATAGACAATTATTTGTTGGCAATCAAGTTTTCTATCAAATCCCTAGAACTTGTTGGCTTATCCTTCATAATTTTTAAGTTATATCAAGGAAGACTCCATCTGTCTTGGATGTGTGACTTGGTCCATCCATGAACCATAGCAATGGGTTAACTAACTTGTAAAAATTCAGGATCCTCAAGTTGTTTTAGTTGAATAATCAATACAATCAATTGGTCAAATGAAAAAAATATATTTAATCCTTCTATTTCATTATATTTACATTCTTCAACTCATTGTATAGTAACAAAATTAGGCAATCAATGATTCTCTTCACACATAAGAATTGTTTCTTCCATACTTCTCACTACTTGTTGGCAGTTTAGATATTCTGTTCAATAGGTTTCTTTAGTGATTGAGCATATAATTTCTCTTTGCTACTCATCACATCAATGGTTGGGTACTACCATTGGCAATGATATTCTCTATTATATGGTGATTTATAGTCTAGATTAATCCAATTTAAACTATGTTTGATAATTGGTGTTATTATGTGGTTTAATATCTTAAACTATCACCATATAAGTCTATCTCTTCATTCCTATTTAGTCTCCATTAATTGTTTCTTCTATCTCATTAAAAATGTTTTTCAATCATCACATGATATGGGTAAATGTTGCTCATTTTAGTCATTATGGCAGTGTTGTGGAAAAACAATAACCCCCCATTTTGTATTTAAACTTAAATAAAAATGGGGACCCTCTTTCTTTTTATTTCCCACTTTTCTTTTCTCTCTAATTCAAACTTTTTCTTATCATGTATTTTCCCTATCCAATTTATACTCTTCCTTTTCCTTTTTCATGTCTCCTAGGACGTCAATTCCCCAGCTCTTGCCAAACTGCACTTTACCTTTATAAATATGTCTTTACAAAATTCTCGGTGCATGATAGACAAATTACCATCCATTAATTGCAATTTTTCTATCTCACGCCTCTGTCTCTTGTGTCAAGAGCCTATACAACTCACTTTTAAACTCCTATGACACAACATTCATTTTCCCATCTAATGTTGTAAAATTTTTCTATTTCCTATCTTGTTAATTGTGCCCTACCCTTTTGGTTACTAAGGTGTTAGGTTTTCAATATGGCCCCATAGAGGGACGTAAACTTTTTTGTTAAATCATTTTGAAATTTTTGTCTCCCAACATTTGTTAGTTCATGAACCCCATTCATTTTCAATGGTATATTACCACATCATGCTAGGAAATGAACACCATGATGACATGGCCTGCAATTCCCTTCATAAAATCATTGCATGACCTAGAATTATACCATACAAAAACATGATACGCTAGGTTGTGAATCATGTAGACACATCAAAGTGGATAATTTGCACTTCTCATGGCACAATCATGAGATCCTTTTGTCCCTAGGACCTCTAGGTTGTGTATAAGTTGTCCGAGCCTAACATTTGGTATAATTTCAAATTCATTAATAAGTTCATTAAAAAAGAATGCATTGAATTTGACAAAAGTTTTTTGGAATTGATCAAACCTTGGAGGGTTAGTGAGCATACATTCAAAGAATAAGTTACAACAGAGTATTCCATTTGTCCTTTAAATTCAACACACTCATTTATCTTTCCATGCTCTGTAGGCTTTATGGAAGAAATTGAGTAACACATTTTACTTTGGAATGGATTCCTCTCATTCAATGAGCCTTGGAGGGTTATTATTTTAATTGGGAAACTATCTTGTCTGATAACACATCTAAGCAAGTTAACTCTTTCAAACTCTCTAAGACCAATACCTGCAATTCTCTTTTTTATGAGATTGAAATGAGATCCTTATAAACCATTTCCCATACACATATACCATTCAAAATTATGGGAGGAGAATTACTTTGATCATTTTAACCAAATTTCCCACTTTGTTTTAATTCTTATTTATGAAGAGATATTCCACTCAAAACCCCTTAGAATCTTGGAAGAAGCCAAGCAAGGCATTGAACAGATTGGTGATTGGTTTATTAAGGAAAAAATTTCTTTTATGAGAATATATGGTTTCCTAGCACCCCTGCATGACTTACCCCTTTTCATCCATGATATATTGCTTCATAAAGAAATAACCTATAAACAATTGATACAAACATTTCCTTTGAATTGAATAAAAATTCTAAGAAAATCTGGCCAAGTTTTCCTATATAGGTTGGCATTGATACCTTCTAAAATCCTCAACATGCTAGGAAAGCGTTAACAAATTTCCATGCCCTTTAGTTAGCTCAAATCCATTTAAAACAACATGACTGTTTAGTCAATTTAGTGTTATCTAAATTGCTAGTATTTATTGTCAACCCGGGGCTCGTAAGCTGATGAAGTGAGGGTGTACTATATGTACTTAAGTAACCTCTTAGAGTTTTTCTTATCGTTGGGGGTGTTGTTGTGGTTAATTATGTTCCTAAGATGGAGTGAGAATTTATAAACAAGTGAGTGATGGTGTGTGTGTAGAGTGAATCCTAAATGAGTGAAAGTGTGTGTTGAGTGATCTCTAACTATTTGCTTGAAAGGAAATGCTTGAAAAGAATAAGTGAACTGAAATGACTTGAAATAAACTTGAAAGCAAATGACCACTACCAATGGCACTAGACACCGTTCAAGTTGCTGCTAATAAAAGAAAAGAGAGTCACTTTTAAAACCCAAGAATAAAGATTATCTCTCTCTAACTCGATGCTTCAAAGCACATGTACTGTGTAAAGCACGGAAAGAAAGTAGCTTAAGTGGAATTAGAAAAGTGAGAAAAATATGCTTGAAAGACTAATGATAATGATTTGCTATTTCTAATTCTCTACTTCAGCCATATGTACTATGGAAAGCATGATTAGAAAGTAGTGAGGAAATAGTCTAGGAAGCACTTTAAAATCAAAACTTCTACTTTAAAGACTAGTGGTAATGATTTGCTCTTTCTAACTCGATGCTTCAAAGCACATGTACTGTGTAAAGCACGGAAAGAAAGTAGTGAAAAAACAGTCCAAAAAGCACCCAAACTAGCTGCAAATTAGTGATAGTTTGATCTTAAAAGATAATAGTTTATGATGAAGATCATTCATATATGTTAACAACTCTTTGAGAAATAAGATTAAAAATCAACTATAAAGACAAAGGCAACACTTGAATTGTCAACTTCAAATACCATTAGCTTGTAAAGCAAACACACACATATAAAAATAAATCCCGGGCTAAAAGAAACCTGCAAAGAAATAACACTGATCAGCTTGAAAGAAAAGAAAACAAGTAAATGAAACTATACATGCTTAAGGAAATAAATAAGAAAATAATGAAATGCTGCACATGAAATACTTTACAAAGGCTGAGATGAGCAGGGGCCCTCTGTTCATTCAGCCACAAGAGAACTCAAAGATCTGGAAACTTCAAAACAGTGCTATATCTATTCCTCCATTTGCAAAAAGTATACAAAACAGAGTGCTGGAATAGCACTAGAAAACAGAGTTCACAATGCTTCTAAATTCAACACAAGTGCAGAAAATTACAACTAATCAAAAGTTCCTTGAGCGTACGCAGACACAACAATTTATAGGAGTTTCTAAGATAGCCTACTCGTACAGCTAATTAACAGAAAAACAATAAACAGTCATGCGTATTTATGGTCCCTTGACACATCACGGCTGCGTGGACGAGTTTAGTGGTTCTGTCGTCATGGATAATAAATCCCATGTTGGATTGCGTCCCCTGCCATCTGTAGAACATGGACAAATCACCATTTAAGATGACGTGACCAAGCAGCTCTCAATCACCGTTTAAACAGCCTTGAGTTGACCGTAACTTAACCAGCTTTGACCATGGGTGAAGATGACGTGGATGGCTGGAACAATGGGACAGGAACCTCAAGCACGTTGATACCTGAGTGCCCATGTGGCTCGTCTAGCAAACCGACATGTGGATCATAGTGTTTAACAAAAAGGCTGCAGGATCTTCATATAGCTGCAGGATCATCAGATAGCTGCGGGATTCCTGCAAGTAAGTCAAAATCTAAACAAATAGTCATCCATTAGCAAAACTTGCTTGATCATGCTTATTGACACTTAATGTAATGATCTGAGAGGTTTTATGGTGAAAATGAGGCAAAAGTGAAGGAAAGATAAGGAAAAGTTGAGGAAAATGGTAGACAAATAGGTGTAGAATAGAGGTTCTACATACCCCCACTAAAGAGGGTATTGCATGTCCTCATGCAATGAAAACACAATTCAGTCCATCTGCTGGGATGCCTCAGCTAGGACATCCAATCTCCTTCTCTTCCTTTGTGTAGAAACATTAACCTTTGGCCTCTTGAACATGCATCTGAATTTCAAATTAATTAAGGCTCTGTTCAGCCTTCTACATCTCTTCTTGAGTCTGCTGTGTTTCTTCTGCCACATGCTCATGTGAAGAAAGGTGTTATCTTGGATTGCTTTGGCAATATCAGCTTGCTGCTTCATTTCTTCATTTCTCTGTTTAATGTGACGGTTTAGCACTTCAAGTTCATAGATTTCTTGTTTAAGTAAATCTATTTGCTGCTCATGAGGTATGACATTACTTGGGCCAGCAGTGTTTTGCTCCAATGTTTCAAAATAGTTGTACACCTCTTGTTGAATTGGGTCAACAATTGGTGACTTCCTTGGACTATATTCATGCTCAATTTCAGTTTCAAACTCCGGCTGAAATGGACTGTCTTCTCTTGGAGGAGTAGCTGCCTCACGTGATGGACTATCCTCAAGGTCTGCTTTTGTAGCACCCTTCTCAGGTGTGCTAAGATCAACGAAGAGTGTCCTTGTGGATTTCCTTTTATTCTGCAATCTACTACTCCTTCTTACAGTGGCAGCACTCTGTGTTTCTTTTTGTGCCTTTTCCTTTGGTTTTTGAACTTTTACTTTCTCAGAGAGGGCAGTTTTCTCATGGAGTTTAGCTACCCTTTGTGCTAAGGGCTGGTTATCTCTTTCTTCATCACTAGAATGCTCTGGGGTCTGATCAGTTTCTTGGATTATGGATTTCCCCTTATCTTGTTTTTGTTTCTTTTTGTCTTCTTTTCTCTTTTTGGCAGCTTCCTTGGCAAGTTCAGCGAGGGTTTCTGAGATGACCTCTTGAGCACTGTCTTCAGTGGGTTCAATCTCAGGTTCAGGATGATGGACTTCTATTTCCTCTACAGTTTGTCCTTGAACAGTTTCCTCTAAGATGTCAGTCTCAGAGATACTTTCTTTTCTCTTCCTTCTGCTTTTTCTAGGTATAGAAGATTCTCCAGGTTCTGCAAAATGATTCCTTACAAGGAATTTCTCCCATGTGTCTTGTTTTTCTTTTAACTGTTCTTCTATCAATAACTTCACAAGACTATGGTGGCAGAGGTAAGCTTCTACATTTCGTGGATTTCGTTGAGCCATGGAACACATTTTCCTAAGGCTTTGAAATAGGAAATAAGGAAGATTTATATCATGTTCTCCTTGAAATTGCAACATAATTTTACCATGATAGACATACAACACTCCAAATCTCCCCTCACAGGTGAAATTTTTTTGTACTAATAACAATAGAATTTTCCATTCTTCTTTAACATGGGAGATTGGAATTCCTTTGGTGAAAACACTTGTGTCCATACCTGGGTTTTTAAAAATCCGCTTCCATTGTTGATCCTGGACTGCCCGGTTTTTGAACCAACGTTCACCGGTTTGTGGAAGAGAGGTAGCCCTTGCTATGCTTCCTTCGCTGACTGTAAATGTTAAATCACCCACCTCTGCCTGACTGTCTTTATCCTTAAATGATCTTGCAAAGGCTTTGGTTACTTCTTTATGGTAGCCCTTAAACTTTCTGATACATTGTAACCAATTGGCTTTTTGTAGTGCCTCCTCAACCTGAGGATATGCCTCCAAGAATTTCGAACCTTCCGGTTCAGCCCTTAAAAGCTTTCCCATCGACTCCTCAGCTCTGTTTAAAACACAAATTTGATGGTGACCTTACACAGTAACTCCGTAACTTCACACAGTAACTCCTCGGTTCCTGTTCAGACTTTGTGGAACAGAGGGTATACGGTGCATCAACAGCCTCAGACACCGAGAATTCACGGCTTGAATTAGAGTTAAGCGGTGGATAACAGCGTGGACACAGTGAAAACGGTGACTAACAGTCGTAATACGACTGTATCACAGGTTTACGGGCTATACGGCAGAGGGAAAACAGAGGATGGTTTATGGAGGTAATCGTAGTGAGTGAAACGGAATAAGGGAGATGATAGCGAGGAATAGGGTGTTATGAGCACAGAGGGTTTTGAAATGATGAATGGAACGGCTACATTCTCCAATTTCGGCTGTGGAGTGACACATGGCTGCGGGACGAGAACTGAGAGACGTAATACGGTAGGTTACGTCATTAGGGTACGAGACCTTAATGACCGAAACAGCCATATGTAATTTCAAAAATCATGGTTATTATGAGCTGGTAGACGTGGAGGATTCGTAGATTTGTGGTCGCATGGGAAAAGAAAATGGGTAATCATTACGTTTAGTGGCCAACAAGACATAACCCAGAAAATTCCGCATAATGAAATAACCATAGGTTTAGAGTTTTGAACATACCTCGGATTCACATTTGATTTGGCTTCTGATGATTTGCTACTAACCTTTTGTTAACTTTATTTCTAGCACATGATCTTTCCTCCTTGTTTTTGATGATTTTGAACTGTAAATATTTTCTTCAGACAAACTGTGTTTCTTGTGCAGGTACAGAAGGCTGCAGGAAGGCTAAACGGCTGCAGAATTGTCAAATAGCTGCAAGAACTGTAATGAAGTCTTCCAGCTGCATAAAATACTTTAGTTGCCTAAAAAACTTTATTAATGAAGTGAAATGGAATGAAGGAATGAATGAATGAGTGAGTGGAAAGCAGTGAGGTGAAGTGAGGATGGTAAGATGGAAGGAAATGGTGAGATGGAATAAATGAGATGAAAATGAAAGAGAGAGATTTTTTTTTTTTTTTTTGGAAAACATGAGGTGTCAGGTGACCCTGATTTTCACCTTATGTTTTCTGCATGAGACTGCCAATCAGAGATTGGTTTTCAGGCTCATACATTTATTCATTTTTTCCTTTTTTTTTCTTTTATTGAAATTGAAAGAAACAGAGATTAGGCTGATGGAGGAGAAGAATTCTTCTCCACCAGCCTCATTTTAGAATCGCCTTGGAATAACTTAACAAACTCCTCTTTTGAGAGTGGCTTGTGGTAGACTTTTAACCGGTGGCCATTCACAATAAAGGGAGTTTGAAGTTCATCAATAGTCTTCACTCTAACTGCTCCATTATTAAAGACTTCATCAATCTCATATGGCCCAAGCCAATGAGTTTGAAATTTTCCTTTGAAGTCCTTAAATTTTGAATCAAACAAGAGTGTCCAATCACCCTTTTGAAACTTCTTTTCTTTGATATGTCGATCATGCCATTTGCTTCTTTGGTGCTGAACTAGATCGGTTCTTAGAATTGCATCTTGTCTCATTTCATCTAGTTCATTTAACTGGTCCATTCTGTGCTTCTGGGCTTCTGATAAGCTCATCCCCAATTGAACTGTTGTCTTGAAGGTCTTGATTTGGAACTCAATGGGGAACAGGACTTCCTTCCCATAAACAAGTTCATAGGGAGAATGTCCTGTAGTGTTCCTCCATGTAGTTCTATAGGCCCATAAGGCTTCAGGAAGCCTTTCTGCCCAATCTCTTCTATGAAGATGAACAGTCTTTGTGATGATGCTTTCAAGAACTTTATTTGTAGATTCTACTTGACCATTCGCTTGCGGATGGTATGGAGTAGATGTTCTATGCTTAATCTTATATTCCTCCATCAACTTTTCCACCATCCTTGATGTAAATTGGCTTCCCTGATCTGTTACAATTTCTCTTGGGACACCAAAACGAGTGAAAATATCCTTGAAAAGAAATTGAACAACTGAATTTTCAGTAGTAGAAGTTAATGCTATAGCTTCTACCCACTTGGTAACATAATCAGTACAAACCAGTATATATCTATTTTGCTTGGATGGCGGATTAATTGGTCCAACAAAATCTAGAGCCCATTTCTCGAAAGGTTCGATGCATACCTGTGGCTGTAGTGGCATTTCATTTGAAAGAGTTGGTCTCCCAGTTCTTTGACAACTGTCACACCTTTTAACATATTGCTTTGCATCCTTAAAGAGAGAAGGCCAATAATATCCTGATGAAAGGATTTTATAGGCAGTCCTCTTATCAGAAAAATGTCCGCCACAAGGTTCGTCATGACATGCCTTAAGGATGTCAGGCATCTCATCCTCCCGTACACATCTTCTGATCATCAAATCTGGCCCTGTTCTAAACAATTCATTAGAAATCCAAGAATAAAGTGAACTATCCTGAATGATTTTCCTTTTCTCATTAGGAAATAAATGTAAAGGTAATTTTCCAGTAACTAAATAATTAGCAATATCAGCATACCAAGGGGTTTTGGTAGTTACTGCAAACAAATACTCATCTGGAAATTTATCCTCTACCGGAGAGTCCTCATTAGTGTTTTGGATTCTAGACAAGAAGTCAGCTACTGTGTTCTGTTTACCTGGTCGATCTAACACAGTTATGTTGAATTCTTGTAAAAGCAAAAGCCATCTTGTAACTCTACCATTAGTGACTGGTTTGTTCATGAGGTATCTAATGGCAGAGTGATCAGTGTGGACAAAGGTTTCATAGCCGGTTATATAGTGTCTAAACTTGTTTATAGCATGAACAACGGCTAGAAACTCCTTTTCAGTAACAGTATAATTTAACTCAGTAGGAGTCAAATTCTTACTCGTGTAATAAATGGCATAAGGGATCAAATCCTTTTGTCCCAAAACAGCTCCTAAAGCTGTATCTGAAGCATCAGTAGAAATGTGGAAAGGGAGTTTCCAATTTGGACCCCTTAAAATGGGTGCTTCAGATATTCTAGTCTTTAAAGCTTCAAAGGCAGATTGACATTCAGGATCCCACTTAAATTCACAATCTTTAGTAAGTAGTTTGAAAAGAGGGGATGCTATTTTAGTGAAGTTTTCAATAAATCTTCTGTAATAACCAGTAAACCCAAGAAAACTTCTAACATCTCTTTGGCAATTTGGAACAGGTAACTTAGAGATGACTTCTACTTTAGATCTATCAACTTTGATTCCATCTCCTGAAATATGATGTCCTAAAACAATCCCTTCAGTAAACATCATAAAACACTTTTCATGACTTAAAGAAAGATTTGTTTCCTTACATCTTACCAGTACTTTTTCCAAATTTGCCAAAGCTTCTTCAAATGTATTACCATAGACTGTGAAATCGTCCATGTATACCTCTACACAATCATGAATCAGATCTGAGAAGATTCCTAGTACATCCCTTTGAAATGTAGCAGGTGCATTGCACAAACCAAAAGGGAGTACTCGATAGGCAAAAGTCCCCAAGGACAAGTAAAGGTGGTTTTGTCTTGATCTTCAGGTGCTACCTGAATCTGATTGTAACCACTAAAACCATCCAAGAATGAGAAATACTTTTTACCTGCTAAAGTGTCTAATACCTGATCAATAAAAGGTAGAGGAAAATGATCCTTTAAGGTTGCCTTGTTCAATTCTCGATAGTCAATGCAAACTCTCCATTTACCATTCTTTTTGGGCACTATAACCAAGGGAGAAACCCATTGGCTATCTGAAATGGGGTAAATGAAGTTTACCTTGAGCAATTTCTGAAGTTCTTCTTTCACAATTTCCCTAAGATTTGGATTCATCCATCTTTGTGGCTGCCTAATAGGTCTGCTGTTTTCTTCAATGTAAATATGATGAATACAAGTCTTAGGGTCGATTCCTTTCATGTCAGTATATTCCCATGCAAAGGCAGTGGAATGTTTTTGCAACAGTTTAGTTAATTCTTCTTGTTGTAGTCTTTCCAAGTTCTTGTTGATGTTTAATGTTTTTCCTGGAAAGATTTCAACTGTAGAACTACCAAACTCTTCCATTGAGAAGAGAGACATCTGTCTAGAGGAGAGATATTCAATATCTGCATCTAACTGGAATTGTGAAGAGTCATATTCTAAAGGTGCCTCAAAATTTTCTAATGTATTTAGAATTTGACTGTCCTCACTGATTTCAGAGATGGTTAGAACAGGTTGAAGAGTATCCTCATCATCAATCCACTCATCTTCTCCTATTTCTGTTATTGCCTTTGCGGGAGGATACAAGTTGAATTTCTTGGTAGAATTACCATCTGATATATACATGTCTCCCGACCTACAACTTATGAAAGCATCAGCTGTGGCCAGCCAAGGTCTTCCTAGAATAAGAGGATGTCCTCCTAGATTGTTCTTGGGAGTTAAAATCATAAAATCAACTGGATATTCCCAAGAGTCTAGTGAGACTGGAATGTCTTCCAATACACCATCAGGTTTAATGATTGATCTATCTGCAAGTTGCAACAGAGTAGGTGTAAAGAGAAGGTTAGGAAGTTTTAACTGATCCATGGTCTGTCTACTCATAATGTTGATAGCGGCTCCTAAGTCAATCAAAGTATTTGGGATTTCAACCCCATTAATATGAGTTTTAACAATAGGGCTACCGGGATCAACATATTTTTGCATGGTAAATTTACCCATCATAATGTCTGCAATTTTTCCAACTAGATGTATCCTTTTGGTGTCTCTGGTTCTTTTTATTGTTTTTTTCAAACTCATCTCCTTTATTGTCTTTGCTAGAATGGGAATCTCCTTAATGGCTGTTAACAAGGGAATCTTGATACAGACATTTTTCAATTCATCTAGAAAGCTATAGTCAGGCAACCAAATCTGCTTCTCCACTCCTTTATCAATTTGCAATCTTTCAGGAAAAGGAGGAATAGCTGAAGATGTGGATTGCTCTAATAAGGGAGTTGATTCTTTTTCTTTTTCTTTAATGCTTGGGTTTTGAAGGGATACTTCAGAACCCTTATTGGCTTTGAGAGATTCTTCCTCAGAAATGCTTGGTTGTTGAGCACTTGTAGAAGGTTGGTCTAAGATTCTACCTGATCTGAGTTGGACCTCATTGAGAGGGACAACCATATAGGTAGGGAATGGTTGACCTTCCATAAGTGGTTGACCTTCCATCACATAAGCACTTTGAGGATTCCTATTATTGGGGTTTGGTTGAGGTTGAGAGGGAAGTTGATTTGGCCTCTGCTGAGATTGTAACAAGAGTTGATAATTTTGATTTTGTGGAAGAGGTTGTTGTTGTTGAGGGAATGGTAATGACAATTGTTGACCTTGATTTGGAAGTTGGGGAGCTTGCTGATTCTGAAAGGATTGAGGATATTGATAGAATTGGGCAAATCTCCCATAAGGATTTTGCATTTGCATGCTTTGCAACCATGCTTGGAAAGGATTTTGTGGTTGTGACCAAGGTTGTTGCCAAGGATTCCAATTTGGTGGGGGCTGGAAATTCATAGAGTTATTAAACCCTTGATTTTGCTGCCCCTGCCAAGGTCTTCTTGCAACAAAACAAAGAGATTCAAGCGTACTTGGATCTTCTTGAAAGACTGCTTTGAGGCCAGGGATTGAAGGACATTCCTTGGTCTCATGAGTTTCTGAGCAAATTACACAGGTTTCCACAACTTGTGCTTCCAAGGGACATTCCCTTAAAGCATGCTTCTTTCTACACTTCGGGCAAAAGATGGTCATAGCCTCAGCTTTTGCTTTTTGTTTATTCTGAATCTTAAGGGTATCAATTGGTTCACTAAGACTCCCTAAGATGTCAGTTTTAAATTCATCTAGCATATTACCGATTTCAGCCCTACTCACTGATCCTGTTGCAGATTTATTTGCCCTAAGGAGAGAAGGATCTCTAGGCCCTTTTTGAGTTTTTGATTTGCCCCTTGAGAGATGGGTACAAAGTTCTGCTATATCACTGAGAGGAAGTTGAGAAATATCCCCTTTCCCCATCATGTTTAAGATATCTATCCATTCATCCCTAATGGCTTTTAATAAGAGGGCTTTTAAGGTCTCTTCATCCAAGGTGCTCATTTTTGCTCTTTTTAAATTATATTGAAATCTCTCAAGTAAATCTTCTAAGCTCTCATCTTCTTTTTGCATCATTTTAAAAACCTCATCCTTATGATTAGTAGGCATACAATAGTCCAAATACCTATCCAAAAAGGTTTGTTTCATTTCATCCCAGGTCCTAATGGACTGAGTAAGTAACCCCATGAACCATTTCAAAGCTTGATCTTTTAATGTTGATGGGAACAGTTTGAGTTTCTAAGTATCATCCAGATAGTCATAAGTTCGACACACAACTTCAAATTCAAACAAGAATGTTTCAGGGTCCTCAGTTCTTAATCCATGAAAATTTGGGAGAACGGATGGTGATATATTTTTCATGGTGGCTCGGGAGTCGTCATCAACAATGGGAAACCCAAATGTGTTATCCCCATCTCTATTTCCTCCAATGGGAACTCTACCTCCTCCATTGTTATTGTTATTTCCTCCTCCTCCTCTACCTCTACCTCTATCGCCTCCTTCTTCCTCTGCCATGATGATTCTCCTAGGGATTTCAAAATCTTCTGGTTCTTCTACAAAGGGTGAATGAGAAGAGATTTCTCCTTCCTCTTCAGGTGAGTCTATTTCCTCAATTACAATTGGTTTTCTGGTAGGAGAAAAAGAAGAGTCTCTTCCTAGTTCAAACTCAATAGAAGGTATAGGAGAGTCAACTCTTGGCTCTTGAATTTCAGGACTAGGAGTTTCGGTTGGAGATAAGGGAGGTGTCTCTTGTCTATCTCTTGAAGCAGATGGACTTGTAAAAATTGAACTTCGAGCTCTAGCTAAAAACCTTCCCCTAGAATCTCTAGCTCTATGCATGTCATTTTTATTTTATCTTCAAGTTAAGTTAAATAGTTCTTTTTCTGATCTTCCAGTTCACTCTAGGTGCAAGAAGAGAGCATACTCAAGAAACTATTAAATCAATAACTTTCTCCTTTCTGATCCTCCAGATCACTTCAAAGTGCAAGAGGAGAGCATACTTAGATAGGTTATTAACTTCTTTTCTTGAAGTTTTTTTTTTTATATTTTTTTTCTTCTAAGAATATGGCTACTTAATTTCACTTCCCCGGCAACGACGCCAAAATGTTTAGTCAATTTAGTGTTATCTAAATTGCTAGTATTTATTGTCAACTCGGGGCTCGTAAGCTGATGAAGTGAGGGTGTACTATATGTACTTAAGTAACCTCTTAGAGTTTTTCTTATCGTTGGGGGTGTTGTTGTGGTTAATTATGTTCCTAAGATGGAGTGAGAATTTATAAACAAGTGAGTGATGGTGTGTGTGTAGAGTGAATCCTAAATGAGTGAAAGTGTGTGTTGAGTGATCTCTAACTATTTGCTTGAAAGGAAATGCTTGAAAAGAATAAGTGAACTGAAATGACTTGAAATAAACTTGAAAGCAAATGACCACTACCAATGGCACTATACACCGTTCAAGTTGCTGCTAATAAAAGAAAAGAGAGTCACTTTTAAAACCCAAGAATAAAGATTATCTCTCTCTAACTCGACGCTTCAAAGCACATGTACTGTGTAAAGCACGGAAAGAAAGTAGCTTAAGTGGAATTAGAAAAGTGAGAAAAATATGCTTGAAAGACTAATGATAATGATTTGCTATTTCTAATTCTCTACTTCAGCCATATGTACTATGGAAAGCATGATTAGAAAGTAGTGAGGAAATAGTCTAGGAAGCACTTTAAAATCAAAACTTCTACTTTAAAGACTAGTGGTAATGATTTGCTCTTTCTAACTCGATGCTTCAAAGCACATGTACTGTGTAAAGCACGGAAAGAAAGTAGTGAAAGAACAGTCCAAAAAGCACCCAAACTAGCTGCAAATTAGTGATAGTTTGATCTTAAAAGATAATAGTTTATGATGAAGATCATTCATATATGTTAACAGCTCTTTGAGAAATAAGATTAAAAATCAACTATAAAGACAAAGGCAGCACTTGAATTGTCAACTTCAAATACCATTAGCTTGTAAAGCAAACACACACATATAAAAATAAATCCCGGGCTAAAAGAAACCTGCAAAGAAATAACATTGATCAGCTTGAAAGAAAAGAAAACAAGTAAATGAAACTATACATGCTTAAGGAAATAAATAAGAAAATAATGAAATGCTGCACATGAAATACTTTACAAAGGCTGAGATGAGCAGGGGCCCTCTGTTCATTCAGCCACAAGAGAACTCAAAGATCTGGAAACTTCAAAACAGTGCTATATCTATTCCTCCATTTGCAAAAAGTATACAAAACAGAGTGCTGGAATAGCACTAGAAAACAGAGTTCACAATGCTTCTAAATTCAACACAAGTGCAGAAAATTACAACTAATCAAAAGTTCCTTGAGCGTACGCAGACGCAGCAATTTATAGGAGTTTCTAAGATAGCCTACTCGTACAGCTAATTAACAAAAAAACAATAAACAGTCATGCGTATTTATGGTCCCTTGACACATCACGGCTGCGTGGACGAGTTTAGTGGTTCTGTCGTCATGGATAATAAATCCCATGTTGGATTGCGTCCCCTGCCATCTGTAGAACATGGACAAATCACCATTTAAGATGACGTGACCAAGCAGCTCTCAATCACCATTTAAACAGCCTTGAGTTGACCGTAACTTAACCAGCTTTGACCATGGGTGAAGATGACGTGGATGGCTGGAACAATGGGACAGGAACCTCGAGCACGTTGATACCTGAGTGCCCATGTGGCTCGTCTAGCAAACCGACACGTGGATCATAGTGTTTAACAAAAAGGCTGCAGGATCTTCAGATAGCTGCAGGATCATCAGATAGCTGCGGGATTCCTGCAAGTAAGTCAAAATCTAAACAAATAGTCATCCATTAGAAAAACTTGCTTGATCATGCTTATTGACACTTAATGTAATGATCTGAGAGGTTTTATGGTGAAAATGAGGCAAAAGTGAAGGAAAGATAAGGAAAAGTTGAGGAAAATGGTAGACAAATAGGTGTAGAATAGAGGTTCTACAATGACCCTATGGGAATTGTAGGAAATAATTGTGTTTTTGTTGCTACGAAAATATATATACATGAGAATTACTCTTTTGATGATATGTTCTATAGAGTTTAGTCCCATGAAGAAGTAATCTAGAAAACTTGAAAGCTCTCCCTTGAATAACATCAAAAAAATTTCACATTTAAAGAGGAAATAAGAATATCCTTACCTCTAATTTTGCAACAACCAATGGGTGAAGCCATCACCACACAAGACTCCACATCCAAGGCATCAATAAATATTCTTGATAAAGACCCAATAAATGTTGAGAAAATTATCGCAGAAGTCACTGATGAAGTTCTCAAAGAGGACATTGTCAAAAGGATTGTAGCTTCAATTAAAATGCATGAAAAATGGGATGAATTCTCAGAGATGAGAACATATATATCTAAAACATCCTTTGGCAATGTTTTCTGAATTGCCCCACTTTCTACAAGAATGTGCTGAATCCAAATTTTTATTGTCAGTTACAGGGGAGACCAATGGTGGGACCTGAGCTACTCTTTGTAACTGTGGGCTTGCATTTGGAGAATTGGAGACAATGGTAAGAGGTTTGCCAAACTCAAAATTACATAACTTTGGAGTACATATTTCTTCAGAGGGGATATCGTTTTCAGGTATTAATCTGAACTCAAAACTGTTTGAATCTGGATCATCAAGAGATGAGGCATGCACAACCGTTGCTTCAGAAGGTTCCTCAAGATCAGATCTCTGGAGCTTAAAAGATGAAGATTGAAAGTTGTTCTTGCGATCTGGTTGTACATCAAGCTGCCTAGAATTGGGAGAGTCTGACATAGCCACTTCAATTAGAGGAGTTGAGGCAGCTTCTGTGACCTCAACATTCTCAGGCTTCAGTTGTTGCTGCTTTGGCAGATGGGAGTTAGTTGCCAGTTTATTTACACTTGTAGCTGTCTTTCCAACAATTCGTTGTCTCTGTGTCTTTGGATCTTCAATCCATTTACTCTTCTCTTCCTTGTCCTTTTTGGTCTTTTGCAAACTTGCTTTAAAGGAATGTGATTGTTGGGCTTGTGACTATGCTTTGGCCAATGGAGTAGGCTTCGTTGATTTTCCGCTCCTTGCAGCCTTTTTAGCCTTCTTCTCATTCTTCTTTTGAATGGATTGACCAGCACACTGACCACGTCACGCCGACATCAGAGGGATGTGCCAAAGGTGCGGGAGCATGTTTTCCTTCCATGTGATCCATAGTGAAAGAATTCAGCTATAAGGATTGGGTTTTCGTATTGGCAAGGGTTTGTGTATTCAGTAGCCTCCTCCACACCAACTCTACTGTATCATTGGTATGTGAACTGAGGGGTATAATCATCATTGGTTCAGGGCCTATCGAAGGACTCTTTTTACTACTTCCACAGTTTCCTCTCCACCTGTAACAAATGAAATCACTTGACAGAGACTACCCCCTTTGTCCTCAGTAAGAGCTATGGCCAAATGTATAGGAGTGTATTGGGCATGACTAGATTCTGTAGCGATCTCCAGACCTGCGGCCAGAGCCTCATTTGTTTTGTGTGTAAATTTCTCAGGATTCATTTTAAATTGCGCATTGTGAAATCAGTTTTGTGTGATATACCAACTGATATGCTTATCAGACTTGGATTTTGACTACATCAATCCTTATGATTCAATAGGCAGAATAAATATGTCAGCTGCAATATATTTCAGCCTAAAGTATTTGTAGAATAACAAGCATAATTTCTATTTAATAAGTATTAGTTGAATAAAGTGAAGCTAGGTGTAGATGTGGGGAAAGTAACTCTTGTTTTAGCTTGAATTTTCGAGTAATTATTATTCCTGGACACTTGCTGGACATACATGTTTTCCTTTTCATTACCACTTCTTTGATAAAGCCTCCAGATCAATGTGTTGATTCTTACAAGAAAACGACTCTACATCGACTGATTTGAGATGGGATTTCAACATCTTCTAAGACCCTGATCTGAACTCTGTATGGATCGAACCCCCTATTGAGAGGATAATGACATTATATCTTTGAAGAAAAGATTTATTGACTTGTTGATTCCAGAGTTGTTGATTACTTGCTATATTGACTGCTGCATAAGTATGTAGGGTTGATGAAAGTAGTGTTCTTTTAGCATCACAGTGATTGCTGCTGGTTGATTGGAACATTGATTGTTAAAGCCCAAAAAATGGCTTTAATTTATGATGTATTAGATTTACTAAATACTTTGATACAGTCCAATGACGATGGGATGGCAAACATCAACAAAGACACTCTCTGTGACATTCAGACCTGCCTGCATAATGCACAAGAAAAGATCAATTTTTTGCAGCTTGAATCACAGCTACAGTAAGAAGAGCTACATCAAAATAGACATCATTTTGAAACTGTTTTTGTTCAGAACATTGAGACAACCACCCATCAAAAACAAGTCAATATTGTTGAAGTTGATTCAGATATAGTGTCCAATGAAGCAACAGAATTTCATACAGATGCAGAAATTCAACCAACACTTCCCAAGCCAATCATCAGACCTTGGGAAGAGCTTGTCCACAACAAGCACAAAACTGGTCTTGAATATTACAAGGACCTATCCTTTCATATTCCAGACTACTCCAAACCAATCCAATTTCAAAGTGCTGGATTTCTTCAGGACAGTTGATCTTCACCTACTCCTCATGCCAGTTCACCTCTAGTTGTTCTAGATTCTACCCCTCTTCCACAACAGCCACAACAGATTGTGAAATGCCAACACTGTGACCGAGTTGGCCATCTGAAAGATCACTATTTTGATCTTCATCCATGTAAGCACTGTCGTAAAACCAGTCATTCTTCAAATAGATGCTTTAGGAACAAACCTCTTGCAAGAACAAAGATTCATCTTGGATGGATCACTTCTTGGAAATGGGCATCAACATCCAAGAAGATATTCCAGTCACATGTCAGAACTTGTTCTAGAGTATTGTATAGTCTTGTAGTTGAGTTTTCTCCATCATCTCACCTTGTATCTGATAGGGGGGAAATGATGGTCATATATAAGATTCAAAGCCACATCAAGTGAGCCTGAGCCACAACCTGCCACACCAAATTCAAAGTTGTAGCAAAAGACAAAGATGCCCCTGAGCATGCCTTCAGTTGGTGAAGCCTCTTCAAAGAATTGGGGACACTTCCTCTAGCAGAAGACTTCATATTCTTGCCAGTTTTGGAAGAGTTCCAGGAATTGCATTAAGCATTCCAGAGTTGTTGGTCATCCTTAAACCATCACAGGTTGAGACCTCCCTTTTCAGGTTGAGGTTCTCCCTTTTATGCAGGGTGAGGCCTCCCTTTCATGGTTGAAGGTTTCCCTCTTCAAAACATCATGAGAACTTCCTCTAGCAGAAGACTTGAGCTTCATGCCAGACTTGGAAGAGTTCTAGGAACTGCACTAAGCATTCCAGTGTTGGTGGTCATCCTTAAACCACCGCCCTTTATACCAACATTTCAGAGAGCACATTCAGCCTAGTGCTACCATGCATTTCTGCATGCTTTGTATTACAACTCTCTTCTTGGACTCATACATAACCCTTCGAATTAAGGGGGGAATGTTGGACACCTAATCCTCTAAGGGTTAGTGTGGAAGTTGAACAGCCAAAAGAGTCCAAGAGACCACTTGGAATATGAATCTAAGGGTCACACCATGTACTATAAATGTATATCATTTGTTAATAATAAGTGTACTCTCCTATTTATCATCCACATTTTGTTGCTACCATGTGTGTGTTTAACACAAAGGAAAAGTTCAAAGATATGTAAATCCTCCACGATTCTCATAGTTCCTAGTATAAAATATACTAAGTACCAAAACAAAACAACCAAAAGATGATTAAGCTAAGATGAAATACACTATGATGGTTTAGTTTCATTTTGTTGACGTTTTGATTCTATGAGTTTCTTGTAAGAATATTTCATATTTTCTCTTATAAATTGAAGCCACCTACATTTTCATTACAACACCATTTTTCAATAAAAGGGTCCGCTTTAAGGTCTTTGCTACAACAATATCGATTGTTAAGTCTACAGGTTTTAAAAAAGGTGTAATTTTAACCTTGAAATAAAAAAAAATGATGCCACTATTAGTGTCACTTTTTGATTCATGAGTTGATTTTAAGGTCATTATCAACAAAACTATGATGCTGTTAAGGTCATTCTTGGAAAAGATGGCAATTTCCCTTAATAAAATGTTATGAGTAGCACCATTTTTTAAAATGGAGATTACTTCTAGGGTTTTTGACCCAAAGAATGGGTTATTAAGGCTAGAGTTCTCATCATGTTGGTAACATTGCTTATCCTTTATCACTTACCACATTTTGGCATAATAAGTTGTTTCATGTTGAAATCCCATAAGAGGATTCTATTCTAAATCTATTTAGTAGTTCTATTATTAAAGGTTGTAAGAATTGATTCTCTAATAACATCCCTTTGAATCCTCATTCCATTAATGCACTAACCTAGTTCATTATTCCATAATGGACAAATTTGGGTTCTTGTTTTCCCTTTCACATTGACATGGGAGTTAGAGTGAAGATAATGAGAATGACGTATGAACCAATAGGGGAATGACTAGTCAAAGTTGAAAAAATCATATATGAAATTTTTTAAAATTTTAGTTTTATACTTGACCTTTGTAGTTACATACGTAGTGCAAAACACCTCATAAGTTTTCACAAACCCCAAGTTGACATTTAATGTGAGCTAAGATATTCACTATTCATTGCTACAACTATTTGGACCAATATGTCTTGAGGTTTTAACCATAGTCGAGGCGAATATATAATCACCTCAAGTCCTTGACCATGGTTAGAGGAGGGAAACAAAAACATTGATCCCTAAACATAGCTTCTCAAAATCAAACACCATAAATGCATTTTTGAACCTTTTTAGATCAAACATGATGAAAAACACCTTAAAATTATGACATGAACCCTATCTTTAGAGTATTTGGAATCCAAGTTGAATAAGGGTGCCATTATTAGGTCTTAAGCATCATGGGTGGCTCTCATGTTCAAATAATTATCATGGGAGGGAAACAACAACCTCAAGTCATTAACATGGCTTCTAAGGATGAAACACCATGAACATGTCCCGAGATCACCACGTAGGGGCATTCTAGATGGTTCATACAACCTTGGACATCATCAAAGAATGAAATAAATGTTTTAGACTCTTATTGAAGCTTCTTAAGGTCAAAATCCTTGAACAAGTTTTCAAATAAACATGTAGGAAATTTGTAGGGGATCCTTGGTTTCCAAGTGATATACATGCTCAATGAGTAATTTGTATGCACTAAAAATGTGTGTTGAGGCATAGCCTTGTGTTGTGGCATAAACATGGTTAGTGTAGAAATTTTGAATAATTTAACACATATTCAATGGAGATTATCCTAATCATACAATTATAAGCGGAACATGCATAATACATAATCTCATCTACATTGATCATCAATTTACAGAAGCAGAAACATTCACAGGCACACATAGAAGCATCAATCAAACTCATTAACACAGTATGTATCCCGAGGAAAGCATCTTGCTAAAAACCCCACACTATCTGTATATTATATTGATTGAATCATGTAACATTACAAAGTACAATGCTTATCACAAGCAATCTAGTACCAGCTCCACCTGTTACACACAATACAACTCAGATCTGATCTCCAAATCTATTCCACTGCTTGCCTGCCTCCACAACTCAATACCTGCTCAAGAACTGATGAGAATGGCTTACCAAAATCGTATTTGACTTGCAAATAATCACTCACACTGTGTTGGACGTGAGCACAGGCTACAATTCTTGTATTGGCCAATTCATTGGCATACTCAATCCCTCTGATTGTGCAAATCATCATGCACAACTATAGTCACAACTGATAGCAATCTGATCCTCTAACACCTGTCCCTGCTGAACTGAACATGCACTGACATGCAAATGAGTTAACTGATGTATTCTATAGTTGCATTATGAGTTAATAACTTGTGAATTAGTTAATAACTAATTCACCCAACTCATCTCTAGTCTATTGATCAGTTAGAATAAATACAACTAGTTTAACAAAGTTAAACTGAACACTACTCCATCAACTACACCTCCAATCCACTAAACTCAACTCACTTGAGTTCTAACTGAAGTCCTGCATGCAAATATTAGTCATCCCATAGGTAACCACGTATTTTCTTCTGGGATCTGCATGTACCACATCCGTAGCTCATCCTGAAGTGCTCCAAGAGAATAAGATCAAGTTTATAGTCCAAATATTATTATGAGACAATAATATTTGACTTTTCTATTTTTTATAGCCAGTCTAAAAATAGACTTTGATCACTCACACTGTGATCACTCACACTGTGGTCACCCACACTGTGATCACTCATACTGTGATCACCCACACTGTGATCATCCACACTGTGGTCAAAAATAGAACTTGCACCATAATTTGCCTGCGGGCCCACTTAGTGAAGGCGACTCTTTTCACTAAGCTCCATCATCTTGTTGCATTCTCAACAAGCATTTATTGTTGCACACTTTTCAACACTCCATCTCAACAAGAAAGGCTTCATCTCAAACCCGATCATGTAACTCTGGAATGTTCTCCATGCAACACATCTGGCCGGTCCACTTGCTCTGCCATCAAAGTCTCTGACTGCTATTTCCTCTATCGACTGAAAACTCTGCATCTTTGTGCTCTTCAGTATTTGACTGCTCTAGCCTCTGTCACTTTGATCTCTGGCTGCATCTGTGCTGCTGTTGGTTCTATCTCCCAGCATTGCATCCACACTGCACCTCCCAACTGACCTCCCTGTTGGGCTAGAAACATCCTCTGATGTTGAAGCTCTACCTGCTACTGACAAGTTCTCCCTCTCTGACATCTGCACTACTGCAACATCTCCATGCATCTCGCACCATTGCACACCTCTCTGTGCCACCTAGCACTGTGCAAAACACTTGTGCCTCTCGCATTGCTGCAGCCTGCCCTGCACTGTCACTCTCTCTACCGCTCCATCCGCATCTGTCTCTACCCAATCAGTCAGCTCTTGCTACTACACATCTGGGGCTCCCATAGCAAGGTCTCATCCAAGAGGTTGGGTACCTCAAGGATCCTGCCCCTCCTCCTTGGGAAAATCAATCCACATCACCCCACCTCCTACTTGGAGGTATGGCTGCATGTGATCCCTCAGCCCACCTAGCTCGAAGTTTCCCCCTACTGTAGGTCTCTACATGAGTAGATGTCTCTACTCGATCTCCACTCAGCTTCCCCTGTTGTGGCTCCTCCACAACCTCCTGAAGCTGCTGCACCAATCGTGGCTCCTCCACAATCATCTGAGACTTCTTCTGGCTCTGCATGTTGAGAGGTAATATACCCTCCCTCTCAACCACCAAGTCTCCATCAGTTGCCTCGCTGCTCAAGGATTTGCATGCATCTTGAACCTCAAGAGTATACAGGTTCCTAACCCGTAAACCAATCTCATGACAACGAAAGAATCTCACCTTCGACTTGTCAACCATCTTCCCATCACTGGAAGAACTGGATTCGGAAAGAGAAACCTTCCCCTTCCCCTTCTTCACCTTACTCGCTAAGGCATAGTTCTCCTCATATGAATAGATGAAGAACTGTCTCTGGTGCGCTGTCTAATCTCCTCCTGCATCAAATCCGTCCATAATCGTTCCCAATTTGGCAGTTTCTCCCTTCCATTCACCGAGTCATGGTAGCTATGCCAACTCTTAGGAAGGTCAAGGAGTGCTAGACTCACCATCCTCATCAGACAGTCACCCCCACACTTCCCAGCTCATCGCGGCATTGGGTGAACTTTGTGAGATATTGGGGCATACTGTCTCCATTCTCACACTGAATGTTTCTAAGTTTTATCTCTTGCTTTGGAATTAAATTCGAATTCCACCAGCTCAAAAACTCAACCACTTCCGATCTAGAATTCATGAGAACAAAGTATTTCTCGTACAGAGATTGACTGTATGGGGTTTTACCGGATATCTCACCTTCCAAAAGAAGGATGAATCTAGAGGCTGCTTGGCCCGATCACAAACTCTTCCTGAAGAAATAAAATGTAAACACTTTCTGAATAATAGATCCGATGATCAATCCTCGTTTGATATCCTGTCAAAATCTCTTCTACAAATCAAGCAGCTCTGATACCATGTAGAAACTTTTTCTACAATTATCTAGCTCTGATACCATGTAGAAATTTTGAATAATTTAACACATATTCAATGGAGATTATCCCGATCATACAATTATAAGCGGAACTTGTATAATACATAATCTCCTCTACGTTGATCATCAATTTACAGAAGCAGAAACATTCATAGGACACATAGAAGCATCAATCAAACTCATTAACACAGTATGTATCCCAGGGAAAGCATCTCGCTAAAAACCCCACACTATCTGCATATTATATTGATTGAATCATGTAACATTACAAAGTACAATGTTTATCACAAGCAATCCAATACCAGCTCCACCTGTTACACACAATATAGCTCAGATCTGATCTCCAAATCTATTCCACTGCTTGCCTGCCTCCACAGCTCAATACCTGCTCAAGAACTGATGAGAATGGCTTACCAAAATCGTATTTGACCTGCAAATAATCACTCACACTATGTTGGACGTGAGCACAGGCTACAATTCTTGGTATTGGCCAATTCATTGGCATACTCAATCCCTCTGATTGTGCAAATCATCATGCACAGCTATAGTCACAACTGATAGCAATCTGATCCTCTAACACCTGTCCCTGCTGAACTGAACATGCACTGACATGCTACTGAGTTAACTTATGTATTCTATAGTTGCATTATGAGTTAATAGCTTGTGAATTAATTAATAACTAATTCACCCAACTCATCTCTAGTCTATTGATCAGTTAGACTAAATACAACTAGTTTAACAAAGTTAAACTGAACACAACTCCATCAACTGCACCTCCAGTCCACTAAACTCAACTCACATGAGCTCTAACTAAAGTCCTGCATGCAAATATTAGTCATCCCATAGGTAACCACGTATTTCCTTCTGGGATCTACATGTACCACATCCGTAGCTCATCCTGAAGTGCTCCAAGAGAATAAGATCAAGTTTATAGTCCAAATATTATTATGAGACAATAATATTTGACTTTTCTATTTTTGTAGAGTTGAGGCTTCTGTGATCCATATCAAGTTTACAAAATATTTTTCGGCGAAGATCACATGAAATATCATTTGTCAACGTGTTTCGAACCAACCAGTGTGGTTAATCGTCAGGACAAGTTCAAGAAACAGATCCAGCTTAGCATGTTAAATAGATCGAGCAGAGCCTCCAACGGCTAATTTGACCAACAGCTAATATTGACTATTGGACCGGGATCAAAATAGACCTATTTTCTATTTTTGATAGCCAGTCTAAAAATAGACTTTGATCACTCACACTGTGATCACTCACACTGTGGTCACCCACACTGTGATCACTCATACTGTGATCACCCACACTGTGATCATCCACATTGTGGTCAAAAATAGAACTTGCGCCATAATTTGCCTACGGGCCCACTTAGTGAAGGCGACTCTTTTCACTAAGCTCCATCATCTTGTTGCATTCTCAACAAGCATTTCTTGTTGCACACTTTTCAACAGTTAGGTTGGAAATGATGGCCTTAATCCATAATTGAACCTTCTTGAGTTTAAGCGACATGAATAATGCCTAAAAGCCATGACACAAGGCCTCTCTTGGGAGTCTTTGACATCTATGTTGAATGTCATCACCATTATGAGGTATATTAAGGTATCGTGGATGGGTTGCAAGTCCATGACCATAATGAGTGGAATGAAACACGATCCATGGACATAAACTTTATTATTAGGATTTAGTGTTATGGATGAATCCTCTATTGGTTATCAATAACCTCCAAGGGTTCTATAGTTTCCATGAATAGGGCACCTATGCACCAAGAATGTGTCTAAGTTCTAACCAAGATCACAAGAGGAAAATCATGGGTCTTGTGCTCTAAATGACATTTGTTGGGCTCAATTTATATGAATAACACCTACAACCCACAAATTTTGTAAGGGTATAGTATTGAATGCATACTCGAACAACCACATTTCCCTCTTGAATGATATCTCTAGCCTATTAAAGGGATACAAGTGCCATGATTAAACCACAACACATGCCTTGAATAAAATTGTGTCTCAATCCCACAACAAGAATCATTCTTAGGGCCATGGTCAAGATTTTTTAACATTCAAATGGGATACAAGTTCCATTTGTGGGTTTTGTGAATTGGAAATGGGCCTTAATGTCTAAGCATGGTCAAGGATAAAAAAGGCTTGAGTCCTAAATGAACCTTTTATAGTTCAAGCCATTAGATCCCTATAACAATAGTGTAGCCGCCTTATTGTTATTGTTAGTTTAGCCTCCTTATTTTTATTGTTATTCCCATGTAACCCCCATATTATTATTGTTGTGACCCATAGAAGCCCACTATTTTTATTGTTGTGCCCTTACATTATTATTGTTATGTAGCCTCTGATTATATTATGACCCCTTAGACTCCTATATGTACCAAGGAGGTATTGTCATTTGTATCATCCAATAATTGTTCATTTATGTGATGTAACGGGGGTTTCCTCCTTGAAGAGGCTAATACTCAAGTCATTGATCTATCTTTTCTTATGTTTTATGATCTTGTTGCATAAAATTTGGTATCAAAGCTTTGGATCTAGGGTTTTGCTGCTCCAAACAAGTCATCTTGGAATTGTCACTATAACCTTTTTGTCTACGAGGCTTCAAATACTAAAATTTATACCACATGGAGCCGAAATTTTGGTGAACGTTGTGTACAAATTTTAGATCTTTTTCGCTCTATTTTTTGAGATATGGTCTGAAGAAGTTAGGGTTTCTGTGTGCTCCAAAATTCAGTCTCAAACATGTGAACTAGGGAAAATAGTCATAACTTTATCTTCGAGCATCATAATTTAATTTTGTAAAAAGAAACTGAAAGTGCATATATCGTAGTTTTTCATTTATCAATTTAAGGGCCGAACGCTGAAACAGTGACATGTTGCATCCCCTACAAGTTCGCTCTACTGAACCAGTCTATAAACTAGCCATCGTGGGAGATTTGACATAACGTTACCTTGAAGAATCCAATATTTCTCTAACTTGTAGCATTGGAAAGAATACTTAGAGGGCTACCACAAGACATAATCTCATACCTTTGGAGGCTAAAATTATAGAGATATAATAGTTTCAAGATCGAGCTCCTAAAATAAAGAAAATGGTGTACATTTTTTGAATTTTTGTATAACTTTTGTTTGAAAAATCAATTTGAAGTGATACAAAGGGAATAGTGAAGAATAAATATCGTTTTTTGATTCCAAATGCCTCAAAATAGAAAAATGGATACACCTAGTAAGAAACCAAAAAGCTCTAATATGACACATGAAGAAGAGGAAGAAATAGAACATGATATATCAAAATTATGAGACCAAGTGCAACAAATTTCGCTCTCGCAAAGAGTAACCAAAAATGAATTGGAAGTGATGGTGAATGTTAATATGGATGGTTTAGAAGTAAAAATATAAAGCGACATGAAAGGTTTGAAGGATGGTTTGAAATCATACGTGGAATAAATGATGAATGTCAAGATGGAAGGGTCGAAGGAAGGTTTGACAAAGTTGTTGCAAGAAAGGTTTCCTAGTGGTGACAAGGTAATCCATGAAAATCATGATGACGAAAGCAAGAATATGAATTATTATTTTAGAGATTCCAAAGATAAATATGAGGAAGTTTTATGGCAATGATCCAATAACATGGATACTACAAATGAAGAAATTATTTGATCTACATGATGTGATACACACACAAAAGGTATGCATTGCATATTTATATTTAGAACAAAATCAATTTGTCTGGTATCAATGGCTTTGTTCTCGTAAATAAATTTTCACTTAAACAATTTTTGCGGAAGAATTGGTAGCACATTATGAGAATATGAAGAGAAATACATTCTTTAGCCAATTAGTAAATCTCAAACAAAAGGGTTCAATGGCAGAGCACATTGAGGACTTCCAAATATTGACTATCAAGATAAATGATATTCTAGAGGAGCATATGATTGATGTCTTCATAGTGACTTTAAAGGATAACATCCAACATGAGGTTTGCCTTTGGGAATCTAATTCATTTGAGAAGTCATTCAAGGTGTCAAGAAAAGTTGAAAGAAAGATTATGGCAACAAGGAAGTCTACCACTCACAACTATAAAGATGGAAATGTTGTTGCTTCTAGCCTCCCATAACCTACATGGTTGACACCACAACAACTAGAGGAAAAAACAGAAAAAAGGATTTGTTATAATTGTGATAACAAATACATTAAGGGCCATAAGTGTGCTGAGAAGAAATTATTTACATAGATTTTGAAGAGGAGGAAGAAAAGGAAGAAGAAAGATCAAAAGAAGAGGATGTACACTAGGAACCAACTCTAGAGAAAGAAGAAATGAATTTGACCATATATTATAATGCAATGATAGGAATTACAACTCCTCAAACTCTCAAGATAAAAGGATATATAAAAATAATAATGTTGATCGATTATGCTAGTACCTATAATTTTATTCATTGCAAGATAACCAAGGAATTGAATTGCTTTCTATATCAACACCATAGTGTTGAGTGATGGTTGCAAATGGAGGAACTATAAATTGCTCAGAGAAGTGTCATAATATCGATCTAACCATGGGGGATATTTATTGAATAGTCTAATGCTTTAAATTCCAATGGGTGGTTCTGATGTTGTATTAGGTGTCCAATGGTTATAATCTTTAGGGATGATAACTTTTAGTTTTCAAGAACTTTTCTTGAAATTTTCTTGGGAAGGAAATGAAATTGAATTAAGGGGCATTGCAGGGAAACCAGGGAAGATAGTCAACACTAATGGCATGAAAAGGTTTTTGAAGAAAGAACAACAAGGCATAATTGTACAATTATGCTCATGAGATGTTCAAAAATCAAAATCATATGTTTCTCCCGATCTACAAAGGACATTGGATGATCATTCCAAGATATTCGAGAATCCCAAAGGCTTCCCACCTATTCATGATCATGAGCATGCTATTCACATGATTCTAGGAAGTGTTCCTCCAAACATCAGACCTTACAAATATCCCCATTCCCAAAAGAGTGAAATTGAACGCATGGTTACAAAAATGCTAGAGGAAGGTATAATTCAACTTAGCTAAAGTTGTTTCACTACTCTAGTAGTATTGGTACACAAGAAGGATAGATCATGGCGTATGTGTCCGGATTATAGGGAGATCAATAAGCTCAATATTAAAGATAAATTTCCCATTCCTCTCATTGATGAATTATTGGATGAAATACATGGAGCAATTTACTTCACCAAGCTAGATCTTCATTCAGGATGTCATCAAATTAGAATGAAGAATGAAGAAGTTCCGAAAACAACATTCAAAACTCATGAAGGTCATTACTAATTTTTGGACATGCCTTTTAGCCTTAGTAATACACCTTCCACATTTCAAGGTTTAATGAATTCCATTTTCAAACCCTTCTTTAGAAAATTTGTGTAAGTATTTTTTGATGATATACTAATCTACAACAAGTCTTGGAAGGATCATGCTTAACATGTTGACAGGGTGCTCAAACTATTGGAGGAGAAACAATTGTATGAAAAAACCTCCAAATGTTTCTTTGGGGTAAAAGTGATGGCGGGTTACCCCGCTTACACCCACAGTATGCATGTAATATGCATAATCACACTTGTCCCAGGTATTTTAACTCTCTAAGGAGTCAAAATCTTCACCCTCCAATGGTTAAGGCCCCTATTAATCAACATAGGCTAACTCCTAGCCATATATACTTATCGGGACTTTTAAGACCCTCTCATTAACCTTCATTACCCCTTAACCACGTATATATAACCTTTTCCTTTCTTAACATTGGTTATATATAAGTAACATGTAAAAACCTTCCATCAACGCTATTTCCTTATAAATCGTTACAAAGGAAACACCAACAAAACAAACCTTTCCGCTTTAGTATAGTCTTGACACGCTTCTCGAGGTTCCACCTTTATCGCAATCGGGTATTAGCTCCTCCGTAGGTCACATTAATACACACCTCCTCTGCATCCGATATGCGATTGAACTATTGGACTTCAAACATTATAAACCTGAGATCATAAATTCATCGGGTCCGCACCCATCAGAACTTTGCATTATCGCGTGTCGCTTCTGTACCCCAATCCCCGATCGACCAACTTGCATATTAAACCTCTTCCATTGATCTACTCTTAGTAGATCCAATGGTTCACATTTTCTTCTAGTTAACAACATGCACGGGGGTTAACCGCTCGATAAAGCAGTTTCCCCTCACTCCTTCGCTGCTATGTGTCCTCTGATTAGTGGAATCGAAGCCAAGCCCTCGATACCACTTACCACTGCTTTGTCGCCTGAAATACCACTCGAGGTTATAAATCTGCCTTTTCACTGCGTTAACTCCTGCACTCTTTCACATGCGATGACCATTGATCTACTCCATCGGTCGGTTCTGATAGTTCCTTTAGGTTCCTCTGTTGTTTAATTTGGACTGCTGATCACTGAGATCCAATGGTTACTCTGCACCAATGCCTCACTTCTCTGCTCGTCCCTTTTACTTAGACTTTATGCTATTTTCATTGGTTCCTCTGCGATTTTGGGGATTTCTTCAGGGTTTCGGGTTTTCACTCTTCCGCTTCCTCAGAACTTAACTTCGTGAATTCTCCCTTCGCTTCCTCTAATTCTTCAGCTAGATTCCAGGATCCCTAATGACTCCTCTGAATCATTTTCTCCCCTCTGCGCATTCTACAGAACTATGCCTATAACCCTGTTACAAAACCTGCGAATTATTAACTCACATGTAATACAATCACTCGATATTCATTCCACACATCTATACAGTTCTGGAATAAAGCTCTGTATATATAAATATAAACAATTGATTACATATTAGAGACTCTCTGTCTCTCACAGAATTGTTCTCCAGTACCAGTGGCCTCCTCCTCTACTCTGCCCATAGGCTTACATTTATACTAGAAAGCTCTGTTGAACTAATTCTGGTTCCCCTCCTAAATCTACTGAACTGACTCCTAAATCCTCTATGTCCACTTCTAACTTCATTTAATTCCTAAAAACTCTCTCTCGTTCCTCGAATCATGAAACTGCTTAAGAGTTATAATTGACTTTTAACTCTTTTGTCTTTATTAACCACTCATGTTCTCATTTATTTGAGAGCATTTACAAAACATCTCACATTATCTAATTAATTCCTATTCTATGCACTCAAAAGCCTAAATATTACATTAATTCATCACTTAGGAATCCAACTTCCTTAAAATACATGACCCCCTATGTCTACTTAATTACAATGATTTTCACTTGGGTTGAATGCTCCTGCATCAACAAGAGGTGGAATATTTGAGTATTATTGTATCTCATGAGGGTGTTAAGGTAGATCCTAGCAAAATTAAAGCCAGCAAGGAATGGAAAATCCCCACAACCCTAAAGAATATTCGAGCATTTCTCAGGTTGGTAGGGTATTATCACAAGTTTATTAAGAATTATAGGAAAATAGTAGCACCTCTAACACCATTACTAAAGAAAGGTGCATTTTTTTGGACTCTAGAAGCAATTAAGTTTTATGAACATCTTAAAGAGGCAATGTGCCAAACTTTGGTTTTAACTACTCTGGACTTCAAAAAAACCTTTATGGTGTAATGTGATGCCTCAGGAAATGGAATTGGTATTGTTTTACTGCAAGAAGGAAGACCCAATGTTTTTGAAACTCGTCTAATCAAGGAACATATTACACAAACCTATTTATGAGAACGAAATGTTGGCAATACTACATACCCTGAAGAAATGACACCCTTACCTAATGGGAAGAATTTCAAAGTTAAAACAGATCATAATAGTCTTAAATAATTTTTGGAACAAATATTATCTTAAGAAGAGCAAAAAAAATGGGTCACTAATATGTTGGGTTATGAGTTTGAAATCACCTACAAAAAAGGGAAGAAAAATGTTGTTGTAGATACGCTCTCAAGAAGGGATGAGGACGTGGAAGCATTTCTTTATGCCATTTATATTATCCAACCTGACTGGATAACTGATGCAAGGGAGGAATGGAAGAATTATGAAGAGGTGTAGACACTCATTCAAAAGTTGCAACAAGATCCCAATACCTTTGATACATTTATTTGGAAAAAGGACTCATTATGGTATAAAGATCACTTATATCTATGTGAGAATTCCCAACTCAAACAATATATTCTTTTGGATTTGCACACCTCTCCTTTAGAAAGGCACTCATGATTTTTAAAGACATACCATAGGGTCAAGAAGGAATTTTTTTGGGATGGCCTTAAATCTGATATTCAGAAGTTTGTGGTAGATGTTTGGTTTTCCAAAAAATAAAGTTGAGACAATTAAGACCTCATGTCTATTACAACCTTTAGCCATTCTAAGTCAGCGTTGAGAGAAAGTCTCAATGGATTTTATCATAGGTTTACCCAAGTTCGAAGGAAAGAGTGTCATCATGGTGGTAGTTGATAGACTTACCAAGTATGCACACTTTTGTGCATTATCTAATCCTTTTAAAGTCAGTACAGTTGCTACTGCATTTATGGAAATGATTAAAAACCTACATGCAAACCTAAAGATTATTGTAAGTGATAGAGATCCCATTTTCAATGGAAAATTTTGGACAGAATTATTTTCTTGTCTTGGTACTCAATTAGCTCATAGCTCATCTTATCATCCTCAATCTGACAAGCAAACTGAGATAGTGAACAAATTTTGTGGAAGGATATCTTTGTTGCTTTGTATATGATAAATAAACACAATTGGTTAAGTGGTTACCTTTGGCTAAATGGTGGTATAACACTTCCTTCTATACTGCAACAAAAATGACCCCATTTATGGCACTTTATGGATACCATCCACCATCCATCACATCATCTTTAAGAGAATATTCCAAGGTTCAAGAAGTGGAAGATCACATCGAGCACAACAACAAGTTCTCCAACTCTTAAAGGATAACCTCACTCTCGCACAAAATTGAATGAAACAACAAGAAAAGAAGCATCATAATGAAATATTTTTTGATGTAGGAAACTGGGTGTTTTTATGGCTACAACTATACAAACAAATGTCCCTCAAGCAAGCTAAGAAGGATAATAAGTTATCACCCATGTACTATGGTCCTTAAAAGGTTTTGCAAAAGATTGGTACTATGGCATACAAATTGAAGTTGTCTGCATCTTACCAAGGACACCTAGTTTTCCATGTTTCATGCTTAAAAAAGGTTATTGGTGACAAGCTCCTAGTTCAAACAATATTGCGAGAATTTGACAAGAAAGGAAAAATTGTATTGGAGATTGAATTAGTCACATAAACAAGAACCCAAAAAATACATAATAGATCAATTCCAAAGTATGTCATTAAGTGGAAGAACTTACCCACTAAAGATTCCACATGGGAGGATGAGAATTTTATACAGAAGCATCCATAATTACTCAAGAGTTGAGGAAATTTTTTTTTTTTGAAGGAGATGGGCATGTCAGGTCTCCATAATACTAATGTATCCTCCTTATTGTTATTGTTAGTGTAGTCCCTTATTGTTATTGTTGTGCTCATGTGGCCTCCATATTGATATTGTTGTGCCCTATAGAAGCCCACTGTTGTTATTGTTGTGCCCTTACATTATTATTGTTATGTAGGCTCTAGTTATATTGTGACCCCTTAGACTCCTATATATACTAAGGAGGTCTTATCATTTTTATCATCTAAGAATTGTTCATTTATCTGATGTAAAGGAGGTTCCCCCTCAAAGAGGCTAATTTTCAAGTCATTGATCTATTTTTTCTTTTGTTTTATGATTTAGTTGCATAACACAATCACTATACTTAGGTGAAGAAAACAATTGGGACATAGGCCCCAAACTCTATTTCTCATGAAAAATTACTATGAATACCTACAAACCACAACATAAGCCCACTTTAAAGACTCCTGGGCATCAAATTTGTATATGGATGTAAAGAGGAGGTTTTTTGCAATAAGGATGGGTCACAAAGCTTTTGAATGTGGCCGAGGAAGGAAAATAAGTACCTCAAGATTATGTTGAATGTTCTCAAGCTCAAGATCCTTGAATAGTCCTTCAACCAACATATAAGTTCTTTGTATGGGTTCTTTACATACCTCTCACTGGGATACAAATGCCATCAAAAGGTTTTGTGCACTAAAAATGAGTATTAATTCCTAAACATGGTCAAGAGTGGAAATAAGGGTCTTCATCCCTCATTAAGTCTTCTCAAGAGTCAAGCACTATGAACCAAACCTAGACACAAAGACATAAGCTTGCATTAAAGGGTCATTGTTCTAGGAAATGGATATGGGTGCCATTAAGATGTTTTACACAATGTTGATTAATCTTTATTATCAAAACCTTGACCATAGTTGTAGTATAGAAAAATAAATCTTAAACTTGTGACCATAGTCCAAACAACAACCTTATATCCTAAACTTAGCTTCTCAAACCTAAACACCATGATCATGTCCTCAAATTACCACATTCTATTTATATTAATTATCAGTTACCCCAATAATTCTCATACATTTTTTTTTACAATTATAAAATATATAATTTTTTTCCCTTAGCTTTTATATTTTCTATCTCAAGTAAAAAAACTAATTATTTTAAAACATTCCATCATTTTAACATTTGATGAACAAGCATTATATTTTATATTTTTGAAAATTGTCTAAATTTCTGCGTTTTTTTTACAATATATTCTCATTTGTAATGAAGTTGCATATGTACCATTCATAATTTTTCCTATCACCATACTGTTGGTTTCCAGATTTCTCTCACAGTTAACTTCTCATGACAGCGACGCATGAATTTATACCGGTCTTGCAATAATCAAATCCATTTGACATTGATGACTTTGATCCATAGGGTCATGAATTACACTTCACTGTGCCTATTATTATTCTTCTTGTTGAAATTCATGTTTGGCTGTGCAGGTTTGGTCAGTGTTTTGAGTACAGTTGATGCCATCCGCCCTTTCAGGGTGAAGCAGAGCGTTGCAGACAACAATGGCCTCCTCCACTGTGAAAAACAGCGCATTCTGCCCAAGAGCATCCATAAATTTCGACCTGCGCAGCTTCTCTATCCCATGCCTCCCAGGATTCGCCAGTACAAGCTGCCATGACACAATTAATATTCAATATAATGCAATAATACATCAACACTAGTACTTCAAAAATTACCTGAAGTTGACGCTGCTCCAGTTGCTTTCTCAGTTCGTTAAGGGTATTGATCCCGCTCGTGTCGATACTCGTCACAGCTGGCAAAATTGGCAGGCCTTAATTAGTAAATGGATAGTTATCAGACCACATTAATTCTAAATCTGTTCATATCAAAATCAATGGCGATGAAGACGATACTCACAACCCATGTCCAGCACCACGTAGCGAAGAGTGTGTTGATTGAGCTTGGCCAGGGTTTCTTCTTCTTCCTCTATCCATCTCAGAATTCTGTAATCACCAAAACCAAAACCTTTCTGCTAAAATTAGCACAAAAATATATTCTAAAAATTATCATTAAAATTACAATATTATTTTATATTTAAAGGGCGTAGTTTAATTTATAAATAAAATAATTTGTTTCACTTGAATCAAGAAAGAACGCAATTTTTTATTATTTAAAATCATTTTTTGAATGTATAAATAGATTCAACACTTTGAAACGCTGCTGAGGAGTCAAATTCTACAGATTAAACAATTTAAACTCAACTTTTTGCTAAAATTAACTAGAAAATATATTATGAAAAAGACCATTTCGTCTATAAAATTAAACAGATTCAAAAACAATTTATCACCTATAACCTCAAAATTAAAGGAAATACTCAGGCTAACTTATCCTCTTGATTGAAGTAAGCCTTCCCTACATTAAATTCATGGGTATGAATAGGTATCTTATACAAAGTTATACAACATGGAGGCCAGGAAGTTTCTTAAAATTTCTTTGACTCTAGCCAAAAGGTCCATGTTCGGCTCAATCAAGGTAGCATAAGAATGTCCATTGGGAACAAAGGAGGAGATTATCTTGTAGAATCAAGATAATATAAAAAATACCATTACTTCCAAATTTAAGGAGAAATTGTGGGGAAATAAAGAGCTAGGGGAAAAAAGAAATTTCTAAACCCAAAATTATTTCTCTATCTTGACTAGTGATAAGAAGAAAATGAACATTACCATGATAGTAAAACTAAAGAAAATGAACATTGCCAAAATAATAAAACTAAGTGTCGGTGAATTCCCAAAACACCATCGGATTTAAGAGTATGATATTAAAAAAGTTTAAGATGAAAAAAGCTTTCTTTTAAATTATTCATTTTATATTCACATTCAATCAAATTTTCAAAATATTTAAAACAATATCAACTTTTTTAACCTTTTACATAAGATAAACCATATAAATTTTAGTACAGACATAGAAATAATAAAAATGGGTATAAAAAAAAACCAATTAAATTACCCCCACACTAAAAAGAGCAATGGACAAACCTCTCTTTCAAATAGGTGCAGTTGGCGAAAAATATTGGAGAATCGATGCGCAGTATGAGAATGCCTGGAACTCTGGTGGCATGAGGATATTGCTCTCTACTTCTATACATCGATGTTCCAGGAATACTTCCAAGAACTGCAGTATGAGGCCTCATGATGTGCATCAATAATCTTAACAATGAAATGGATACCTGCAAGATAATCATCATATTCATCCATGGAAACATTGCCGGGTTTCACAGGTTTAATTAAATTAGTATAACATTCAAGAAATACTTGTGTTCATAGCATACCGCGATTGCAAGGCCAACTTCAACGCTGGCAAGAACAACGCCCAAGTAGCCTCCCAAACAAACGAAGAAATCGATTCTGTCCACCTTCCAGAGATGATAGGCACTGTGGATGTCGATCAAGCCCAGCATGGCCGAGATAATTATGGATGACAAGACCACAGTAGGAGTGTAATAGAAGAGAAAAGTCAGAAACAGAAGAGTTATCATTACAGCGGTGGCCATTACTACGTTTGAGAATGCTGTTTTACATCCGGCATTGAAGTTCACTGCAGACCTTGAAAACGCACCTGCAACCAATTTGCTAATCCTTTTAATTGTAGATTTCAGAAATCGCAGAGACATGAACCAAAGCAGTCACATCTCTATAAAATTTCAAAAATATTTAATCAACACTTTTTTATTAATCTTTAAAATCACAAAATATTTTTGAATTCAAATTAAAAAATTATTTGTTTAACTTAGCTCTCATTATTTTATATCTAATTCCAAAATATTCCCAAAATCTATAGTCTAAATATAAATACCATACGATACAAAACATAAAATATTACACATACTATGAAAAATAAGATATTTAAATAACCTAACCTGTTGTAACATAACAGGTTGTGCATGACCCTACTATGTTCATGATGCCAATGGCTATCACCTCTTTGTTGCCATCAATGTGATAGTTCTTGAGCAGAGAAAAGGTCCTTCCAATAGCTATTCCTTCCTGCACAAATTAGCAATAAAAAATTACTAGCATTTTCTGGCTGAGAGGAGTGATTTGAGATCAATCAATTGCTTATTACAGAGGACGTTTTCTCTTACAGTCAGGGAAACGAGACCCGATATAAGTCCTGCCTTCAAACTGACCTTCAGGTACTTGCCACTGCAGACTAATTGGCCAATGGACACAGGGTTTAGACCCTTCTTCAAGTGACCCACCTGTCCTGAGCCCGAATTAAATTAGAGCAGAAATCTTGGTAAATTAATACATACAAAATTCATACAAAAGGATCAGATTATTTCCATACAATTTCCACTCCGTGCTTATCTGCATGCGTGATAAAAACCAGCAGACTGCCTATAATGACTGATATCAGCGGAGTAGCAGCAGAGATCCAGAATAACCGTGGCCTTTTCTTACTCTGCAACCACATAACACAATTTCTTTATCAAGCATTTGTGTTTCGGTGGTGGCATAAATCTATAATCATCGGTAATTTTTTCTGATTAATTTTGTCTTAATTTTAGTGAAGATTTTTAATAATTAAGTGGTTTTCTTTACGAAGTTTTAATGGTATTTAATTTATTTATGTATTTAAAATTTTAATTATAAAATAAATTATTCCAAATTGTATAACTAATTTAAAAAAAAATTATTGAGACAATTTTGTCGTAATGCTAAGTTTCATCATTGATTTTTATATTAACAAAACCTTTGTCACAATGTGAGCTTGAGCTTAAACCATGTTTGAACTATACATTATTCATATACATTTAGTGCCATATAAAATATAAAATAATGTTTTAGAAATTTTACCATTTTTGAATGATGACAATAATTGAAAATTTAATATACCCTTTAAATAGAGGAGAAATCTGTTTTAATGTATTTAGATTTCAATAATTAAAAGTTTTCAACAAAAATAAATAGCCTGAGCTAGATGACATCCTTGTTAATCTAAAGTCAAAGCCTGTTCACGTGTGTTTTGCCTAATGTATTTTCTAAATCCATATAAACTACCTCTTAACATTATATTAAATAAAAGAGATAAACATTATATTAAATAAAAGATATCTCTTTAATGTGAAATGGATATGTAAATTTTTATATATTGATAGATACATTATGCAAATTCATAAATACAAAATAATAAATATAAAGAAAAAATGTTTCTTATTGTTATGACTTTTTTTCAATTTCTGTTATGATTTTTTTCTCTGGTTTTCTAAGTTGTTTCTTTTATATAAGAAGTGTGGTGTGAATCTGGATTATTATGAAAATTTAATGAATAGGAGTGGAGTTAATCGTTAACTTCACTCTTCTGCATTTTTGTGAATTTAGATTATTATGAAAATTTAATGAATAGGAGTGAAGTTAATTTAATTGTTAACTTTACTTTTGTGCATTAGAAGTGTTGTGTGAATCTAGAGTAATATGAAAATTTAATGAATAAGAGTGAAGTTAATTATTAACTTTACCTGTGCATTAGATTTATAAAGTATTTCGAATTTTATAAATAAGTGCAATTATACATTAATAATAGGGAATATTTATTTTTATTTTTTTAAGAGAAAAAAAAAGCATCATTGATTATATTAAGATAATATAAAAACAAACATAAGATACATAAAGGTGGCATATGACAACCACAAAAGAGGCATCACGGAGAAAAAGCAAATGCCAAAAGTCCATAAAGAAACATATACAACAGCACAAACCAGACCATGACATATAAAACTGTGTATACAAAGTGTTGTGCGAATCTAAAAGCTAGAAACTAAATTGCGTTACTATTTAGTTTTTAGTTTTGATGTATTAGAATTAATTTTTATTTATCAAATTTCTAAAATATTTTGAAATTTAAAATTAATTTAAATTCAATAATACATTAATAAAAAAAATTATGTAAAAAACTGTGTGAATTCTAAATATTCCAAAAATCTAAAATACAAAAACTTACTATTTAACTTGGCTTATGAGTCTAGAATATTATGAAATCTGCAATTTGTTTTTCATTAATTTTAATAGGAGATTAATAATAAGATATTCCTATTCTAAAGTTTTTGGAAAGGTTAATTGTTTTTAACCATATAAAATCTATTTTTTCTTAATTCATTACTATAAATAAATCATGTATAAAGCGGGCTTTACTAACGATGTAACGGGCGGCCAGGAGAAAAATCAGAAAGAATCCTCCAAGCACGATGGTTTCCCATCTCCACTGCGCAACACAGTGTTCCAACGTCAGCAAGCCTGATCAGTGGCAGTTTTATGAGAAAGAAAAGAAATTGAAGCAAATGAATTTATTGATCAGGGAAACCTTGTCAGCTTGTTCTGAAACCGAGCGGACGATAGAAACTATGTCTGTCTTAGTAGTAAAATGCTTAAGTCCGAGGATGCCTTTGAGCTGCTGAAGGGACACAACAGTGGCTACGCCCGCCATGAATCCCACTATAGTTGCGTGAGAAAGTAGGTCTATGATGAACCCTAACCTGCTCCATAGAATATCAAATCAGAAAGGAGCAATTGAAAAAAATTCCAGGAGCATAGCCTTAGTGAGTAATTGGGTTTGGAATATGAATATATAAATTTATCATGTCATACCTCAAAATGCCCATGGATGCTTGGAAAACACCAGCAAATAAGGTGGCTGTCATGGCCAAACGTACATAGAGCTCAGGGTTATGAGTTGGTGAGACCTCATGGCTGAGCATTGAACCAAGTAGAATCGACACAGAGGCGATCGTGCCTACTGCAAGATCCTTTGAGCTCCCCAATATTGCATAGATTAGTGGAGGAACGAAGCTCGAATCTACGAAATATTAACAGTAAAATCAGAAAGTGGGATTTATCAAAAATTAAATAATTATTACCCTATCTCCTCTCAAAATCTAAGGAATTATCCTGAATTGGTAAAGGTAAGAGGTTTAAATCTCCCTACTAATATGTCGTAAATTATAAGAGGTTGTCAATATAATTTCCATGTTGAATTATTCAAATCTTGAGATCTCTCTTTGTTTCATATTAAAATGGGTTTATATATTAATAATGAAATGAGTTAACAGTGTTGGGTAATTTAAGGTGGTGTTTTATGTATTTGTGGATAGTAAAGTATAAGAGGTTGTTAATATAATTTTTATGTTGAATGGTTTAAATTCTTAGATCTCTGTTTCATATTAAGATGGGTTTATAAATTAATAATAAAATGAGTTAATAGTATTGGTAATTTAGGGTGGTGTTTTATGTTTTTTGAAAAGTATTTTTACCTTGTTCAGATTTATTTATAACATTGAACTGTAAATTATTTATTTATTTTAAATATTAAAATTTTTATGTATAAATTCATTATTTTAATATTTAATATTTAAATAAAATATAAAATTAATTATGATGATGATGATGGTTGTTAACGTCCACTGAGACCAAATAATGATCTATCGGACCTAAAAAGATGAATTATTTATTTTGATTTATGATTTTATTCCGATGCTCAAAAAGCTTGGAGAGAAGCCTCCCGAGTTCACTATAATTTTGGCATTGTAAAAGGCTAGAAAGGTCAGTATTGTAACAAAGGTTGTGAAATTGAGATCTAATGTGGTTGTATGCAGGGCACTCTAAGAGGAAGTGGTTTTCATCCTCGATGCTCTTATTCTCACAAATATGGCAGATCCTTTCCATCCATGGCGTTTTAGGAACTACCCAGCGGCCAGTCTCACTATGGAGCTCATGAGAATTCGTTCTAATCTTTGCTATATTAATTTTCTTTTTTGAGCTAGTTAGAATAGAGAGATACTTTTGATCCTCAAGGGTGGGGTTGATGACCTTCTTATAATAACTTAATTTTCTTTTAGACGCTAAATCTTTCTCACACCACAATTTTTCTTTGAACTTAGAAGTAACAATATCTTTAATGTTATTTATGTTTTGCAAAGCATCATTCTCATTGATCTCCCAATAGCTTAACCAGGCCCTTGTGTCCTTATGCCATCCTCGGTTAAGCCTCAGGTGATTTTGGCTGGAAGTTAAAGCTAGCTTAGGAAGTCTATGATTGTCTATGTTATTGAGCTTGTGCTTGTACATCAGAAACCTGAGCATAGCTAGGCTCTCAATAGAAGAAAGACCTGCTTCTATAAGGAGAATAGGATAGGGTGTATTACTTTTAATTTTCAGGTTATAAGTTATAAAACGCTTCTGGATTTGCTCAATCTTCCTCCATGATTCTCTGGAGATGCTGCAGCCCCAAACTTCACAGCCATATAAGATAACAGGAGTGACTAAGGTTTCAAAGAGGAACTTCTTTTTATCCCACATTACGAGGTTTGCTGTTTTACAATTATTTTCAAGACCAAAATAAGCTTTCCATCCCCCATTGATCCTTTTCTCAATGCTATGGTTCCAGTTGAGCTTGTGATGGATATCAATTCCTAGGTACTTGTAAGAATACACTTCCTCCAAGTTATTATTGTCATACGTAAAATTAGCGCAAGTGTCCTTTTTAGATTTGATAATCATAACTTTTGTTCTGTCTGTGTTAACAGTCATACCCATGGTAGAGCAGAAATCCTTAAGAAGCTTGAGTTGCTTATCAAGATCAGAAGGGCACCTTGCCAGAAGAACAATATCGTCAGCATAGAGAAGAAGGATAATGACTATCCCAGCTAAGATTGTGCCACCACATCCTGCTTCTTCTATATTAGAAATTAAAAATTTTATTAATCAATATATAGAATATTTTAATATTATATAAATATTGAAATATATATTCATTATTATTATCTCAATGCATAATAACTTTACAGAATTAATTAAAAAATAAATAAATAAATTTAATATTTATATGTTAAAAATGATTATTACACCAATATCTTAAACAATAATTTTACCAAATTAGTTAAGAAATCAATAAAAAACTAATATTTATGTTAAAAATAAACTATTTCACCAACAATAATATTAAATAGTTAACTTTTTTTTAATCAAATAAAATATTTTTTTATAAACCATTTATTTATAAATTTTTATATAATTTAAAAATAATATTTATCTAAACAACACTATATAACCCATCACATGCCTATATAATTCATCACTATCATTACCTATAAAATAAAATAACTTAATACAATTTTCAATTTTCATATATACTGAATATAATCTCCAATCAATTAAAAACATACCATATAACAATATAATATTTATAATATATAATGTACAATGCATTCGTCACTATCTTTAGATATAAAATAAAATGATTTAATACGATTTCAATTTTCATATATACTATGTATAATCTCCGATAAATTAAAAACATATAATATAACTATATAATATTTATAATATATGTTATACAATGCATACATAAAAGAGGATAGCTTACAATTTCTATGATGATGATGATGATTAACCTCCCCTGAGATCAAACAATGGTTTATCGGACATAAAGAAACAAATTATTTATTTTGATTTAAGATTTTATTCCTATGCTCAAAAAGCTTGGAGAGAAGCCTCCCGAGCTCACTATAATTTTGACATTGTAAAAGGCTAGGAAGTTCAGTATTGTAACAAAGATTGTGAAACTGAGATCTAATGTGGTTGTACGCGGGGCACCCTAAGAGGAAGTGGTTTTCATCCTCGATGTTCCTATTCTCACATATATGGCAATCCTTTCCATCCATGGCATTTTAGGAACTGCCCAACATATATGGCAGATACTTTCCATCCATGGCGTTTTAGGAACTGCCCAACTTGGAGCTCATGAGAATTTGTTCTAATCTTTGCTATATTAATTTTCTTCTTTGAGCTAGTTAAAATAGAGAGATACTTTTGATCTTTTAGGGTGGGGTTGATGACCTTCTTATAATAACTTAATTTTCTTTTAGCTGCTAAATCTTTCTCACACCACATTTTTTCTTTGAAATTAGAAGTGACAATATCTTAAATGTTATTTGTGTTTTGCAATGCATCATTTTCGTTGATCTCCTAATAGTTTAACTAGGCCCTTGTGTCTTTATGCCACCCTTGATTGAGCCTTCGGTGGTTTTGGCTAGAATTTAAAGCTAGCTTAGGAAGTCTATGATCGTCTATGTTATTGAGTTTGTGCTTGTACAACAACAACCTAAGCATGTCTAGGCTCTCACTATGGGAAAGACCTCCTTCTATAAGGAGAATATGATAGGTGGTATTATTTTTAATTTTCACGTTATAAGTTATAAAACGATTCTAGATTTGCTCAATCTTTCTCCATGATTCTCTGGAGATGCTGCAACCCCAAACCTCACAACCATATAAGATAACAGGAGTGACTAAAGTTTCAAAGAGGAACTTATTTTTATCCCACATTACGAGGTTTGCTATTTTACAATTATTTTCAAGACCAAAATAAGCTTTCCACCCCCATTAATCCTTTTCTTAATGCTATGGTTCCAGTTGAGCTTGTGATGAATATCAATTCTTAGGTACTTGTAAGAATACACTTCATCGATTAAAAATATATAACAAGCATTTATAATTTTTATCAATAAACAATTAATGATATAAAATATGTTAATATAAATTGAACATATCAATATAACCTTTTGGGGTTACATAAGAAAATTTATTTATTGTTATTTAAAAATATTTATAATTGTGTAAAGAGTTTTTCAAAATAAAATATATATGTAATTTCTTCCTAGTTTAAAATTAAATTAATATATATATATTTTTAAAAATAATAATAATAAAATAATTATTAAACGATAAAAACAATATAAATGATAATAAATAACAATTTTTTTTATATATTTGATTAATTTTAAATTATTTATTTTTAATTTTACAATTTAAAATAAAAGAAATGTATCATTCCTTATTTAAGATAGAACTATTATATAGCATTTGAAAAATATAATAATAATAAAAATAATATGTTACTTTTAATCATCAACAAATTATTTAAAATAATATTGTATCAACATACACATATAGATATATATGAGAAAAAGATGTGTAATTCTTTGAGAAAGTAAGTGTATATATATATATATATATATATCAAAACAATTAAAAATATAAATACAAAAATCTTATGCTTAAAATGTTTGTTTTATTTATATGTGTTCAAAATGAATTAGGTGTTCAGTATGTGTTGTGAAGTCTAGGGTTGGAGAAAGATTGAGATGATTCAAAAGAAATTCATAGTCTCTTCCTCTCTTAGTCGAAGCTAGCCTCTAATTTTAGTCAAAACCCCAAGCATGGGTGGCATAAGGATGCTCAATTTTGGCTTAACCATTGGGGGATAAATGAAGAGATCATTCTGGGAAGAAAGGATAGTGTAAAAGGTACTATCACCTCCAAATTTAAGCATAAACTATGGGAAGATAAGGAGTCGGAGGGTAAAAGGAAGCTAAGATATTATAGGGAGGTGATCAACCCTGATATTATAAGTAGGTGATCAACCCCACCCTTGAGAACCAAAATTCAACCACTAGGGATAAATGAGGAGGTCTTCCTCCGAAGCAAGGATAGTGTCAAAGATATTATCACCTCCAAATTTAAGGATAAGCTATGGGAGGATAAGGAATAGCATAAGGAGTTGGAGGGTAAAAGGAAGCTAAGATATTATAAGGAGGTGATCAACCCCACACTTGAGAAAGGATGAAAACACTTTCTTTTAGAGTGTCCGACCCTTACTCCTTACTCACATCTACTCTCATTTTTCTAACATCTGTCACACTTCCAATCTTCTTAACTTGTTAAGTCAGCCCAACTATAGTGGTCTTGGGGCACTTCTTTTTTAGCATACAATAAGATTCTAAAGAATTATAATTAGATTAGGTCGTCGTCGCGTGGTGGTGGTGGTGGTGGTGGTGGTGGTGGTGGTGGTGGTGGTGTATGGAGTCTGTCAAAAATAAGCATAAATACTCTCCATACTTAATAAAGTTGGATTAAGATGAATCTACCCTAATTATAATTACATAAAATATATATTATAGTTATTTTGTTAAATTAAATTTTAATTAAAGGTAATCTTCATGTTAAATAGAAAAACAATCAACCTAATATGACATGCTATCATCAATATAATATAATATTTGATGAATATTAAGCATATCATAAAACATTTTTAATCCCAACAACTGTAATCGATCACATAAAAAAAAAAAAAATCACGCACTAATAAACTGTTATATTAAACTTATCTTCAATCTTTACGCGCTAATAACTTGTTATGTTAAACATAACTTCAGAACAAAAAACAGCCTAAGCTGCATAATTATTTTTCCATGGAAATATCCTACCTAGCATGCTGCGTTCTTAAAAAATATTCTATGGAGATATCCCACAGCAAATTGATGTCAAATAAGTATTCTATTCTGTCATATAGATTTAAAAAGGAAACAATGGCAGTACTCACAGAGTCCCATCACAGGTGGAAGATTGGCCAGCTTTGCGTAGCTTATGCCCTGCATCAATCAAACAATTTAATAAGAAAGAAAGAAATATATATATATATGAATGCAATAATCTATATTATTAGATGACCTGTGGAATGGCAAGGCTGGCAATGGTAATGCCAGAGACAATATCCGATTTGAAGAGACCAAAAGAATATGTGGGCAACCATTCGAGGATGGGAAATGCATACTGAAGACCAATAACCCATTTGCGCCTCCTTGGCTGATTCCTAAATCGTCGAAACGGATCGTCAGGGAACAACATTTCCTTTACTGCATTCCTCAATCCACCAGTCTTGCTCTCATCAACAGGCCGATCCTTCACAGTTATTATGTCAAACATTGCTGACTTCTCCAGATCTTCAGTACTCGTTCCATGCTCATCTACTCTTTCCATTAGACTCTAACAATCTCTTCTAATGTCAATAACCTGCACTTAGAAACTCTTCTTGATATTACATAGGACTATATCAGTTATAATATATTTTTGGAGACTTGAACACACGCAGTTAGGAAAACAAATTGTTCATCAAATTAAAATTTTTATAGATTTCTTTTGAATGTCAAGAAACTTTTTTTGATATCACATAAAATTTTTATAGATTTCTTTTGAATATCAAGAAACTTTTTTTGATATCACATAAAATTATATCAGATACAATATATCATTGGAAACTTAAACACACACGCAACTAGAAAAACAAATTATTCATCAAATTAAAATTCTCATAAACTCTTCTTGATATCACATAAAACTATATCAATTACAATATATCTCTAGAAACTTGAACCCACCCAACTAAAAGATGAATTGCTCATCGCAACTAAAAGACAAATTGCTCATCGAATTAAAATTCTCACAGATTCTTCTATATTCAGAATGCCGTGGAAAGAAAGGAATATACACAGAAAGCTCGATCCATCCGTCCATTGAGAAGCAACGCAACATGTGGTTGAAGTCTAATAATTGGAAAGGACAGTCTGTTTAACTTGAAAATTAATTATGAATTACAGTACATCTTAAGCAAACATGCAATCATGGCGTTGTTAATCAATGCTTTCGAATGCCCACCAACTGGAATCTTAAAACTGATTGAACGCCCACTAACTCGAATCTTAAAAATGATGCAAACTCCCACTAACTATAAATGTAAATCTGATTAAAAATCGGGTAAGATTATTTATAAATTTTTATGTAAGCAAGATATTTTCAGACTTAGGCATAAAGGAATGGCAAGATGAAACAGAAAAATTAGGTGTAACCATTATTATTGAGCAGGTTGGTCGGTTTGTTTGAAGGTCATTTTCTTTTGATAAGGTTTGTTTGCTAAAGTGCTTTTGAAATTATTGAGGATTAGGTAGCCACGAATGGTTTGCGTGTTTTTTTAAGAATAATAAATTGTAGCTTATAAAATATTTATTTAAGGTTAAAAAAAAAAATGGAAAATACAAAACTTTTATGCAATTCAACATTATAATATATCATTTTCACAATAACCAAACCTTTCCAACCAAATCTACTCATATCTCCATTAAATTGCATTATGAACAATGACATTAGATATTGATGCATCACCAAAACCACCTACATGCTTAGCTTACCTTTTAAAAGTACATTTTAATATGGGAGTGGTATTTTTTCAAAGTGGTATATTTTCATTATTTTTTTTCCAATTATCTATAGATTTATTATTTGGTAATTTGATAAACACTCTAACACATCACAAACTTTCTGCTGTGGGTATATCAACTTTTTAATTTTGTTTCACCCCGTTGTGCAATATGAATATGAAACTTGAAAAATACACATTGTCAGCGGACTGTGTGTACTTGAAACATTTTCATAATAACAAACAAACATATATGTCAGGTATTAAACCACTTCCTACTAAATATCCTTTCTTGTTAATTATTTTTTATTAAACATAATTTTATATGTTTAAATAAAATAATAGATGCAATTATATAATATATTTCAATTGTATTGGGGAATATTTGTTTTTAATATTTTTTAAATGTATGGGAATAATATTTTTTAATATATAGGTATACTAATATTAAATCAAAACAAAATCTAAGGTAAAAATTTAAATTAAATTAATCTAATTAAATTTAAATTAGATTAATATATTTTATTTAGTATTGAAATTAAATCATTTATTCATATTTAAACAAATATATCATAAAAAGAGTCAGCACTTCACAAACTACTCTGTGCAATGTTTATACTTGTGGTAAGCAATAAAAAGTTCTGTAATTTAAGGTTTTGATTCAACTCTATTTTACCTTACCTTCCCACCAACTTCCCCGCCGCTTACGTAATCTCCACAATTTCGGTCGCCATGGCAGGTGTTGTAGGAGTGAGCTTCACTCAACAAAGTTATTGTAGGGGACCATAGCCATGGTCAATCAACTAATCCTTGTCGTGATGAGGTTAAAAAAATATATAGGCTCAAATTAACAACAAGTATCCTCAAGGAAAGCTTCAACTGACCAAAGACCTCCTGGAAGTTTCGTTTCAAACCAGCCATAGATCCAAAGTTTGATGTGCATTCCAATAGAATTTGGGAGTACATTCAATATATGAGAGATTGTTATTTAATTGGCAAATTCTTGGGCATTTGGCCCTCGAAAAAAATCCTCACCTACTGGATTCAATACAAGTGGAAACCAAAGGGAAATATGAAATGAGAGTTGAGGGAAAAACATTTTTTCACCATTATTTTTGCCAATGTGGAAGATTGCATGATGGTTTTTGGAAATGACACATACTTCTTCAACTCTACAAGATTATATCTTAGGTTTTGTACTAGGAGAGATTTGTTCCAAAAAAAAGAGTATTTTACGGCAGCCCCAGTTTGGATGCGCATGTACTCCTTGCCCAAAGAATTATGGGATGAAGAAATATTAGCAAGCATCAGAAATGCTCTAGGTCATTTTTTCAAAGTCTCAAAAGCCACTAAACAAGCAAGATACATATCTTATGCTTGCATATACATATATATGAATATCTCATGGCCCCTTCTCTAGTCAATTGATATATACTGTCAAGATGAACTCTAGAAGCAAACCTTGGACTATGAACACATTATGTTCCAATGTGGTAGATGTCACAAATATGAGCATTATTATAAAAAAATTCCCTATGTTGGCCCTTGAGACCACTCTAAATCAAGGCCAAGTTGTAGATCAAGATGACTTCTCTAGACTAATTAGTTGGTGTTGTGGACCCAAACCTCCACTCTCATAGACACTGTAACACCCTCCTCCTACATTTACCCAAGTTATCGGCCTACTGGGGTAAACATGTGACAAAGGGTTACTATGATATGATTCACCCTCCTAGATCACCTTAAGGAAGTGGAATTGACAAACCAAAACCCTTAATGACTTCCCTATTTGGTGCTATAGGACCCCCAAGTGCTAAACCACCCTTCTAGGTGCCCAAACCCTTAATCAAACCTCTTTTTTCAGTGTCGTGATCTCCTAGATGCTAGCACAACATTGTCTAATTTCGACTCAAAACCTCTATTCACATGCATTATGCCTATAAGGGAGCGATTGCAATGTTTTTCACCCAGTTTTGTGCTTGCAAACGCAGGATTTAAGCCACTTTTTTAGGCTAGGATCCAAACCTCTGCCCAGAACTTAATGACAATTTTGAGAACCATGAATGGCACAAGGATAAAACCTTCCATACAAATATTAGACAAGAACTTGACCTAACAAGGCTATCCATGATAGGCATTCCTTAAAACACATAATGAATATGAAATCTATAGGTCATGAATGCATATTTGAACATAGATATCTACAACTTATCTGAAGTTTACCAAGAAGGATTGGTGCCCTCTCACAATAGCTGCAATAGCATCTATTAGGTCATGCATTCAAAAACCTTTCATTTATCAACCAAACATGATAAGAGTAATACCTTGAATTTGTCATAAAACCATGCTTATAACCAACATATAACTAGATTAATAACAATGTTAGAACAACCATTAAAGCCAAATAATAAAAAATATAATTACTCGTCAAAAGCAAGAGGATCTTAGCTGTTATTAAACATATGCAAAAGCCAACCAAGTCAGGGACTTCCACGTACCACCCAACCATAGATTGGGCTAAAACAAATATTTCTTTTAGCCAATCACCCTTGTGCCATATTCGAAGCATGAATGTGGGATCTCATGGGATAAACCAATACATAAACAACCAAGGCAATACAGAGGTTAAATCAACACCACCCTCACCATACCATGATCTCATCTAAACCGGTTCCGAGATCATAAAACGAAACTGAGCTTGGACACCTCAGAATTCCTTCACCATCCCTTGAGGAATTTTCCTATCTCCACCCACCTATTGAGGGCTTCCTAGAGAAAACCATCTCCACTCCCAACCCTTGGGATTTTCCCAATACCACCTCACCCGGATCCAAAACCTTCTGGCAATCCAAATCTCAACCGATAAAGAATCCCACCACACCATGGCTATCCGGAAATGACAAGGTAAGGTTAAAACCACTGTCAAAATCTAATACATGCATATGCCATGCATGTCAAAACCAACTAGGAAACCATACATGTAATTTGTTACCTGCGAGTATTCTTGTTGAAATTGCCTGATCCAACCTTTCATTTCTTAATCCTTGCTTCCTTTTCCTTTCTTGTCCTTCCCTTGATTTCCTTGTCCTTCCTTTGCTTGCTTTCTTTTCCTTCTCCTCTTGGTGCTCTTCTGCTCTCTGAAACCAATTATAAAAATCAACTAACAAAAGGCCATGAACAAATCCTTAGAAGCCTTTTTTTATTGAGGTCTCTATTTTCTTCAATTTCAATTATTTTCCTTCATTTTCCTCCTCACATGCAACATATGACTTTTCACCTCCCTTTTCTCTATTTTCCTTTATTTTCATAAAATAAATGCCGATAATGTTTTTTTTCCTTTCCAAAGTGTTTTCCAATGCCTTTGCCAATTTCCCGGGCCATAATAAACCAAATGAAGAACCACACTAGGATATTTTGCCCAACATTCAACTTGGAATAAATGTCCTATGACCTTGGTCTTATTTTGCCTTTATTAACTTTGATACATGAAATTTTAACCCAGGGTTGTTACAGACCCCTCCCCCTTAGGGAAACATCGTCCTCGATGTTCAATTAAACCTATAATCAGCAAGACCGCTGAAAACCATAACATACTTCCCATGGAGCTTTATAACAAAGCTCATTGCAGTATTTATAATGACCACTATTGAAAATATGACAACATACCGTGTTAAACAAAGTCTTTCGGTAGAAATTACATGAGAAATTTTTTTGGCAGACGCATTTCGAACCAAAAAGTGTGGTTCATCCTCGGGACCAGATGAAGAGGTAGACCAAGGTAAAGGCTTAAATAGAGAGCAATGTAGAGACATAATTTCAAGTAACGGCTATATTTGAACAATAATGTTTAAATTATAATAGTAATTTATTAATATATTAAAAACAAATATTATTAAGTAACGACTATACTAAACAGCTAGTTTTTGAAAAAAAAATATTTAAGTAATGATATTATTTCATTAATTTATTAAAAATATTAATAGGTAACAGCTATATTAAATAGCTAGTTTTTGAAAAATAATATTTAAATAATGATATTTAGTATTTTTGTTATTTGTTTAATGGGCCTGAACCCCATATTTTATTGTTGACCATGATTTATTTATTGATTATTTTTCTTTGGATATATATATGTGTGTGTGTGTGTGTGTGTTTTATTTTATTTCCATTAGTTATTTTACTTATCAAATGATGTTGTCTTAGGGTCTTCACTCGTTTTTATAATTTTTTATTTTTGACTCCCCTCCTTTCAAGTTTGACTTTGATTATTTTTTATTTATTTTAAAAAGCTAGTTGTTTAATATAGCTGTTACTTATTAATATTTGTTTTTAATAAACTAATATCACAGTTTAAATATTATTTTTCAAAAACTAGCCGTTTTTACATATTAATATTTTAATAAATTAATAAACTAATATCATTATTTAAATATTATTTTTCAAGAACTAGTAATATTTGGTTTTAACAAAATAATTTAAATATTATTTTTCAAAAACTAGCCGTTTAATATAGTCATTACCTATTAATATTATTAATAATTCAATGAAATAATATCATTATTTAAATAATTTTTAAAAAACTAGCTGTTTAATATCGCTGTTACATATCAATATGTTAATAAACTAATATCATTATTTAAATATTATTTTTTCAAGAACTAGTAATATTTGGTTTTAATAAATTAATTTAAATATTATTTTTCAAAAACTAGCTGTTTAATATAGCCGTTACCTATTAATATTTTTAATAAATTAATGAAATAATATCATTATTTAAATTTTTTTTTCAAAAGCTAGCCGTTACTTAATAATATTTGTTTTTACTATATTAATAAATTAATATTATAATTTAAACATTATTGTTCAAATATAGTCGTTACTTGAAATTATGTCTATACATTGCTCTCTATTTAAGCCTTTGCCTTGGTCTGTCTCTTCATCTAGTCCTAAGGATGAACCACATTTGTTGGTTCGAAACACGTCGGCCAAAAAATTTTCTCATGTGATTTCTACCGAAAGACTTTGTTTAATTCATTATGGATCACAGAAGCTTGAATACAGAAACATACCATGTATTGGATCTTTATAACACAACTAATTACGGTATTTACAATAAAAAACACATATGCGTATGCATATTTGTTTCAACCAACAAATAACCATATTGTTCATGGAGCTTTATAAAGACAACTCGATATAATATTTACAATTAGATATACATATATACATATGCACATTTTCTCAACTAGCAAATAAAATGATATGATTCCTACATCCACAACAAGGGAATCTAGATGCTCACACCTCCACCCTCAAAGTAGTAGCAAGATTCACCTCCTTCCTAGGAAGTCCAGAATCCAGTGCCAAGATCAAATTCGCATTCAATGTCCAACACTACAATCTTGTGTTGTCTATTCCCTCAGTTGGTAGTTACCAACTCATTGTTGTAGGGAACAATCCAAATGTGAATTTTATTCCATCTCACAATGCTAATGACCAAAAAAAATCCATCCCAAACCTTCCCTTCTTTGCTACACAGTCCCTCAAGAAATCCAGTCATCACTTCCATGCAATCACTCACCTTCCAAGTTCCTCGACATCCCCTATCCTAGGCGATCCATCCCTTGGCAAGGTTTCCTCACATCGGAAGGTCCAAAATCCAAGGCATATCACTACCTCAAAACCATCATATCAGTCATAGCATGCTCATGGAAATCAATGGACACTATTGAGTACCAGTGTCCCAAAGTGGCCCTGCTCTTGAATGATTCACCATCATACTGCTATCTATTCCCATTTCATTTTGTTGTTGCTGCTAATTCTTGTAGTCAGCTTCAACCACCCCAAACCAAGCATTTCAACCATACTTTCCCGTACCAAGCACATAACCACCATTAGATTCAAAATAAATTGAAATAAACTCAAATCATACCTCATTGGTGGTTTGTCAATAAGGTACACTTGTAATTATGTTTACTTCCTGTCACAACAAGTCAAACTAGCTCTCTGATCAAATCATCATGTATAAACATATTAAATCCAGTTAGCTCAAAATGTAACCATCATAATCAAAATCATATATCACATGTAACCATGTCATAAATCAAAGTCATAGATCACATGCATTATTAAAAACTAAAATAAAATACTTATACTTATCTTTCAATTATTCTTTTCTTCTAACTTTGTTCTTTATCATTTTCGTACACACATTGAATCAATTTCCAAGCCCGACAAGCACCCGATTCCTTCTCTTTAAGCAACAAGGGAATCTAGAGACTAAACTGCCTCCTCCTTCAATATCAACAACAAGGTTATCCCGAGGCTAAACCACCTCAACCCTCAATATCAACAACAAGCGCACCTATAGACTAAATTGCCTCAACCCTCAATAGCAACAATGGTATCCCAAGACTAAACCGCCTTAACCCTCAATATCAACAACAAGGGCATCTAGAGATTAAACCACCTCAAACCTCAATAGAAACAAGGGTATCCCAAGACTAAACTAGCTCAACCCTCAATAGCAACAACAAGGGCATCTAGAGACTAAACCAAGTCAACCCTCAATAGCAACAAGGGTATCACAAGACTAAATTGCCTCAACCCTCAATAGAAACAACAAGATCTAGACAATACCATACCTGTCTGTCCCATGACATTGTACTACACATACACATACACCCAGTGTACGACACAATACATACACCTACACCCGTTGTACAACACAACACACACACCTACACCTAGTGTATGACACAATACATATACATACACACCATACAATACCATGAATACACATGTTGCAATACAACAACTGCACGATACCTGTAACACCGTACCAAATTGTTGTAGCGGCTACAACCACCGTCCAAAATTTTGCCTTAGCCTCGTTTTGGAGCCTCCCTTCCAACCTTCACAACAGCTTGCCTTGCTTCGTCAAGTTCACAAGCTTCAGTGTCTTTCTTGTACAAAGGTAGCTTGTCGGTCACAGCTTGATCCATTCCCCTCACAGGCTGTTCACCTGAACTTGGTCTAGCTGCACGCTAAGCAGCTTCCCCTTGAAAATTATGCATTTATGGAGGGAAACTAGCCTTCCCTCCGGAAATTGCGCAATCCTCTCTGGCAGCATGTTGGGCTCCAGGATTGCACAATCCTGCCTGCTAACAATCCCAGCAGGATTTGCACAAATTTTCCCAGCAGTAGGCTGTTCAGCCTAGGATTTGTGCAAATATGGGCAGCAATCAGCTGCTCTGCCCAGAAATTGCACAAATCTCCTGGGTAGCCATCCCAGCTCCCAGCCAGAAATATACATTTTTCTTGAGCAATCTAGCAGTCTCTTGCATGTGCAGCTGAGTTGACCGGTTCCCTTCGGGACTGAGAAAAACAAACTTGCATGCATGGGTTGCTTCTCCCAAGGAAGCATGTAAAGTCATCCCTTGTTTCAGGGATCTATGATTAGCAGTTGGAGGTTACATGCATGGAGAAATTCTAAAACCTCCCACCAAGTGTCGCTTCCCCTAGATTTGTGGCATGTGTGTCACAACCTCGATGTTATCAAAATTCATCAACCAGACGTTGTAGAGCTCATTCCTCACATCAACCTTGTAGCTCTAACATCCCAAATCACATCTAGGAGCAGTCGGCACATTCAACTCAGCTGTTTTGGGGTAAGCCCACTTCTCATCCCTTGTGCTACATTTCTGTCGCTTTTGTGTTTTCGCTTGTGGGAGTACTATTTGCTTGATTTCTTTGAACGCTTGTTAACATTTACATATATACTAGCTTGTCCTAGCTATGTTTCAGTTTTCATTGCTATCTCACTACTGTAACATGCATGAAACTATTTTGCACGGCTGTTCGCCCAACCGACAAACTGCCTCACCCACATGCATGTTGATCTATTTGTTGAATCTTTCATTGATGTTTTGCATGCACTGTCAATCACTTCTGCTATCACTTAGTGTCGCCATGCATTCACTGACTTACTTGCTTTTAGTTGCCCTTCGGCGAGTCGGGCCAACCTTGGCCTAGGCTCTGCCTCCACCAAGGCTGCATTGTGAAACCTGGGGAAGGAAGGCTCACCTTCCTCTCTAGAAATGCACATTCCTGCCCAGCACTAGCCTCCAAGACTAATTTGTGCACTTTTGGAGGATAGTGGTTGCTTGGCCCAAGAAAATGCGCAAATCTGTCCCTAGACCAACGGTCCTTCCCAGCTGGAATTTCGCATTACACAATCCCAATAGTCAGCAGCAAGACTAGACTATACATTATGCAATTCCAGTAGTCAGTCAGTCTCCCAACAGCCCCGACTAAGCCTTGTACAGTCTTGGCAGTCGGTCTCCCAACCTCCCGACCGAAATTGCGCAACCTTCATGATCATTCACCCAGGTATGTTGCAAGTTAGTTCTCATGTTCATTTCGGTTTTCAACTGATAGATTGCTTACCATGAGTGTTTCCATGTCTCTAGGTATCACAGGTGTTCATCTTCCTCTCAACAGTATAGGTACAATGGTTTCCAGGGGAGCAAAGATGAAGACACCATTCATAACACACTTGGGGATGCAGTCGATCAAGTGTCTATGGAATTTCCTACCCACGAAGACATCAAGTTGTTCATGGACAAGGACATCAAGATATGATAGCAGCAACATCACAAAGAGCAACATCATGAACAGTAGCTAAAGACAGAATACCAAATGCAACGAATGCAAGAGGGGGGTTGTTGACAACAGAGAGGCGGAACAAGGTTGCAAGCTCAAGCAGGTCCATTGATGATGAAACAACTTTGGAGACTTCGGCTATGAACTCACAGCGCGACATGAAGATCAAGTGAAGGAAAAAAATGGAACAAAAAAGGAGTTGCATGTGCTAAAGCAACAACTCAGGAAGAACATGAAGCTGCACAAACAAACAAATGAGTTGCAACAGGAACAGGAAAAGCAGTGGGTGGAACATGCACTCATGGATGAAACTGCGCTCATACAAGTTAAAGATCCATCCCAGCAGCTAACACAGAGAAGACAGTGTTGTTGATCGCATGCATGTCATTGAGCACACGCATGCAATCCAACCCATTCAACACACTCACCAAAGTGAAGACAAGAAGCAAGTCCAACTGGCGTTGAACATCTACTTCGGCAAGTTGATGCACATGACCACCAACACACACTTGAAGATCAGCACGGACACTATGCATCAATGTGTTGCTAGTTCAACCATACCCAAGAAGACCATGCGCATGTTAGCAGATGAGTTGGATGAAGGGGCTGAACCAATGCATTGGTTGCAATGGAGGCAAGAGTTCGCTTCAGCAAGATGTCACCATGAGGTGCATGCACACCATCACAGATGACCAAGCTTGGCATCAACTCATCACCTTCACCATCACAAGCATATCAAAGAGTTGGTCTCACCACAGGGGACCGAGTGTCAATGATGTCTTGCAAGGCTTGCTCAAGCCATGTTGTCTCACATGAGTACATGTGCATTGTAATGTTGAGTATTGTCAAGTGTAAGTCAAGTGTCAATAGTGGATGTAATAATCATAGAGTAGGTGAAGAGTCATGAGGGTAGTTGAATGGTCACAAAGGAGAATATCAAGGGTCAACCCACTCTTTGTTATAAATAGTCCCTCATAACTCATTGTAGAGCCTTTTGGTTACCCAAGCTTCTACTAAGACTATTTTGAAGAAGGCTTGGATAGTATTGTAACGCACCTTGGCTTCTCCACTGCATGGAGCTAGTACATCTCTTTGGAGGAGCAGGTGGATGTGGCTGTAACGTTCCATTGTTGGGGCTAGCAGGTTTACATGGATGTATTGTATGATTGTGACTTACACTTCTTTATATAATAAGAGCCAACACATTTTCATGGATATGTTGTTATTATAGTTGGACTGCTCCGGTTTCTTTAACGATATGTTTTGTTTAACTTACATACTTTTGTATGAACTCATTCACATGCAATTATATGAATCTTGTTGTTAATGTGTTGCATATGTTGTTAATGTTGTCACCATCCATGTCGACTGCTCTGCTGGACATCAGACAGACCTTTCACTTGAACCTTGCTATAACAACCATCACACTCATCTCAGACTGATCCGTGAGTGTTTTACGTGTTATCTTACCTTGTATGATGTGACTACCACATCCAAGTGGACTGCTCCACCAGAAGTTGTGCATGTCCTTTGTGTTGTTTGTTCCTAGCTGAGTTGGGACTGATCCCTTTCAACCTGAAACTCACCTTCACCTCCTTCCCCCTTCAAAGTGTTGGAACCTCTCATACACCTTCCTTGATTCACTGCATCAGTCATACCCTTCTTGCTAACAGAGTTATTCTACTTGCCTCTGTGCGACACCACGGTCAAGGCATTACCTTACGACCCACTGCTAGGACTCCTACACCAAATGGTCTAAGGTCTAATTGGGACTTCTTACCAAGGAGATCCCCTTGACATGTTGGCGGGTCCAGCACTGTCAACATTTCTGGCACTAGAAGGAGGGCCTAATGACAACTTGTGTCCTCTCATCCAGTTTTGAACCTTTGCATATCTTTCATGGAGTCTTGCACTCTTCTTCCCCAGAGGATTTTTTCGAATCGTGAAGATGTCTCCATCTCAGTGATGTTTTTCGATCTCTTGTCCACTCACATGTATGATGGTGAAGGTGAAGTGGCCTTGCTTGAGCACTTATATAACTTTCTTTTCATGATTTATGAGGGAGATGAGTTTTCTGACAAATAGGCCGGTTTTCTGCTTGCATACACACTTCGTGAATCTCCATTTCGTTGGGTGCTCAACCTACCAAATGACACTATGTAATCATTTGAGCACTTATGTGATCAAATTGAAGACACGTTCTATCATTTTTACCCAAACTATCTTGACCGAAAACTGTTATAGAAATGAAGGGCTCCGCATGAATCCGTTATTGATTTTTGGCAGCGCTTCTGTGACTTGCAGTTTCAATCTCCAAAGAGCCAGATGAAATTTTCTTATCTCTGGGACCGGTTCGAGTATTGCCTTAAGAAATCTGCCCATCCCAAGAGAAAACTTGATATCAAGCCTCGCTCAACATTCTTCATTGATGGAACTGTGCAATATCATGTGGGAGCGGGCACTCTCTCAACTGACTGTTCGCCTCCCTCTCATTCAGCAGCTCCACCACTGCCCAGTGATGTTGAGGATCATACTCACATACCTATTCATCCTTCACACTCTCCCAACATCACTCCACTCAATTTTCACGTAGATTTGGTTGTGAGTCCTTCGAGTTCTCATATGAATTCTTTTCTTTGACCTCCGTCTTCACACTCAGGTGTTCCTCCAAATGATGTTGTCTTGTGTTCATCCATTCCGGACTCTTCACTTGTTGTGAACGAGGAACAACCCACTGATAGAGTCGATGTTTCACAACCAACATGCACTGTCATTCATGAAGAGTATGAGTGGGAGCTTGAACATCAACACTCGAAGAAGGATGAATCCCTTTTTTCTAAGTCCTCTCCGTTCTTTCCTAACCTCTTTGGTGAACCTGTCATCCATGATTTTGCATGTGTATCTTCATTCACGGATGCACCCATTTGTTGATCACTCACAGGACTCACCAGATGTTATTCCATCATTCAACAATGGAGAGGATAAGTTACTCATTGAAAATCCACTTGATCCTTCATATGTCTTTTCCGAAAACACAGAGGATGATTTTGTTCACTTTTCATCTACCCCTCTGTGTGATTCATCCAACCATGAGGATGTCGACCAACATCCTGAATTTTATGATCTTGGTTGTCATAATCTCTTCACCTCATCATTTGATCATGATGTTGATTCACTCATTGTTAATCCATCTAAGCCACTGGTCTACGAAGATCCATCAATCATCGAAGTTGAAACCCTATAGACCGTCAAGGCACTTCAACCCGAACTAATGGTTATGTCAGGCCCTTGCTGCCTTGAGGTTGGTTTTGCTTATGATCAGGAAATTGTTCAAACACTCAAGGCTCCTCATCACTCATCTGTATGCACTCAAGATCAATCCAACACTCATATTTTACTTCCTCCACTTGAACTACACGATCCCATTTCTCATGCATTGGAGGAGTCTTACATTGCAAGCACTCGTGCATGACGCAAGTTATCTTTGTTTCTTTCGTTTGCTTGCATGTCACAGTCAAGAGTGTTCTTATGCTTCAAAGTTGCACATAGTGTCACACAACACCATGATAAGTCCGCGGACTACCCGTCATGCACATGCACTCACTTATGTCTCGTGGGCACTTTGAATCACGAAGTGTGGTTGTCTTCATTATCATATCTTTCTTGCTTGCTGGTTTGCACAACTGGGTTGCTCGCGGCCCGAGCCTTCACCGACATGGGTCTACGAATGCGCCAGTGGCTACATTGGAAGTATCACTTCACGTGATCAGGCCCATGTACCATTAGTGTAGTTGTAGGAGTAGTGTTAGCTTTCAGTTTTTTTCTTTCATGCTTGTTTGCTTACGTGATTTGTTTGCTTGTTTGTTTGATTTCTTGTTTGTTTACTTGTTTCGCTTTCATTTTTTCTTCTACTCTTGCTTTGCTATGTTGATTGTTAGTTCGTTCACTTGTTTCATTCATAGGTTAGTTTTGCATGAAACCATGTATGACTCTTAAAGCGAGCTAGGTAAAGTACAAGAGGGCTTGTACAACTATCACTACATGGTTATCTGTCATCTTTCCTTTGTATGATGAGCTTGTTACTTTTAGTCGATGATAATTCGAAGGAAAATACTTACTGTTCGAAGTGAACCTTGGTGTAAACACAACGCTTGCGTGCTAACTAGTGTCACCTTCTCTAGTCAATTGTTTTTGGGTTAACCCTTGTCAACTCAGTCAAGTAGAGTAAGGTAAGGGGGAAAATTCTTAACAGGCATGTCAGAGGTACAATAAACTACTTCTCTGCTAGTACAACCTGTTCTACTCTCAATAAGTCGGGATCCTTCTTACTCCTCTTAAATGAATAAGTGATATGCACAATGAAAAATGAAAAAATTAAAAGTAAAAAAAAATTAAAAAGTGAAAATGAATAAGGAAAAAGAAGAGAAAGGCTTCCTGCGTAGGGAGGTGATGCAAGTAACTCCATTGGGGTACTAACCAGGCTCACTGGAAACGAAGCCATGCTTGTGTTCCTATGTGACTCCACCGGGTTATCGTCCAGGCCTGCTGGCAGTGGAGCAACACTAGAGATGAAACTTAGACTCTGACGACTATACTGCTTGTGCACCTATATACCCCTCAACCCCAATCAAAAAAAAATTGTTTCCTTGGCTTGGAATGTGTGTCAATCGACCAAGGTTTTAGCAGATGTTGCATCTTACAATCAAGTTAGTGTGAAACCAAGATGAGCTGAAAACTAAACAATACTTTCGGAGGTGTTAGACTTACTTTTCACGAACAAGGTCCATTCAAAACACTGGAGTTCTACTAGTGTGTCACCAAGTGTTGTAACGGATACAACCACCCTCCAAAATTTTTCCTTAGCCTCGTTTTGGAGCCTCCCTTCCAACCTTCACAGCAGTTTGCCTTGCTTCATCAAGTTCAAAAGCTTCAGTGTCTTTCTTGCACAAAGGTAGCCTATCGGTCACATCTTGATCCATTCCCCTCACAGGCTGTTCCCCCGGACATGGTCCAGCTACACACTAAGTAGGCTCCCCTTGAAAATTAAGCATTTCTGGAGGGCAACCAGCCTTCCCTCCAGAAATTACGCAATCCTCTCTGGCAACCTACTCGGCTCCAGGATTGCGCAATCTTGCCTACCAACACTCCTAGCAGGATTTAAGCAAATTTTCCCAGCAGTAGGCTATTCAACCCAATATTTGCGCAAATCTAGGCAGTAGTCAGCTGCTCTGCCCAGAAATTGTGCAAATCTCTTGGGTAGCAGCCCAGCTCCTAGCCAGAAATGTGCATTTTTCTCCAGCAGTCGAGCAGTCTCTTACATGTGCAGCTGAGTTGATCAGTTCCCTCCGAGACTGAGCAAAACATATTTGCATGCATGGGCTACTTCTCCCAAGGTAGAATGCAAAGGCATCCCTTGTTTCAGGGATCTATGTTTAGCAGTTGGAGGTTACATGCAAGGAGAAATTCTGAAACCTCCCACCAAGTGTCACTTCCCCTAAGTTCGTGGCATGTGTGTCACAACCTCGATGTTATCAAAACTCATCAACCAGACACTGTAGAGCTCATTCCTCACATCAACCTTGCAACTCTGACATCCCATATCACATCTAGGAGTAGTTGGCATGTTCAGCTCAGTTGTTTTGGGATAAGTCTGCTTCTCATGCCTTGTGCTGCATTTTTGTTGCTTTTATGTTTTCACTTTTGGGAGTATTATTTGCTTGATTTCTTTGAATGCTTGCTTTCTTTTACATATATACTAGCTTTTCCTAGCTTTGTTTCAGTTCTCATTGATATCTCACTATTGTCGCATGCATGGAACTACTTTTCACAGGCGTTCGCCCAACCGGAGAACTGCCTCACCCACATGCATATTGATCTGTTTGTTGAATCTTTCATTCATGTTTTGCATGCACTGTCAATCACTTCTTCTATCACTTAGTGTCACCATGCATTCACTGACTTACTTGCTTTCAGTTTCCCGTTGGCGAGTCGAGCCAACCTTGGCCCGAGCTCTGCCTCCACCAAGCCTACAATGCACAATCTATGGAAGGAAGGCTCGCCTTCCTCTCCAGAAATATGCATTCATGCCTAGCATTAGCCTCGAGGACTAATTTGCGCATTTCTGGAGGACAATGGCTACATGGCCCAAGAAATTGCACAAATTTGTCCCTGGGCCAGCAGTCCTTCCCAACTAGAATTGCACATTGCGGAATCCCCGCAGTCAGCAACCAGACTGGACTGTGCATTCTATAGTTCCAACAATCAGTCAGTCTCCTAGTAGCCCAGACTGTGCCTTGTGCAGTCTTGGCAGTCGGTATCCCGACCTCTCAGCCGAAATTGTGCAACCTTCATGATCATTCACCCAAGTATGTTGCAAGTCAATTCTCATGTTTATTTGGGTTTTCGACTGATAGATTTCTTGCCATGAATGTTTCCATTTCTCCAGGTATCGTAGGTTTTCATCTGTCTCTCAGCAGTACAGGTACAATGGTTTCAGGGGAGTAGAGAGGAAGACACCGTTCAAAACACACTTGGGGATGCAGTCGATCAAGTGTCTATGGACTTGCCTACACACTAAGACATCAAGTTGTTCATAGACAAGGACATCAAGATATGATAGTAGCATCATCACAATGAGAAGCATCATGAATAGTGGCTGAAGACATCATACCAAATGCAACGAATACAAGAGGGGGGTTGTTGACAACACGGAGGCGGAATAAGGTTGCAAGCGCAAGTAGGTCCATTGATGATGAAAGCAACTTTGGAGACTTCAGATATGAAGTGATGACACAACATGAAGATCGTGCAAAGGTAGAAGATGAAACAAAGAAGGAGTTAAATGTACTGAAGCAACAACTCAGGAAGAACATGAAGCTGCACAGATAGACGAATGAGTTGCAACAAGAACAGGAACAACAGTGGAAACAACATGCACTCATGGATGAAACTACACCCATACAAGTTAAGGATCCATCCCAACAGCCGAAACAGAGGAGACATGGTGAGAAGTCTTGTTGATCCCATGCAAGGGTGTCATCAGCATGCATGTAATTGAGTGCATGCATGCAATCCAACCAATTAAACACACTCACCAGGGTGAAGACAAGAAGCAAGTCCAACTAGGTCTGAACATGTACTTCGGAAAGTTGATGTGCATGACCACCAGCACACACTTGAAGATCAACATGGACATTATGCATCAGTGTGGTGCCAGTTCAGCTGTACCCAAGAAGACCATTCACATGTTAGCAGACGAGTTGGATGAAGGAGCCGAACCAATGCACCGATTGCAATGGAGGTAAGAGTTCGCTTCAGCAAGATGTCACCATGAGGTGCATGCACACCATCACGGATGACCAAGCTTGGCATCAACTCACCACCTTCACCATCACAAGTATGTCAAAGAGTTGGTCTCACCATAGCAAACCGCATGTCATTGATTTCTTGCAAGGCTTGCTCAAGCCATGTTGTCTCACATGAGTACATGTGCATCGTAATGTTGAGTCATGTCAATTGTAAGTCAAGTGTCAATAGTGGATGTAACAGTCATAGAGTAGGTAAAGAGTCATGAGGGTAGTTGAATGGTCACAAAGGGGAATGTCAAGGGTCACCCCAGCGTTTGCTATAAATAGTCCCTCATAACTCATTGTAGAGGCTTTTGGTCAGCCAAGCTTCTACTAAGACTATTTTGAAGAAGACTTGGATAGTATTGTAATGCACCTTGGCTTCTCCACTACACGAAGCTAGTACATCTATTTGGAGGAGTAGGTGGATGTGGCTGTAACGTTCCACTGTTTGGGCTAGCAGGTTTACATGGATGTATTGCATGATTGTGACTTACACTTCTTTATATAATAAGAGCCAACACATTTTCATGCATATGTTGTTATAGCAGTTGGACTGCTCCGGTTTCTTTAACAATATGTGTTGTTTAACTTACGTACTTGTGTATGAATTGATTCACATGCAATTATATGAATCTTGTTGTAAATGTGTTGCATATGTTGTTAATTCAATCACCGTCTGTGTCAACTACTCTACCGGACATCAAACAGACCTTTCACTTGAACCTTGCTATAACAATCGTCACACTCGTCTCAGACTGATCCGTGAGTGTTGTATGTGTTATCTTACCTTGTATGATGTGATTGTTGCATCTAAGTGGATTGCTCCACCAGAAGTTGTGCATGTCCTTTGTGTTGTGTGTTCCTAGCCGAGTTGGGATTGATCCCTTTCAACTTGGAACTCACCTTCACCTCCTTCCCCCTTCGAAGTGTTGGAACCTCTCATACACCTTCCTTGACTCACTGCATCAGTCACACCCTTGCTGCTGATAGAGTTATTCTACTTGCCTTTGTGTGACACCGCGGTCAAGGCATTACCTTACGACCCACTGCTGGGACTCCTACACCAAATAGTCTGAGGTCTAAATGGGACTTCTTATCGGGAAGATCCCCTTGACATGTTGGTGGGTCCAACACTATCAACATTTCTGGCGCTAGAAGGAGGGCCTGATGACAACTTGTGTCCTCTCATCTAGTTTTTAACCTTTGCATATCTTTCATGGAGTCTTGCACTCTTCTTCCCCCGAGGTTTTTTTCGAATCGTGAAGATGTCTCCATCTCGGGGAAGTTTTTCGATTTCTTGTCCACTCACACGTATGATGGTGAAGGCGAAGTGGCCTGGCCTGAGCACTTATATAACTTTCTTTTCATGATTTATGAGGAAGATGAGTTTTCTAACGAATAGGCCAGTTTGTTGCTTGCATACACACTTCGCAAATCTCCATTTCGTTGGGTGCTCAGCCTACCGGCTGACACCATGCACTCATTTGAGCACTTCTGTGATCTCATTGAAGACACGTTCTATCATTTTGATCCAGACTATCTTGACCAGAAACTGTTACAGCAACAGAGGGCTCTGCATGAATTTGTTATTGATTTTTAGTAGCGTTTCTGTGACTTGCAGTTTGAAGCTCTAAAGAGCCAGATGAAATTTTCTTATCTTTGGGACTGGTTCGAGTATTGCCTTAAGAAATCTTCCCATCCCAAGAGGAAGCTTGATATCAAGCCTCACTCAACATTCTTCGTTAATGGAACTGTGCAATCTCATGTGGGAGCGGGCACTCTCTCAACTAACTGTCTACCTCCCTCTCATTCAGCAGCTCCACCACTGCCCAGTGATGTCGAGGATCATGCTCACACACTTGTTCATCTTTCACAATCTCCCAACATCACTCCACTCGATTTTCACGTAGATTTGGTTGTGATTCCTTTGAGTTCTCATATGAATTATTTTCTTTGACCTCCATCTTCACACTCAGGTGTTCCTCCGGATGATGCTTCCTTGTGTTCGTCCATTCCGAACTCTTCACTTGTTGTGAACGAGGAACAACCCATTGACGGAATCAGTGTTGCACAACCAACATGAATTGTCATTCATCAAGAGTATGAGTGGGAGCTTGAACATCAACACTCGACGAAGGATGACTACCTTCTATCTAAGTCCCCTCCATTCTTTCCTAACCTCTTTGGTGAACTTGCCATCCATGATTTTGCATGTGTATCTTCATCCATAGATGCACCCATTTTTTATTACTCACAAGACTCAACAAATGTTAGTCCATCATTCGACAACGGAGAGGATAACTTACCCGTTGAAAATCCACTTGATCCTTCATATGTCTTTTCTAGAAACACAGAGGATGAGTTTGTTCACTTTTCATCTACCCCTTTGTGTGATTCATCCAACCATGAGGATGCCAACAAACATCATGACTTTTTTTATCTTGGTTGTCATGATCTCTTCACCTCATCATCTGATCATGACGTTGATTCACTCATTCTTAATCCGTCTAAGCCACTAGTCTACGAAGATCCATTTATCAACGAAGTCGAAACCCCATAGACCATCGAGGCACTTTAGCCTAAGCTGATGGTTATGTCAGGCCCTTGTTGTCTTGAGGTTGGTTTCACTTCTGATCAGTAAATTTTTCAAACACTCAAGGCTCCTCATCACTCATTTGTATGCACTCAAGATCAATCCAACAATAAGATTTCACTTCCTCCACTCGAACTACATGATCCCATTGCTCATGCATTGGAGGAGTCTTACATTGCAAGCAATCGTGTGTGATGCAATTTATCTTTGTTTCTTTCGTTTGCTTTCATGTCATAGTCAAGAGTGTGCTTATGATTCAAAGTTGCACATAGTGTCACACAACACCATGATAAGTCTGCAGATTACCCGTCATGCACATGCACTCACTTTTGGCCCGTGGCCACTTTGAATCACGAAGTGTGGTTGTCTTCATTGTTATATATTTCATGCTTGTTGGTTCCAACAACTGGGTTTCTCGCGGACCAAGCCTTCACCAACATGGGTCTACCAATGCATCGGTGGTTTCATTGGAAGTATCACTTCACGTGATCAGGCCCATGTACCGTTAGTGTAGGAGTAAGAGTAGTGTTTGCTTTCAGTTGTTTGCTTGCATGCTTGTTCGCCTACGTGATTTGTTTGCTTGTTTGTTTACTTTCTTCGCTTTCATTTTTGCTTCTACTCTTGCTTTACTTTGTTGATTTTTAGTTTGTTTGCTTGTTTCATTCATAGGTTAGTTTTGAATGAATCCATGTATGACTCTTGAAGCGAGCTGGGTAAAGTACAAGAGGGCTTGTACAACTATAGCTACATGGTTATCTATCATCTTGCCTTTGTATGATGAGCTTGTTACTTTTAGTCCATGATACATTGAAGGAAAATACGTACTCTTTGAAGAGAACCTTGGTGTAAACACAACGCTTGTGCGCTAACTAGTGTCACCTTCTCTAGTCGATTGTTTTTGGGTTAACCCTTGTCAGCTCAGTCAAGTAGAGTAAGGTAAGGGGGAAAAAGCTTAACAGGCACGTCAGAGGTACAATAAACTACTTCTCTATAGGAACAACCTCTTCTGCTCTGAATAAGTTGAGATCCCTCTTCCGCCTCTTAAATGAATAAGTGTTATGCAAAGTGAAAAATGAAAAAATGAAAATGAATAAGGTGAAAGAAGAGAAAGGCTTCCTATGCAGGGAGGTGATGCAAGTAACTCCATTGGGGAACTGACCGGGCTCGTTGGTAGCGGAGCCATGCTTGTGTTCCTATGTGACTCTAGATTCGTGGCATGTGTGTCACAACCTCGATGTTATCAAAACTCATCAACTAGATGCTGCAGAGCTCATTCCTCACATCAACCTTGCAGCTCTGACATCCCACATCACATCTAGGAGCAGTTGGCACTTTCAGCTCAGCTATTTTGGAGTAAGCCCGATTCCCATGCCTTGTGCTGCATTTCTGTCACTTTTGTGTTTTCTCTTGTGGGAGTACTGTTTGCTTCATTTCTTTGAATGCTTGTTGTCATTTACATATATACTAGCTTGTCCTAGCTTTGTTTCATTTTTCATTGCTATCTCACTATTGTCACATGAATGAAATTGTTTTGCATGGACGTTCACCCAATTGGAGAATTGCCTCACCCACATGCATGTTGATCTGTTTGTTGAATCTTTCATTCATGTTTTGCATGCACTGTCAATCACTTTTGCTATCACTTAGTGTCACCATGCATTCACTGACTTACTTGCTTTCAGTTACCCATCGGCGAGTCGGGGCATCCTTGGCCCGGGCTCTACCTCCACCAAGGCTGCATTGTGCAATCTGGGGAAGGAAGGCTCACCTTCCTCTCCAGAAATTCACATTCCTACCCAGCACTGGCCTCTAGGACTAATTTTCGCATTTCTGGAGGACAGTGGCTACTTGGCCCAAGAAATTTCACAAATCTATCCCTGGGCCAACAGTCTTTCCCATTGCACAATCCCAAGTCAGCAGCCAAACTGGACTGTGCATTGCGCAGTTCCAACAGTTAGTTCAATCTCCCGACCTCACAACCAAAATTGTGCAACCTTCATGATCATTCACGCAGGTATGTTTCCAGTCAGTTCTCATGTTCATTTTGGTTTTAGACTGATAGATTGCTTTCCATAAGTGTTGCAATGTCTCCAGGTATTGTAGATGTTCATCTACGTCTCAACAATAAAGGTACAATGGTTTCCAGGGGAGCAGAGATGAAGACACTGTTCATAACACACTTGGGGCTGCAGTCGATCAAGTGTCTATGGACTTGCCTACCCACAAAGACATCAAGTTGTTCATAGACAAGGACATCAAGATATGATAGCAGCAACATCACAACGAGCAGCGTCATGAACAGCAGTTGAAGATAGCATACCAAATGCAACGAATGCAAGAGGGGGGTTGTTGACAACATGGAGGCGGAACAAGGTTTCAAGCTCAAGCAGGTCCATTGATGGTGAAATGAACTTTGGATACTTCGGCTATGAAGTGGTGGCATGAAATGAAGATCACGTGAAGGAATAAGATGGAACAAAGAAGGAGTTGCATGTGCTGAAGCAACAACTCAGGAAGAACATGAAGCTACACAGACAGACGAATGAGTTGCAACAAGAACAGGAACAACAACAGGGGTAAAATGAACTCACGGATGAAACTACACCCGTACAAGTTAAGGATCCATCCCAGTAGCTAACAGAGAGAATAAATGGGGAGAAGTGTTGTTGATCACATGAAAGGGATACAACAACATTCATGTCATTGAATGCACACATGAAATCCAACCCATTCAAAACACTCACCAAGGCGAAGACAAGAAGCAAGTCCAACTGGGGCTGAACATGTACTTTGGCAAGTTGATGCACATGACCACTAGCACACACTTGAAGATCAACATAGACACTATGCATTAGTGTGTTTTCGGTTCAACCATACCCAAGAAGACCATGCATGTGTTAGTAGGCGAGTTGGATGAAGGAGCCGAACTAATGCACCAGTTGCAACAGAGGCAAGATTTCGCTTCAACAAGATGTCACCATGAGGTGCATGCACACCATTACGGACAACCAAATTTGGCATCATCTCACCACCTTCACCATCACAAGCATGTCAAAGAGTTGGTCTTGTTAGCTTTGCTGTACAAAAGAATCAAAAATGGATTCAAACACTCTCAAAGGCTGCAAATATACTTATAATCATGCCAAAGGATCCATTGATGCTGTCGAAATCCTCAAATTATGGCTAAAGGCTTTCCACCGATTGAAAAAGTTGCAAGAGAAAAGCCCTTTGGAGGGAAAAATTACACTATCGGGAGGCAAAATTGCTCTAAAATCATAAAAAAATTCAAAAAGCAGGCTTAGAGGTCCGAAATCATATCAGCCGTTGGATCTGGCCAATCAACGATCCAAATCACGTCGGCATATCGTAGATCGGGGGATGGCAGTGGCAGCGACGTGATATACTCGTCGATGAGCGATTGCTGATATCGCATCGGCATATCGCTATCAACATTGTGAAAGGGGCAAGTGCAATGGCGATGGGCCAAACCCGATGGCCATACAACGCTACATTCTATATTATTTCAGGTCCGCAGCGATCGCCGATATCGCATCGGCGCTTTCAAAGGGGGCGGGCCTTTCGCACATATATATGCCTCCGATCCGATGAGCCGAACCCGACGGGTATTCAACATTGTATTTCATGTTATTTCAGTTCCACCAGCGGCCTTTTTCGTTGGTTTTGGGCGCATTTTCTTTATTAAAGGAAATATAAAGAAATGCAAAGGATGCCTGGTGGGTGCGATTGCGATGGGTTTTCGGATCCGAAAGCGTTCTAAAACATAATATATATACGATTCAGGTCCGCCAAAAGCAAATTTCCCATGTTTGCAACAGTGTTATGTTTTTCCAATTATAAGGAAAACCGCCAACCTTATCAGATCGCTTTTGCTCGGCAAAGTGGTTTTCGTACAAGCGAGCCCGATGCAATAGAACAGTGCCACGCGTCCTCTGTACGGTTCCAAAACAGCCTCTCTATCGGGACGTAAAGGACAGTCAGGAAAGGGCTCCCGATATGCACCTCAACCGTTCGATTTCTTGAGGGCAGATCAACGGTTGACGGACAGCAACCGGCCTGTAGCAAATAAATGTCATGTGGAGTAAAAGTTTGGTTGACCAGCGTAACAGAGTGATGGGCGGGAATGAACAGAGTGGCAGCATTTCACTGTTTTAAAGCCAAGCAGTCATGATTGAGCCGTCTTAATGATTCAGCAGTCGCCATTAATCAAAAGTATGGCCGAGGAGGAAGCGGGACATCGTTTATCTGATCAGTGCATTCAATGGTTATGGTTCCTTTGGTATTTCATGCCACCTGCTCAAAGAAGGACTGCAGAGCAACAGAGGGGTCAAATCCATTTACAGCACAGCCAGAGTTGTATCAACAACCCCATTTCTGAATATGAATATGGTTGGTGGCCATTTATGGGCTCCTCCACGCATGGTTTGACAGAGATGTTTTGTATTGTAACACTATATATACTCAGAACTCAGATGTAATGGATTGATGAGTGTTAGATGAAGAGAACCCTGTTGTAAGGTTCAACTTCTGGAGACTGTAACTACTTTGTAACCTGCAGCGTCTGGTCTTCATTTCCAGCTAATACAAGCTTCTTTTGTTGTTTATTGCTCACTTTCCACTTCTCTTTCTTGTTCCAGGTTGTGCCTGTTTGCATTTGTTCTATTGCTGTGAATGTTTAGCATCAGAGGGGCTGTCATCCCACCTCTGTGTTAGGATTTAGCATGTATCATAGAACATGTGTGCAGGTTTCTGTTGTTTAATGCATAGAGAGTTGTCATCCTGTCTGTGCATTAGAAACTAGATTTACAGACCTCTTAACTGGTTGCAGCCGGCCATCACAGGGTCCTGTGCATCTGCTGGTGTGGTCAGTCTTCTCCATTGTCACCTTATCCTCAAACTGTGAGTAATAGGTGGTTAAAAGCCTTGTAGTCTGGGGGTGTTCACCCATGTCTGGGGTCAATCATAGTAGAAGTGGTTATCTGGCTTGAATATGCAGCATTTGTTCCATTCATCCACCATTTATCCAACTATATTTGGTTGAATTTGTAATGTTCCCGAGCATCACCGATATGCAACCTAGGTGAGTTTCTTGGGGTGATAACATTAAATGGTGCCGTTGCCGGGGAGAAGAGAATCGAAGCTCAGCTTCCCTGGGAGACGACACAGCTTCAAGCTTTGATGACAGACAAGGTTTGAGCACAGATTTTGGTTGTAATCATCTGTCTGGCGACTCCACTGGAGGAAGGCCATCCTTTGGCGACTCCACACTGAAGTTCTGGTCTAGTTCGTGAAGCATGCTCGGAGAAATCTTCAGAAATCACTAGCTGGCCAGTGCCTGATCCTGAGAGGATCGATAAGCAGAAGAAACTTTGCGGAAGGGAGCATCAGGATCAGGTAAGCCTTAAAAATTCCATGTATCCCTGTTAGTGATTGTCACCTTTAGAGATTCATGCAGCTCCTTGTTATTCATTCCCCTTTTGGAATTCACTTCACAGAAAGAAGCTCCATGCTGTCCATTATATTCCTCTGTTTCTGCCATTCCATTCATTGATTCATTCTATTCGGTCCACCAGTATCTTTTTATCTTACCTCAGTCATGGCAAGCCAGCAAGCTCTTACAAAGATAGAAAGAATAGTTGCTACTAGGTATGGGCCCTTAGTTTTGCCTACCCCTTTGAATGCCATGCCTGTTGGAGATTATATGGAATATATGCCTAAGTTTACTGGTGCAAGAGTATCAGCTGAAGAGCACCTCGAATCTTTCTATTGTTACGCTGATAACCTAGATATCAATGAAGAGGATGTATGGATGAGGGTTTTTGTCCAAAACCTAGATGGGGAGGCTAGAAAATGGTTTAAAGAATTGCCCCCTAGGTCTATTGCAGATATTGGAGCCCTAGATGATGTATTTTTAAAGCACTGGGCAAGTAATAAAGATCTGCTCTATTATCATACTGAATTTGGGAACTTGCAGAGAGAAGATGGTGAACTGCTGTTTGATTTCAATATCAGATTCAATCAAATGTATAGCAGAATACCAGCTGAAATAAAACCTACCCCTTCTTCTGCCATGCTCACATATGCCAATGCCTTCGATTCTCAGTTCTGCCTGTTGTTAAGAGAAAGGAGATGTGCTTCTCTAGCTGATATGCAAGATGCAGCTTTTGAAGTTGAATCGAACATTCTAGCTGCAGAGAGACTCGAAGATGATGCCGAGTGCAGAAGTCAGGGAGGTGAATCCTCATCATCCTCAGAGCTTGAGATTGATAAATTAGCTAGGATGATCGAGCTTTTGACCTCTGAAGTTTCCAAATTAAAGGCTGAGCAGTATTCTAAGGAAGCAGGAGCTCCTTGTTCCATTTCTCTTCCAGCTCCAAATCTATATAAAGGAGCACAGGAGCAATTGCAGATTTTGCAGAGAAACAGAGATGTAAACGAGGATCAAAGGGTGAAGACCCTTTGTCAGGATATAGTCATGAAAGAAGATCTATTTGAAGAAGAGGAGGAGGTCCATGGTTTCGGAGGTGCTCCTTTCCTAACCAGAGCTGCATATGAAGAAGCAATAGCTAGTGGAACTGCTCGTGAGTTTGTTGTAGCTGCAGAACAACAAGCTGATCAGCAGCAGCAGATGGTAGCAGGTCCCTTCCTCCATGAATCTAAACCCGAAGCTAGTTCATCTTCACATGGCTATGTAGATCTGCAAATTTTCCAGCCTGCTTTTTTCCTCGGCCCGGTGATTAAAAAGGGAGAGGAAAACTCCCCATCATCTTTTGTCCCTATGTCTGCTCATCAGGAAAGCCCTCATTGCTGCCCTTGAACACTGAGGCAGAATATAATTCTATGGTCAAGGTTGAAACTGGTAATCTCAGCCTTGATATTCCAATGCCTGCCCAGAAGGCCTCCACAAAGATTGAAATGGCAGCTTATCAGATGACAGAGGAAGAAAATGCACAGTCATGGGACTCCTCCTTGGATGAGGGTTGTTTAAAGAAAGATTCAGGAGCAGAAAATGTCTCTGTGTCCCCTGCACAAGGATACAATGATTCATCTTTCATATTAGTTGTGCAGACTACAAAAGTCACAGACAAGTACACAACATACATGGTTATTCAGCAGGTGTACAAATGCTCCCATAAAGAACATCCAAGGAGGAGAATACGCAGAGGGGAAATGAAATTTGATCCCTACCTACCTGTCAAGCTCAAATGTCCTAAACTCTTTGAGGTAGAGGATCAAATCAATCCAGTCCTGCTGATCTATGATGAACCGGGATGAGAGCAGGAGAAACAATTTTGGTTGCCCTGCTAATGGGCAAATTTTGAAGTTTAAGTTTTCAGGCTTTTATGTTTGTAATTAAGTTCTTTTACAGTTTTATGTTGTATGCTTAATTGACTCCATGCCCAATGGACACTAGGCAAGTGTTTTTATAGCTGTTTTTGTATGAAGGCATTGGTCTGCAGGTTCTTGAGACCTCACAGGGAGGATCTCATCCCCAGAAGGAGCCAGTGTTAGATTTGCTATACAAAAGAATAAAAAATGGATTCAAACACTCTCAAAGGCTGCAAATATACTTATAATCATGCCAAAGGATCCATTGATGCTGTCGAAATCCTCAAATTATGGCTAAAGGCTTTCCACCGATTGAAAAAGTTGCAAGAGAAAAGCCCTTTGGAGGGCAGAATTACACTATCGAGAGGCACAATTGCTCTAAAATCATAAAAAAATTCAAAACGCAGGCTGAGAGGTCCGAAATCATATCAGCCGTTGGATCTGGCCGATCAACGGTCCAGCTCACGTCGGCATATCGCAGATCGGGGGATGGCAGTGGCAGCGACATGATATACTCGTCGATGAGCGATCGTCGATATCGCATCGGCATATCGCTATCGACATTGTCAAAGGGGCAGGTGCAATGGCGATGGGCCAGACCCGACGGCCATACAACACTACATTCTATATTATTTCGGGTCCGCAGCGATCGCCGATATCGCATTGGCGCTTTCAAAGGGGGCGGGCCTTTCGCACATATATATGCCTCCGATCCGATGAGCCGGACCCGACGGGTATTCAACATTGTATTTCATGTTATTTCAGTTCCACCAACGGCCTTTTTCGTTGGTTTTGGGCGCATTTTCTTTGTTAAAGGAAATATAAAGAAATGCAAAGGATGCCTGGTGGGTGCGATTGCGATGGGTTTTCGGATTCGAAAGGGTTCTAAAACATAATATATATATGATTCAAGTCTGCCAAAAGCAAATTTCCCATGTTTGCAGCAGTGTTATGTGTTTCCAATTATAAGGAAAACCGCCAACCTTATTGGACCACTTTTGCTCGGCAAAGTGGTCTTTGTACAAGCGAGCCCGATGCAATAGAATAGTGCCACGTGTCCTCTGTACGGTTCCAAAATAGCCTCTCTATCGAGACATAAAGGACAGTCAGGAAAGGGCTCCCGATATGCACCTCAACCGTTCGATTTCTTGAGGGCAGATCAACGGTTGACAGACAGCAACCGGCCTGCAGCAAATAAATGTCATGTGGAGTAAAAGTTTGGTTGACCAGCATAACAGAGTGATGGGCGGGAATGAACAGAGTGGTAGCATTTCACTGTTTTAAAGCCAAGCAGTCATGATTGAGCCGTCTTAATGATTCAGCAGCCGCCATTAATCAAAAGTATGGCCGAGGAGGAAGCGGGACATCGTTTATCTGATCAGTGCATTCAATGGTTATGGTTCCTTTGGTATTTCACGCCACCTGCTCAAAGGAGGACTGCAGAGCAACAGAGGGGTCAAATCCATTTACAGCACAGCCAGAGTTGTATCAACAACCCCATTTCTGAATATGAATATGGTTGGTGGCCATTTATGGGCTCCTCCACGCATGGTTTGACAGAGATGTTTTGTATTGTAACACTATATATACTCAGAACTCAGATGTAATGGATTGATGAGTGTTAGATGAAGAGAACCCTGTTGTAAGGTTCAACTTCTGGAGACTGTAACTACTTTGTAACTTGTAGCGTCTGGTCTTCATTTCCAGCTAATACAAGCTTCTTTTGTTGTTTATTGCTCACTTTCCACTTCTCTTTCTTGTTCCAGGCTATGCCTGTTTGCATTTGTTCTATTGTTGTGAATGTTTAACATCAGAGGGGCTGTCATCCCACCTCTCTGTTAGGATTTAGCATGTATCATAGGACATGTGTGCAGGTTTCTGTTGTTTAATGCATAGAGACCTGTCATCCTGTCTGTGCATTAGAAACTAGATTTACAGACCTCTTAACTGGTTGCAGCCGGCCATCACAGGGTCCTGTGCATCTGCTGGTGTGGTCAGTCTTCTCCATTGTCACCTTATCCTCAAACTGTGAGTAATAGGTGGTTAAAAGCCTTGTAGTATGGGGGTGTTCACCCATGTCTGGGGTCAATCATAGTAGAAGTGGTTATCTGGCTTGAATATGCAGCATTTGTTCCATTCATCCACCATTTATCCAACTATATTTGGTTGAATTTGTAATGTTCCCGAGCATCACCGATATGCAACCTAGGTGAGTTTCTTGGGGTGATAACAGGTCTCACCACAATGGACCAAGTGTCAGTGATGTCTTTCAAGGCTTGCTCAAGCCATGTTGTCTCACATGAGTACATGTGCATTGTAATGTTGAGTCATGTCAAGTGTAAGTCAAGTGTCAATAGTGGATGTAATAGTCATAGAGTAGGTGAAGAGTCATGAGGGTAGTTCAATGGTCAAAAAGGGGAATGTCAAGGGTCACCCCACCCTTTTCTATAAATAGTCCCTCATAACTCATTATAGAGGCTTTTGGTTAGCCAAGCTTCTACTAAGACTATTTTGAATAAGGCTTGGACAGTATTGTAACACACCTTGGCTTCTCCACTGCACAAAGCTAGTACATCTCTTTGGAGGAGTAGGCGGATGTGGCTGTAACGTTCCACTGTTAAGGCTAGTAGGTTTACATGGATGTATTGTATGATTGTGACTTACACTTCTTTATATAATAAGGGGCAGCACATTTTCATGCATATGTTGTTATTGTAGTTGGACTGCTCTGGTTGTTTTAATGACATGTGTTGTTTAACTTACGTACTTGTGTATGAACTGATTCACATGCAATTATATGAATCTTGTTCTAAATGTGTTGCATATGTTGTTAATGTTGTCACTGTTCGTGTTGACTGCTCTACCGGACATCAAACAAACCTTTCACTTGAACCTTGCTATAACAACCGTCACACTCGTCTCAGACTAATAAGTGAGTGTTGTACATGTTATCTTGCCTTGTATGATGTGATTGCCGCATCTGAGTGGACTGCTCCACCAAAATCTGTGCATGTCCTTTGTGTTGTGTGTTCCTAGTCGAGTTGGGACTGATCCCTTTCAACCTGGAACTCACCTTCACCTCCTTCCCCCTTCGAAGTGTTGGAACCTCTCATACACCTTCCTTAAATCAGTACATTAGTCACACCCTTACTACTGACAGAGTTATTCTACTTACCTCTTTGCGACACTGTGGTCAAGGCATTACCTTACGACCCACTGCTGGGACTCCTACACCAAATAGTATGAGGTATAATTGGGACTTCTTATCGGGAATATCCCCTTGACATGTTGGTAGGTCCAGCATAGTCAACATTTCTAGCACTAGAAGGAGGGCCTGATGACATGTTGTGTCCTCTCATCCAGTTTTGAACCTTTACATATCTTTCATGGAATCTTGCACTCTTCCTCCCCTAAGGTGTTTTTTGAATCGTGAAGATGTCTCCATATTAGGGAAGTTTTTCGATCTCTTGTCCACTCACATGTATGATGGTGAAGGCAAAGTGGCCTGCACTGAGCACTTATATAAATTTATTTTCATGATTTATGAGGAAGATGAGTTTTCTGATGAACAAGCCAGTTTGTTGCTTACATACACACTTTGCAAATCTCCATTTCGTTGGGTGCTCAACCTATCGAATGACACCGTGCACTAATTTGAGCACTTCTGTGATCTCATTGAAGACATGTTCTATCATTTTGATCTAGACTATCATGACCAGAAACTGTTACAGCAACGGAGGGCTCCACATGAATCTGTTATTGATTTTTGGTAGCGCTTCTGTGACTTGCAGTTTCAAGCTCCGAAGAGCTAGATGAAATTTGCTTATCTTTGGGACTGGTTCGAGTATTGCCTTAAGAAATTTTCCCATCCGAAGAGGAAGCTTGATATCAAGCCTCACTCAAAATTCTTCATTGATGGAACTATGAAATCTCATGTGGGAGCGGGCACTCTCTCAACTGACTATCTACCTCCTTCTCATTCAGCAACTCCACCACTGCCCAGTGATGTTGAGGATCATGCTCACATGCCTATTCATCCTTCACACTCTCCCAACATCACTCCACTCGATTTTCACGCAGATTTGGTTTTGAGTCCTTCGAGTTCTCATATGCATTCTTTTCTTCGACCTCCGTCTTCACACTCAGGTGTTCCTCTGGATGATGTTGTCTTGTGTTCATCCATTCTGAACTCTTCACTTGTTGTGAATGAGGAACAACCGAATGATGGATTCGGTGTTACACAACCAACATGCGCTGTTATTCATGAAGAGTATGAGTGGGAGATTGAACATCAACACTCGACGAAGGATGACTCCCTTTTTCTGAGTCCCCTTCGTTCTTTCCTAACCTCTTTGGTGAACTTGCCATCCATGATTTTTCATGTGTATCTTCATCCACAGATGCACCCATTGTGGATTACTTGCAGGGCTCACCAGATGTTAGTCCATCACTTGACAACGAAGAGGATAAGTTACTCGTTGAAAGTACACTTGATCCTTCATATGTCTTTTCTAGAAATACAGAGGATGAGTTTGTTCACTTTTCATCTACCCCTCTGTGTGATTCATCCAACCATGAGGATGCCGACCAACATCATGAATTTTCTGATCTTGGTTGTCGTGATCTCTTGACCTCATCATCCGATCAGGATGTTGATTCCCTCATGGTTAATCCGTCTAAGCCACTAGTCTATGAAGGTCCATCTATCAATGAAGTTGAAACCCCACAGATCATCGAGGCACTTCAGCCCGAGCTGATGGTCATGTCAGACCCTCGTTGTCTTGAGGTTGGTTTTGATTCTGATCAGGAAATTGTTCAAAAACTCAAGGCTCCTCATCACTCATCTGTATGCACTCAAGATCAATCCAACACTTAGATTTTACTTCCTCCACTCGAACTATACAATCCCATTGCCCATGCTTCGGAGGAGTCTTACATTACAAGAATTCATGCGCGATACAAGTTATCTTTGTTTCTTTCGTTTGCTTGCATGTCATAGTTAAGAGTGTGCTTATGATTCAAAGTTGCACACAGTGTCTCACAACACCATGATAAGTCCGCAAACTTCCCGTCATGCACATGCACTCACTTATGGCCCGCGGGCACTTTGAATCACAAAGTGTTGTTGTCTTCATTGTTATATCTTTCTTTCTTGCTGGTTCGAACAAATGGGTTGCTCATGGACCAAGCCTTCACCAATGTGGGTCTACCAATGCACTAGTGGCTACATTGGAAGTATCACTTCATGTGATCAGGCCCATGTACAGTTAGTGTAGGAGTAGGAGTAGTGTTTTCTTTCAGTTGTTTGCTTGCATGCTTTTTTGCTTACATGATTTGTTTGCTTGTTTGCTTATTTGTTTACTTGCTTTGCTTTCATTTTTTGTCATACTCTTGCATTACTTTGTTGATTTTTATTTCGTTTGCTTGTTTCGTTCATAGGTTAGTTTTGCATGAAACCATGTATGACTCTTGAAATGAGCTAGGTAAAGTAAAAGAGGGCTTGTACAACTATCACTACATGGTTATTTGTCATCTTGCCTCTGTATGATGAGCTTGTTACTTTTAGTCCATGATATGTCGAAGGAAAATACGTATTGTTCGAAGAGAGCCTTGGTGTAAACACAGCGCTTGCACGCTAACTAGTGTCACCTTCTCTAGTCAATTGTTTTTTGGTTAATCCTTGTTAGTTGAGTCAAGTAGAGTAAGGTAAGGGGGAAAGCCTTAACGGGCATGTCAGAGGTACAATAAACTACTTCTTGGCTGGAAAAACCTCTTATACTCTCAATAAGTCGAGATCCCTCTTCCGCATCTTACATGAATAAGTGATATGCACAGTGAAAAATGAGAAAATGAAAAGTGAAAAAAAAATCAAAAATGAAAATGAATAAGGCGAAAGAAGAGAAAGGCTTCCTGCACAAGGAGGTGATGCAAGTAACTCTGTCAGGGTACTAACCGGGCTCGCTGGAAGCGAAGCCATGCTTGTGTTCCTATGTGACTCCACCAGGGTACTGTCCAGGCCTGATGGCAGTGGGGCAACACCAGAGATGAAACTTCGACTCTACGACTATACTACTTGTGCACCTATGTACCCCTCAACCCCAATCGAAAAAATTGTGTTGCCTTAGCTTGGAATGTGTGTCAATCAACCAAGGGTTTGGTAGATGCTGCATCTTACAATCAAGTTAGTGTGAAACCAAGATGTGGTGAAAACTGAACAATACTTCCGGAGGTGTTAGACTTGCTTTTCATGAACAAGGTCCATTTAGAGAGCTGGAGTTCTACCAGTGTGTCTTCAAGTGTTGTAGGAGCTACAACCATCCTCTAAAATTTTGCCTTAGCCTCATTTTGGAGCCTCCCTTGCAACCTTCATAGCAGCTTGTGTTGCTTCGTCAAGTTCACAAGCTTCAGTGTCTTTCTTGCACAAAGGAAGCCTATCTGTCACAGCTTGATCCATTCCCCTCACAGGCTGTTCACCCAGACTTGGTCCAGTTGTAGGCTAAGAAGCTTCCCCTTGAAAATTGTGCATTTCTAGAGGGAAACCAGCCTTCCCTCTAGATATTGTGTAATCCTCTCTGGCAGCCTACTAGGCTCCAGGATTAAGCAATCCTACCTACCAACACTCCTAGCAGGATTTGCATAAATTTTCCCAGCAGCAGGCTATTTAGCCTAGCATTTGTGCAAATCTGGGCAGCATTCAGCTGCTCTGCCCAGAAATTGCACAAATCTCCTGGGCAACCAGCCTAGCTCCCAGCCAGAAATGCACATTTTTCTCCAGCAGTCAAGCAGTCTCTTGCATGTGCAGTTGACTTGACCGATTCCCTCTGAGACTGAGAAAAATAGACTTGCATGCATGGGATACTTCTCCCAATGCAGCATGCAAAGGCATCCCTTGTTTCAGGGATCTATGTTTAGCAGTTGAAGGTCACATGCAAGGAACAATTCCAAAACCTCCCACCAAGTGTCGCTTCCCCTATATTCATGGCATGCACGTCACAACCTTGATGTTATCAAAACTCATCAACTGGATGCTACATAGCTCATTCGTCACATCAACCTTGCAGCTCTAACATCCCACATCACATCTAGGAGTAGTGAGCACATTTAGCTCAGTTGTTTTGGAATAAGCCCGCTTCCCATGCCTTGTGCTGCATTTCTGTCACTTTTGTGTTTTCTCTTGTGGGAGTAACGTTTGCTTCATTTCTTTGAATGCTTGTTGTCGTTTACATATATACTAGCTTGTCCTATCTTTGTTTCAATTTTCATTTCTATCTCACTGTTGTCGCATGAATGAAACTGTTTTGCGCGGACGTTCGCCCAACCGACGAACTGCCACACCCACATGCATGTTGATCTGTTTGCTGAAGCTTTCATTCATGTTTTGCATGCACTGTCAATCACTTCTTCTATCACTTAGTGTCGCCATGCATTCACTAACTTACTTGCTTTCAGTTACCCATCGGCGAGTCGGGGCAACCTTGGCCTAGGCTCTACCTCCACCAAGGCTGCATTGCCCAATCTGGGGAAAGAAGGCTCACCTTCCTCTCCAGAAATGCACATTCTTTCCCAACACTGGCCTCAAGGAATAATTTGTGCATTTTTGGAGGATAGTTGCTGGTTTGCCCAAGAAATTGCATAAATCTATCCCTAGGCCAGCAGTCCTTCCCAACTGGAATTGCGCATTGCGGAATCCCAGTAGTCAGCGGGCAGACTGGACTATGCATTATGCAGTTCCAACAGTCAGTTAGTCTCCTAGCAACCCAGACTGTGCCTTGTGCAGTCTTGGTAGTCGATCTCCCAACCTCATGGTCGAAATTGTGTAACCTTCATGATCATTCACCCAGGTATGTTGCAAGTCATTTCTCATGTTCATTTTGGTTTTCGACTGATAGATTGCTTGCCATGAGTTTTGAAATGTCTCCAGGTATTGCAAGTGTTCATTTGCCTCCTAAAAGTACATGTACAATGGTTTCCAGGGGAATAGAGATGAAGACATCGTTTAGAACAAACTTGGGGATGCAGTCGATCAAGTGTCTATGGACTTGCCAACCCACGAAGGCATCAAGTTGTTCATAGAAAAGGACATCAAGATATGACAATAGCAACATCACAATGACCAGCATCATGAATAGCAACTGAAGAAAGCATACCAAATGCAACGAATGCAAGAGGGTGGTTGTTGACAACACAGAGGCGGAAGAAGGTTGCAAGCTCAAGTAGGTCCATTGATGATGAAAGCAACTTTGGAGACTTCGGCTATGAAGTGATGGCGCGACATGAAGATCGCGTGAAGGAAGAAGATGGAACAAAGAAGGAGTTGCATGTGCTAAAGAAAAAATTAGGAAGAACATGAAGCTGCACAGACACACGAATGATTTGCAACATGAACATGAACAATAGTGGGTGCAACATGCACTCATGGATGAAACTGCTCCCGTACAAGTTAAGGATCCATCCTAGCAGCTGACCCAGAGAAGACATGGTGAGAAGTGTTGTTGATCGCATTCAAGGGATTCAACAACATGCATGTCGCTGAGCGCACGCATGCAATCCAACCCATTCAAAACACTCACCAAGGTGAAGACAAGAAGCAAGTCCAATTGGGGCTGAACATGTACTTTGGAAAGTTAATGCGCATGACCACCAGCACACACTTGAAGATCAACACGAACACTATGCATCAGTGTGTTTTTGGTTCAACCATACCCAAGAAGACCATGCGCATATTAGCAGATGAGTTGGATGAAGGGGCCGAACCAATGCACTGGTTGCAACAAAGGCAAGAGTTCGCTTCAGCAAGATGTCACCATGAGGTGCACGCACACGATCACGGATGACCAATCTTGGCATCAGCTTGCCACCTTCACCATCACAAGCATGTCAAAGAGTTGGTCTCACCACAGCGGATCGAGTGTTAGTGATGTCTTTCAAGGCTTGCTCAAGCCATGTTGTCTCACATGAGTACATGTGCATTGTAATGTTGAGTCATGTCAAGTGTAAGTCAAGTGTCAATAGTGGATGTAACAATCATAGAGTAGGTGAAGAGTCATGAGGGTAGTTCAATGGTCGAAAAGGGGAATGTCAAGGGTCACCCCACCCTTTGCTATAAATAGTCCCTCATAACTCATTGTAGAGGCTTTTGGCCAACCAAGCTTCTACTAATACTATTTTGAAGAAGGCTTGGACAGTATTGTAACGCGCCTTAGCTTCTCCACTGCACGGAGCTAGTACATATCTTTGGAGGAGCAGGCGGATGTGGCTGTAACGTTCCACTGTTGGGGCTAGTAGGTTTACATGGATGTATTGTATGATTGTGACTTACACTTCTTTATATAATAAGAGCCAACATATTTTCATACATATGTTTTTATTGTAGTTAGACTGCTCCAGTTTCTTTAACGATATGTGTTGTTTAACTTATCTACTTGTGTATGAACTAATTCACATGCAATTATATGAATCTTGTTGTTAATGTGTTGCATATGTTGTTAATGTTGCCACTGTCCATGGCGACTGCTCTTCCAAACATCAGGCACACCTTTCACTTGAACATTGCTATAACAATCATCACACTCATCTCGGAATGATCTGTGAGCATTGTATCTGTTATCCTACCTTGTATGATGTGACTGCCACATCCGAGTGGACTGCTCCGCCGGAAGCTGTGCATGTCCTTTGTGTTGTGTGTTCCTAGCTGAGTTGGGATTAATCCCTTTCAACCTAGAACTCACTTTTTCCTCCTTCCCCCTTCTAAGTGTTGGAACCTCTCATACACCTTCCTAGATTCACTGCATCATTCACACCCTCACCGCTGACAGAGTTATTCTACTTGCCTCTGTGCGACACTGCGGTCAAGGCATTACCTTATGACCCATTGTTGGGACTCCTACACCAAACCATTTAAGGTCTAATTGGGACTTCTTACCGGGGAGATCCCCTTGACATGTTGGTGGGTCTAGCACCATCAACACAAATATACACAATACAACATGTACGATGTGTACACAATACGTCATGTGCACAACACCACCTGCATAACATGTACAAAACATCCAATGTACACAACACCACATGCACGATGTGTACAAAACATCCAATGTACACACCACCATTTGCACACAACACCACATGTACAACATGTACATAGCACCAAATGCACACAACACCACATTTACAACATGTACACAACACCATATGTACATAGCACTACATATCCCAATGCCTACAACACCATATGTACACAAAACTGCATATCCAACATGTCCATGGCACCATATATACACAACACCGCATATCCAACATGCCCATGGCACCATATGTACACAACACCGAATATACAACACGTACACAACACTCTATGTACACAATACCATATATGCAACATGCATGCAACATTATATGTACATAGTACCACATATGCAACATGAAAACAACACCATATATGAAACATGCACAAAACACCATAGGTACGTCATGTACAACAAATACACAACAGTAGTACTGCACATCTAGAAACCACACTGTCTCTACCAAGAAAACTTGCTTCTAGTGTCTCATCTATGCTTCTCCCAACATGCCGCAGACCGCACTGATTTCATTCTGCTGATGTACCCCTCAGCATTACCTGCCATAGCATAAACATAGACATAGTATAATCACATAATATCAATTCACATCCACATGATATTGACCTCATAGATATGTTAGGTTACTCTTCCCATTTGATTCTTCATAGCGAGGAACCTCTTCATGTCATTCACCTACGTAGGCAATCATTCCTCCACAAGAATGATCCCTGACATCACTATCAGACAACAAAATACATATATACATATATGCATATAAAAATTAGCATAAAACAATCATGATCCTCGAAACCCTATCAGACAACGACATGCATACATACATGTATACATATACAGTCATCAGCATAATCATGATCACAACATAATTACCAGGTATTATAAGGTCAAGGTTAAGAGAACTATTTTTATCCATGCACAACATTGATAACAACAGTTCCCAACATAACCAAGGCATTTGACGCCTAAATCCATTCACCTTACCTTTCCTGGTTACCTTTCTCATGACTATCGCGCCACCATTCATTTATCTAAATGGACCCAACCAATTAAACTGGTTGTCATACTTGTACCTTCAATTTCCCTTATACATGCACCGAGTTTCATTCAGGTCTTATATTACCTATTGGGTTTCATTCAACTCTCCCTAAGCTCCATTAAATTTCCTCTTTCCCAAACTAATTCTTAATACCCTCAAAACATGAAAGTTAAGAACCAGAAACAAGAAAAAGAAAACCATGAAATACCAATAGCAATACAACACCAAAAACAAAGTGGCAAGGCCTTGGACCAGACACAATCAAAACCCATAAATCAAGCTCGAACAAAGCACAAAATATTGAAGGCACAAAACTCCCAACAAACACCCTGACTCAATCCCATGGTTTCCCAATGCCTCCAAGGTAAATTCAACCTAAGACTTCTTCAATATTTCATTGCAATCTCTTTTTCCATGAAATACCAATATCATACTGCTATAAACACATAAAAATCAGTGTATAAATAAATATAACAATATACGAGTTATCTTACCTTATTATTTTAAGCACACTTCCTTGTAACTAAACACATCCATGTTGTCTCTCATGGAACTCCAATTCCTTGACGAATTGATCTATAACTAGAGACCAACTATTATACCTGTCAAATACATGTTCATTAATATAACACATATCCACATAACGCCAGATGAAATCAAGGTTAAGAAGACTTCCTGTATGAAAAGCACTCATTCTTTTGGAATTGTGGTTTCCAAACATAGTCAAAGGAATTCTTGCCCAATTCCTTTCTTTTACATTTTCCTTTTTGCAATTGAGTCTTTCTATGCATTAGCACATTCACCCAAATGTTATTTATATAAAAAAATCAACTATTACCTTCTCATGTTATTACCAATCATGTTGCGCTACAACTGCTCACACATGTTAGTCATATGTTCTAAGACGAAGACATCATATCTATTAGTTTGAAATCAACCTTTATCAAAACTAATATCCATGTCATAATCAATAGTCAAATCATAGTCATAAATCATAATACTACAACTAGCACATACTTGCGCTCAAGTGTATATCAACTTAATGTATCTCAGGGGAGGTTATCTTGTCTACAAAATCAATCTAGATTAGCATGATATAACTTCACAACACATCAATTCAAACATAAATAACGTCATGATATCCATAACAATAACTAGCTAACATGTTCACAACACAAACTCATAAACAATTTCCATTCATACATAACAATCACATATGCACAATCAGTCTAAATTAGTATGACATAATATCACAATATATTAACTCATACATGAATGTCATAACCACCAGCCTAGATCCATCTTAACTCTGGATATATCAAGCACCAAGAGGGATCAAATCTCTCGATGTGCAAAACTATTTTTTGAGTGAAAACTAAAGGAAAGGTTTTCACCTCGAGATATTTGATCCCTCTCAGCACTTGATAGATGCAGAGTTGAGATGGATCTAGGCTGGTTTCATTCATGTGTGACCAAAGAAAATCTAACGAAGATATGATTAATTTGATCAATAATATGTAAATTATTCTAATATTAATATAATCATTTTAAATATGCTAAATATGTCTGAGATTAATCTGGTCATTTTAATTTTAAATTTTCTTAGTTACCTCAGTTTGTTGAGATGATAAATATTGTTAATAAATTTAATGATGAAAAATGATAAAATAAAATTTTTAAATGTAAAGTGACAATGTAATAATGTTGAATGATAAAAAATGTGAATAATAAGAATATAGTCAATTACAAATAGTCTTCATTGTGATTAATCTCAAACTATTTTCTTCTACTATTCTTATTGTCACCCTTGTTACTTTTGTCATCTTTTCATATCGATTATATGAAAAGGACAGGTTAAATCATAAACCATTTAAATATTTAGCTCGAGCTATTGTAGTAAACATCATACCTTGTCTCTCTTTCTCTCCAATATTAATAGGTTGAATTACTATAACACAAAAATCAATGTACATTGTCAATAATTTTTTGTGCTTACACTGAAATAAATGCACAATGTTAATCCAATCACGTTAAAGTTAATGTACCATCATACATCCAATTACATCAAATCAGAAATCAACATCTACATTGAAACCAATGCATCAAATGCAAGTAATCAAATAAGATTAGAAAACAACATTTACACTGAAATCAATGCATCTAATGCAAACAATCAAATAGGATTAGAAATCAACATTTACACTCAAATCAATGCATATAGTGCAAGTAAGCAAATAGGATTATAAACCAACATCCACACTGAAATAAATGCATTTAATGAAAGCAATCAAATCGGATAAGAAATCGCCATCTGTAGTGAAATTAATGCATCTAGTGCAAGCAACCAAATATGATTAGGAATCATTTACATTGAAATCAATGCATCTAGTGCAAGCAATTCAATATTATTAGAAACTGACATCTACATTGAAATCAATGCATCTAGTGCAAGCAATCAAATAGGATTAGAAATCACCTTCTACACTGAAATCAATGAATTTAGTGCAAGCAATCAAATGGTATTAGAAATCATCTACATTGAAATCAATGCATCTAGTGCAAGAAATCAAATATCATTAGAAATCAATATCTACACTAAAATCATTGCATCTAGTGCAAGCAATCAAATAGGATTATAAATCACCATCTACATTGAAATCAATGCATATAGTGCAAGAAATCTTCTTCCCTCTCTCCCCTCTCCATCTATATCTATATGCCCCTAGATCTCTCATCATTTGTCTCTCTATCTCACCCCCCCAAACAAACATGATCCCTCACTCCATATCTATCAATATCTTTGTCCCTCCCTCCCTCTCTCCAACTCTCTCTTATTTGCTCTCTTCACTTTGCATCTATATCTCTATCTCTCTTTGTCTCTCTATATCACCCCAAAAACATACACTCTCTTTCTCCAACCTATCTATCTATCCCTCCCTCCTCCTCTCCCTCTCCCTCTCTCTTTCTCTCTCCCCCCCACTTCTATCTCTCTTCCCTCCTGTTGTCCTCTCCCCCTCTTTCTCCATCTTCCTTATCACTCCCTCTCTCTCTCTCCACATTTCTCTCTATTTTTATTTCTTCTTACCTCCCTCTCTCTCCCCCTCCAACTGAATATCTCTTCCCCTCCCTCTCTCCACTCTCTCTTCCTCTGTCTCTCTCCATTTCTCTCCCACCTCTCTCTCTCACTCTCTCTCTCTGCCTCTCTCTATATCTTCACCCTCCAACTCTACTACTATATCTCTCCCTCTCTCCTTTATCCTTCTCTCCCCATTCACTCCATCTCTCCTTCTTTGTCTCTTTATCTCTTCCCCAAACATACACACTCTCTCTCTATCTCTCCCTTGTCACTCCCTCTCTCTCTCCACTTCTCACTCTCTATGTATTTCTTCATCCCTCCCTCTATCCCCCTCCAACTCCATCTCCCTATCCCTCCCTCTATTCTCCTCTCTCTCATGTTTGCTCTCTTGTACTTCCTCTCTCTCCCTTTCTCTCCTACCTCCATCTCTCTTCCCCCATCACTCTCTCTCTCTCTCTTTTCCCTCCAATCCTCTCTCTTCCCCAATCACTCTCCTCCTCTCTCTCAATTCATGTCTCTCATTCTTCCTATCTCTCCCTTTCTCTCCTACCTCACTCTCTCTTCCCCCATCTCTCTCTCTCTCTCTCTCTCTCTCTCTCTCTCTCTCTCTCTCTCTCTCTCTTTATGTTACTATATCCCTCCCTCTCTCCTTCTCTCCCCCCTTCTCTCTATCTCTCCTTCTTTGTCTCTTTATCTCACCCCTAAACATACACACACACTCTCTCTCCATCTCTCCCTTGTCACTCCCTCTCTCTCTCCAATTCTCACTCTCTATGTATTTATTCTTCCATCCCTCTCTCTCCATCCAACTCCATCTCTCTGTCCCTCCCTCTCTCCTACTCTCTCTCAAGTCCTCTCTCTCCCTTTCTCTCCTACCTCCCTCTCTCTTCCCCCATCTCTCTCTCTCTTTTCCCTCCAATACTCTCACTATCTCCCTCCCTCTCCCCTTCTCTCTCTTCTCCCTCCATATTTGTGTCTCCCTCTCCCTCTCTTACCCTTCCATACCTCTTCATCCCCCCATCTTACCCTTCTTGATGGGCCATCTACATGTTAATTGTCTGAGTCAATTTTTGTCGGGTTGACATTCTTTCTGGAGTTGCACACGACTGATTTCAACCAAGGTTCATGACAAGACAGTGTCGATTGATCAGCCGCAGGATAATCCAAGTATTCATGTTCCTAATATTGATCTTAATTCATCCCTTGAGCTTGTTTCCTCTACTACCTTATCTCCATATGTATTTCTAGATAGGGTTTCTCAAGAATGAACTTTTCCTTCACCTACTGCCAAGTTATCTGAGACTCCTCCACTTTTTTTTCATGACCTGCCATCAGCCTCCAACTCTCTTCCTCTTTCTCCACTAGGGCCTCTGGCTCCTCCTACCTCAGCTATACAGTTCATCCTTGCCTCCCCTAACTCTCCCACCTCTCGAGACAAACAATTGGAAGCCCTATCCTTCACAGAATCTTTTGGGATGGAACCTTTGTCCATTAAGAAATCATTCTTCCATCTGAGGGAGGTGACTAGGAAAGGTCCCACTTCCTCAACCAACTATCCAATCCTCCCATCCTTGGAAAAAGAAATCTGCCAAGTACAAGAAACTATCATCATGCTTGTATATGGCTTTGCCTCTGGATGGTAATGTACCTCATCTTGGTGAATTATCAGCTGCAACCTCCCTTTAATCCTGGGTCCTTAGAGCGGACAAACCTGATTACCTAGTTTCCATATTATCATTTTATCCTACAACATTAGGGGGTTGGGGGCTGAGCATAAATCTTGCTCTCTGAAATACCTCACTCACAGAATTCATCCGTATGTGATTTTACTACACGAAACCATGATCTCCAGGGAGTTATTCTGGGAAATTCTTCTTAATACTTTCCCAGGATGGCTTGTCAGTGCTACTAGTTCAAGTGGCCACTATGGAGGATTAGTGGTGGCTTGGAAGCCTTCTAGTCTCAAGCTCTGGGTTTATTTTACTATTGTAGGTATCCTCCTATCAAGACACTCTCGGGGCTCCTCCACCTGACTATGTATCATCAATATGTATGCGCCTTACTCAAGAATACAAGCATTTTGGGATCAGGTCATGAACATTGGTTTTTTGGACCTGTCTTCACTTATTGTGGCTGGATATCTCAATGTGACTATTGATTGTAAAGAAATTTGGGGTCATAAGGTGAAATCAGACACTTTGGAGTCATATTTTAATACTCTATTCTATTCTCTGTCTCTCTGTGACATCGACCCTCTCAATATTGTTCCCACCTGGAATGATGGATGGATTGGGATTGATAGTATATCTAATTTTTTGGACAGATTCTTGGTAAAGGACCAATTGGTTGTGGGATTGGCAAAGCTTAACTCCTAAGTTATTCCCTCTTTCGCCTCGTATCGCCTCCTAATTATCATCTCCTGGGTTGGGGAATCTAGACATAAGGCCCTCCCTTTTAAATACAATGACTCATGGATGGAGCATAAAGAATTCTCTGAAATTGTACATAGGGTCTAGAGGGAGACTTAAGTACAACCTAGCCCTATGGATAATTTCTACAATAAATTGAAAAGTTTGAAAAGGGAGGTTCGAAAATGGGTAAAGATGCTGAAAATATCTGAGTCATGGATCATGGACTCCATAGAAGCCTCTCTATTGGACCTATTCGATTCGAATGATCCACTTTACTCTACATAATCTCACAATCTTTAGATTCTTGAGCTAGAAGCTAGAAAAAGAACTTTCTATAAATCGCACGAAGTGGCTTAGAACCTTAAATCTATGAAATGTGGGTTGCGGCTGGAGACAAGAACAAAAAATTCTTTCATAAATTTTCCTCCATGCAAAGGAAATAAAATGGCATTTTGAATATTCATGATTACAGAGATTCTCTATACACTTCACAATCTGACATCAAACAGGCTGCATATCAACATTTCAAAGGTCTTTTCTCCGCTAAATACCACTCTTTCCACAATCAAATGGACTTCATTAACCTTCTTCCTTCGATGATTCGGGATAATGAGAACGAATTTCTGGTTAGGCCATCCGCGACCAAGAAAATACACAATGTTCTACTAGCTTGCGCCAGGGATAAAAGCCCTAGACCGGATGGGAAGGGGGCTAAGATTTACATACAATTATTTGATCTTATATCCAAAGACCTTCTAGCTATGGTGGAGGAATCGAGGGATAAGGGACATATCTCGAGAGCCATTAACATAAGCTTCATTACTTTAATTCCCAAGAAGAAGCATCCAGTCACATTTCATGATTTCTGTCCCATCTCCCTCTGCAATTATGTATACAAATTAATCTCTAAGCTCATAGTTTTCAGACTAAAAACCTATCTGACTGTTCACATTTCACCGAAGAAATTTGGGTTTCTAGAGGGGCGAAAGATTTAGGACATGATGGCCACTGTACAAGAATTTTTACATTCTATTAAGGTGAAGAGGCCCAATGCATGTCTCATGAAAATTGATATTAATAAGGCTTTTGACATTGGTGATTGGGAATTTTTTAGACTGATCTTTTACAAAATTGGTATCACTCTATAAAAGTCCAAATGGATCATGGCATATGTGAACACCACTAACTTTGCAGTTATCATTAACAGTTTTCCCACTTCTTTTTTTAAAGCTTACAAAGGATTGTGCTAGGGTTGCACTCTATCTCCCTTACTTTTTCTACTTATCATGGAAGATATTAGCCAAAGGATTGTTGATTATAGAGACAAAGGACTGATCACGGGCATTAAAATGACTAGAAAAATCAAGGTCACACACCTGATGCTTGTCGATGATCTCCTTTTTGGAGATGCACCATCTATCATAGAATGGACACATTTTCACCATATCCTCTCTTCATTTGGATCCACTTTTGGCCTCATTATGAATTCGCGTAAATATGAACTAATAGTTGATCATGAGGTAGTGGGGGAGGATGATCAGATATGTCATCTTTTTGGGATCACTTCTCGATCGTTGGAATCTGGCTTCACATATTTGGGTTTCTACATCAATTTGAATCACTATCAAAATTTAGACTAGAGTTGGATTATTAAAAAATTGAATACAAATTGAATCATTGGTCCCATAGGTGGCTTACTATGGGGGGTATAATTATTTTTATCAAATTTGTCATATAGTCAATATCAGGTTTTTGGATGTACTTATACATGATGCCAATGGCTATAATTCATAATATTGATGCAATCATAGCTAGATTACGATGGTCCATAAGCGATGCTTCTAGGAAGATCCATCTCTTCCATCTGTCCCTTCTTGCCAAATCTGTTGACAACAAGGGATGGGGAATATTGGATACACTCTCATTTAACTAGGCACTCATATGCAAGAGATTATGGAGACGACTGACTGGCAGGGGCATTTGGTCTCAGATTATCCGCAACAAATATATGGCCTATAAGGAACTTGAAGATTAGATAAAAGATGGTGCTAAAATTTCCACTACATCCTCATATATTTTGTGTAGTATGATGAGGAACATGCACTGGTTATTTGCGGTACTATGTTGGGAGGTGGGTAACGACAACAGGATCGAGGTTGGTTTGGATAATATCAGAGGTCTTCTGGGCACACATACACTATTTGTTCCTCTCCTCCAGCATCTGCATGGTAGAGGTATGATTTTTTTCTCTCATATTTTCTCATATATGGCTCCTTCACCTTATATACAATCTTGGCTTAAATCATAAGACATTGATATTATTGGTTCTCTGGCTACAGAATGGGACCTATCTATTAGACATGTCAAGGCTACAAGGATCTATATCACTGATGAGATGGATATGATGAGTTGGGTTGGAAAATTGAAAAACAGCCAGGTTGCGGTCAGTGAAATATACAAACATATTACCAACCCACTTCCATCAAATGAGGTGCAATCTTGGTTTCATAAGTCTTGGGATTGGGAGTTTCCACTAAAACTCAAATGTTTCGGTTGGTTGGATCTGCATGATAAAATCCTCACTTGGGAGAATCTTTCTCGTAGAGGCTTCATTGGCCTAAGCATATGTTCTCTTTGTATGCTTCATTTGGAGGATGTGACATCTCTTTTTGAGTTGTCCTATTGTTGTTGAAATATGGCACTTTGTCCTTCAAACTTTACAGATTGGTGGAAACTGGATCCAACTTTCACTGGAGGCATGTTTTAAACACTGGTTTGTGACTCAACATGAGTTATGTTCCTTACCCTTCTATATCATTTGGGGAATTTGGTGCTATAGGAACAAAAGGATTTTTGAGCAAAAGAAGGTAGATATAAGGCATACAATATTGGGGATTGCGACATATTTCTCTAAGATAGGTCCTAAGAAACATGTAATCAAACTAAGGAAGATTATTAAACCGGATGTGTGGAAAAACTCCCGGTCGGATTCTTTGATGGAGCATGTACCAACAATCAATGTGGATGTGGTGCCCTCATTGTCACTGAGCCTGGCTACTATTATAAATTTTTGTGGGAAAGTGGTAGGGGTTCCAACAACAAGGCTAAAATCATTTCTCTTTGGAGTGTACTTTTCACAGCGAACTAGCTAAACATCAATGATTTACAGGTATTTGGAGATTCCAAAGGCTACATAGATTGGATCATGGGGCACAATCGCTTTCAACCTCCACTGTTGTCATATAGGATGAAGCACATCTGCATATTAGAATGATCCTTCCTACACATCTCCTATGAGCACATCTTCAAGGAGAAAAACAACATCAGAACGATCCTTCCTACACATCTCCTATGCGCACATCTTCAGGGAGCAGAACAACATTGTTGGCATGCTTTCCAAAAGAGGAGTAATAACAACACCTTGGGTCATCCATTATGCAATATACAAGCAAGACAACAGGACTGATACTGGGAGTATTCATTTTTCCTACCTCCTACAATTTTCTTGTTTTTAGCATTGGCATTTTTATGGACGAACTGTATACATGAACGATTAGTAATGACTATATTAGCAGTTATAATTTCACGAATTATATCTGTAGCATTTTTGTTCTTGATTCATATGTTTCTTGTAAAAGTCTAGATGAGATGATGTAAAGCTCGGGTTTTTTTTTTTTTTGTAAGGGTCGGGATGACTTGAAAGGACAAAGAACTATATACTTCTACTCTCTCTTTTATATATAAAAGACCACACTTTTTTCTACTAAAAAAATCAAACCCACTGTTCTCTAGTGAGAATTTCATTCCATGATGAATAGGGTTTAAGTCTAAAATTGTTTTATTTCATTGTCTAATCAAGTGGCATGTCTGATGCAACTAGAGTGAGACTGAAGAACGCAGTACCATTGTTATCCAGATTATTGTTTTTTTCAGTTCTTATGGTGGGAATAGTGGAAGGTAGCCATAGTCATGAGAATTTCATGGTAGCTCTTGCAGCTAAAAAATCGCCCAAATTGACCCCAAATCAAACACTAGCCTTCAACAATCTGACATATCTACTATCATTAGCTAGGCCATTCATGACTTTATCGATTCTCTTGGAAGACAACAAACTAGTTACAACTCTAAAATCACAACATATAGAAAAATATTACAATATTTGCATTTTTTTTTATCATGCACTCTTCTTTATCAAAGAAAACAATGGTTAATCTCACAACCGAGCAGAAGAAAGAATTGTTATTGGCCCATTGCATTACCAAGTTCGTCACATTGAAAAATTTCTAGAATTTCAACAACCCTGCCAAGACAACCCCAACTGGCAGCAATGGGGTAAATACAATGTGGATATCACCACAAAGAATGGGATTGTGACTGCGTGTGGTTGTTCCTATGTCCTTTAGTTATGTTACACCCCAATCATTGGCATTATGCATGTCACAGATCCAGTAGTACTTTACACTGTGAGAACATTTTTTCTTTATAAAGACATATTTGGGTTTCCAAATCATTTTCTAGCCCTACCATCTAATCCTATTTCAATGCTTGCCCTTGCAACTCAGAGCTTATCCCTCAAACAGTGGTCTCTTCTGGTCATCTAACAATTATTGCAAGTGCCATTACATTTTTTCCATCCCACAATAAGACGTTCAAACTTTAAAAAATAGTATTTATCTACATTAAACATAAACATAATGTTAAAATTTAGATATTTCTTTAGACATTGCAAAAGTCAAGGATAAACTAAATCCAGTCAAAATACAAATCTATTGATAAAACTAAAGTGTTGCATGCAGTCACTCTCTAATAAATTGGAATTTAAAAATGTTTAAATGTTTTGTTTTTTTATTCCATGGGAATACATTCTATAGCTGTGATCCGGATTTAAACAAGAACGCAACAAATTACAGAGATAACCATAAATACAGTGATGCAGCGGAAATAATACTTCATTTCATTACTGTAAAACACTGAAATATGCTTACAAACATAAATGGAAATAAATAAACTAGGGCGATGGTAGCTTATCTCTGAGAAGAGATGTGGCGGCTACATCCTCTGAACTGTGTTACAATGAGGCTCGAAGGCCTATTTATTGTTGAGAAACAATGAAAAACCCTAAACATCCAAAAACCTAACCCTAGAAGATGAAATTCCAAATTGTGGGGCCCATTTGGGTAAATTGGTACATCAACTTCCCGGGGTCGTAACTTTGGCATATGATCTCCGTTTGATGCGCACAATATCTCGTTAGAAAGATCTATCCGAAAACTACAACTTTGCAAAGAGCAACATGGCTACTAGTTTTCCCAAAAAAACGTCATTTAGGGCCTCAAAACGGCTTCGGAAGTTCAGGACCCGAAAAACTGCTAAAAATAGTAAGTTGTGCTACAATTAAGGAAATTGAAAAAGCTGAGAGAAGCAATGGTGGGAGTCTAAGTGGACTTGGCAGGTGGCCACCAGTATCCACCTGGATCATTTCTCCCCCCTTAGGAAGCAATGGTCCCCATTGCATTGAGTTCCCCCATGAGATGAGAAAACTTCTGCTGAACTTGGTCCCTAGTGAGCCACTTGCCCTGGTGAAGGAGTTGACCTACTTTGACAACTTGATACAGTTGGATATTCTGTTGGCGAGTGTGCTTGATCTGTGTGTCCATGATCCGATCAGTTGCAGCTTGTTCCATGCAATCTAGATTTAATTCTGTGGGTGTGAGCTGTTTTGCAATGTCGGATGTGTCTAGTAATGGTGGAAAGTATGGCCGAAGGTGGTCCACATTGAACACTTGGTGCAGGCCAAGGAATGGGGGGATGCTAAGCTCAAATTCATTGTCGCACATAGCCTTGGTAATGGTGTAAGGACCATATTAGAGTGGTCTCAGTTTCTGATTGGCTCCGGTAAGGCGTTCCTTTTGCAAATGCAACCAGACTTTGTCGCCCACCTGAAACTTGTGTGGCACTCGATGTTGATCATGTCATTGCTTGTACTTGGCATTTGATTTCTCCAAAATTTCATGGACCTGCTGGCGAATATGTTGGATGTGCTCAATGAAGTTGGTTGCCTTATCTGTTTCGGACTGGACATGAGGCGAATCTGTGTGAGCAGCTGCAAATGGCATGGCCACATCAATGGGACATAGTGGCTGGAATCCCAAGCCCACCTGAAAAGGGCTGTGGCCAGTCGAACTGTGAAGAGCTTAGTTGTAGCTGTGCTGAACATAGGGGAGGCTCTTGTCCCATGTGCATGGATTCTTTGAGTTGTACATGCGTAGAATGTGTACAATCATCCTGTTGACAACCTCTGTCTGGCCATCAGTTTGATGATGGAAGGCTGTGGACTTAGTGAGTTTGGTGTCTAGCATCGACCAGACACTGGACCAAAATGTACTGAGGAACCGACTGTCCCGATCTGAGATGATAGACTGTGGGATCCAAAAGTGCACCCACACTTGTTCAAAGAAGAGTTTAGCCGTGGCTTCTACTGTGATATTCTTCTTGCAAGCCACCATAATGGCCATCTTCGAGAACCAGTCGATGACCACAAAAACACATTCGTTTCCATGCTTAGTGGAAGGAAGGCCTGACATGTAATCCATGGAGATGGATTCCCAAGGTCGACTAGGGGTAGGCAATGGGGTATAGAGGCCTTGCTTCTTGATGGTCGGTTTGGCAATGGCGTAGGTAGTGCATGATCTGATGTATTTCCTGACATCCTGTCAAAGATTCAGCCAATAGAAATACTTTTGCAATATTGCCACCATTTTCTCGACCCCGAAATGCCCAGAAACCTTATTGTAGTGTGCTTCCCAAATCATCTTGGCACGCTCGCATGAAGAAACACAAAGGTGACCCAGGTGGCATAACAGGGCATCCTGGAGGTGAAAATCTGGAACATGCCGACCCTCCAAGAGTGTCTGGTATGTGTGGCTGAATTCTGGGTCGCTTTTGTAGAGAAGTGGCTAATCAGAAGTCTCGTGCCCACAACAGTTGAGCACAGTGGTTAACGCCATGATTGGTGGTCGACTGAGGCAATCTGCAACATTATTGGTGCTGCCCTTCTTATACTTGATATTCAAATGGAACTGTTGCAAGTATGTAGACCACTTCTGATGGCGATCATTCTGCAATTTCCCTTGGGTCTGTATGAACTATAGGGGTCGGTGGTCTATGTGGATGATCGTTTCCTTCCCCAAAATGTAATGCTTCCATTGTCAGTAGGCCTGCACAATGGAATACATCTCTTTGTCATAAGTGGGATACTTCCAAACTGTGTCTGAAAGTGTCTCACTGTGATATGCCACTGGATGCCCATGTTGAGTAAGGACTGCCCCAATAGCATAGTCAGAGGCATCTGTCTCGACCTTGAATGGTTGTTGCAAATCTGGTAATGCAAGCACTTGTGCCATGCAGAGGCGATCTTTCAACTCTCTAAATGCCTTCTGTTGGGATTCAAACCAAAAGAATTTTGCTTTCGCTCCTCCCTTGGTGACTTGACTCAAGGGCCAAGTGATATGAGAAAACCCCAAAACGAACTTGCGGTAGAAGTTGGCAAGACCTAGAAAGCTGCGGAGCTCTATCAGAGTGGTTGGAGATGGCCAATCCCGAATGACTTGGATCTTGGTTGGATCCACATGCACCCCCTGTTCATCAATAAGGTATCCCAGATACTGAACCTGGGTCATGCCAAAAGTGCATTTCTCCAAATTAGCACATAGCTTGTGTTGCCGCAATGTTTGGAGAACCTGTCGAATGTGGTGGAGGTGCTCTTCCCAACTTTTGCTGAAGATCAGGATGTCATCTAAGTATACCACTACAAATGAGTTGGTGAATGGCTGCAAGATGTCATCCATTAGCCTCATGAAGGTTGCAGGAGCATTCATCAATCCGAAAGGCATAACCAACCATTCAAAAAGGCCTTCCTTGGCTTTGAAGGCAGTCTTCCACACATTAGAGGGTTTGATTAGTACCTGGTGATATCTTGACTTCAGATCAATCTTGCTGAAATATTTTGCCCCCTTTAGTTGGTCCAGGAGGTCATCAATCCGTGGGATCGGGTACCTATTATAGACAGTGATCTTGTTCAATGCTCGATAGTCAATACAGAGTCTCCAAGTCCCATCCTTCTTCTATACCAACACGATCGGGCTCCCACAGGGCGATGAACTCGGATGGATGTGACCTTTCTATAGCAGCTCCTGGATCTGCCTCTTGATTTCATCGTTCTCTATAACAGAGCGCTAATAGATTGGTCCATTGAGAAGCGGCACACCTGGAGTTAGATCGATGGAGTGCTTGACCTGACAGTGCAGAGGAACCCCTGCGGGGGAGGTGAAGATGTCCTCGTACTCCTCCACGACCTTGTCCATCTGTAGTTGTCGTGTGGAGGGGCCCTGTCTGGAGGTCATGGCCACTGTCTTCTTCTTTCCTTGAGGGTGTATCATCAGGAAAACAAATTTCCTGGTTTTGGAAATGAGCTTACTACATTGTTTTGCAGTAACCAAAGAGATGGCGGTAGGCGGTGCTACCTCTGGTATCTTGTACAACTTATTTCCCAATGTAACAATAACAGCGCAGGGCTTCAATTCATACACAACATGTCACTTCCACAAGTATGGTTGTCCTAATAATACATCACAAACTTCAAGGAGAGCAATGTCACACATATCTCATCCGTGAAGGGCTTGATGTTGTATGGAAGGCGACATTGCTGGCTCACGCGAAGATCTCGTCTTCGGTGAAGCCACCCGATGGTGTACGGTTATAGATTTGCTGTGGTCGGTAAGCCCAACCGCTTAAATGTTTTGTTTTTTTATTCCATGGGAATACATTCTATAGCTGAGAGAGAAAGAAAATACTATAATAAATTTAACTAAGTCAATATACTAATTTCTTATGATTTTGGCCTATACTTCTTCCTCTCTTGGTTTACAACCTGCAAGTCAATATACTAATTTCTTATGATTTTGGAAAAAACGGAGATTCACGGATGAGGGGAATCTATCTAAGGAAGACCAAGGATCAATTCTGCCACTATAACACCAAGAGTACATCCAACAACCTGCAAGTCAATATACTAATTTCTTATGATTTTGGCAAGAGCCGAGATTCACGGATAAGTGGAATCTAGCAAGACACTCTACTCAATGAGATTTGAACCGCGATCTCTTGAGCTTCATCCAAACAGACTTACCGTTAAACCACACATCTCTTCATCGCTGGTTGAAAAAAAATTTACTACAATAAAAAGAGAATATACATAAAAATAAAAGAAAGAAACGAAATGCAGAAGGAAAACCCAACTACAAAGATTGTGCACATTAACAAATAGACAAGAATCACGGCTGAATCAAAGATATTTTTATTGTTACTACTGCCAAAACAGCATAGTTACCAAGTTCGTCCGTACCGTTCAAAAAAATCCGAAAATTCGTTGAATAATTCTTCATTTTAATACGGTATGGAATTTTTAATTAATAAAAAAAATTATATTAAAAAAATGAAAATAGTAATTTCTAAATTAATCTTTTTGAAAAATTTGTATTAAAAAATAGCATTAAAAAATAGGAAATTTTATGTTATAACATTGTAATGAAAAAGATAACCTTTAAAAAAATAGTAAGTTTCTTAGTATAATATTGTAAAAAAGAAGAGTAAGTTTTATATTTAAAAAGTTGTAAAAAATTTAAACTATATTATTTTTTTATAGATTTTTTTTCGATCAGAGTAATTATGATGTTCGTCTAGTGCAAAATCAGGATTATTGCTATAGAATTTAATTTGAAGAGTTTATTTTCTGTGGTTCATCTCAATGATTAATTTTATTGCTAAATAAATTTAGGTGATGGAAAGAGAAACTCTCTGTATGTAGACATCAATTGAAGCTTATTATTAATATTCAATATCTTGTTCTTTGCATTAGATTCTAGATTTGAGTTTTTGTTATGCATATTATTAGATTTTACTTGCATGTTTTTCTAATCAGCAATACAATTAAATTTGATACATTTATTATTATTTCTAAATTATCTAAAATACACAGAAAAAATTAATGTTAAAAACAAAATTGCACTTTGTCTATGCATTACTAGAATGCATTCAATTCAAAGTTGTTTGTGCATAAAAAGGTGTTTGATAAAACATCTTGGCTATATACATACTTTACCATTCCATCACACATAAAAGCTAATAAATAAATTGATCCAAAGTGTGTGATAACAAAATTATTCAGAACAAATGTTGTGTCATATATATCCCTCATTGGTTGTCCCTAGGCTATTGATGTAGCAAAATTGGACCATCCTCATTGAATAGTTGGTGTTAGTACTAAACATTTCCTTAATCTTTATATTCTTTGGTCAACCATTGCCCATAAGTTTGTCTAATACAAGCTTTAGACAACATATCCGCTTGGTGATTCCTCTCTCTCTATATGTAACAACAAAAGAAATATCATAAGATTCCTTGATTTTAAACTCTCCTCTAATACCCCCGATCGAGGTGTGAGATGGACCCATTGGACTTGTCATGGCCTAATGTTTAATGCATATCCACCAAAAGTTTCCGGCCACCCTCTGCATGCATGCTGCGCTTGGAGAGGTGGCAGTGTGCATGCATAGTTTAATGACCCTACTTGACGGTGACATCTTTATAATGACAATTGTACAGGAGAGGTTTGCATATGGCTTGTTGGGTAAGTTAGTCTGTGAATTTAGGCTTCTGTGGATTTAGTCTGAGCTAGTGGTTTTGGGCAACTTGTGGTCATCGTCTAATCCAAGTTTTGGCAACGCTAACTGGTATGTTACCAGCCTTAATATAGCATATTTTGCTTATATGGATCAGTGTATTTGACCTTCGAACTATGAGATGCATGGGTATGTGGTTTGGTGGGACTGGAATTGGAATTGCGTGAAGCATGGCCTCGATTGGTTTTTGGTTTGGGTTGAGTCTCTCATTTTGTATGTCCCAGTGTTAGTAGTGTATGGTATCTGGTTGTCCCGCATGGGCTCTTGCAACATTTGGTTGGTAGAGGGTTTTATATGTGGTGGTACTCCCTGCTTGGGTAAGAATGAACCAGAAAGGGTTTGGGTCTGTGGTAAATTTTGTTTGGTTCCAAGGTATGTAGGCTTTGGGCGAGCTCGAAGTCGAGCCTTGGTTGTATGTAACCTCAACCATGTCTTATGTTGTCATAGGGTTGAAGTTAGGAGTGGTATACCTTTTTAGGGCCAATTCAGACTTGCTAGATAGAGTCTATTAGGTTTGATACTCTTGTTTGGTTGTGGGATAGTCTTGGTTTCGAGGCCAATCTTGGGTTAATTCCTGTCATCACAGGCTTACTTCTGGGCGAGCGGGTTTGGTTTATGTAGTTTGGGTTCTTTGTATGGAGTCTTGATGGAAGGGGCTTTCTGGGTTGCAGTCTCAGAGTAGTTGTTGGCCCAAATTTATCTTATGTTCTTTGTGCAACGTTCTGCTGGTGGAACCGATAAATTATGGGACGTGCCTGGATAATTCAGGGGTCTTGAATATGGATGGTATGGTTAGTCAATTCAGGCCTGTCAGTGGGCAAAGGTGGAATAGTGATAAAAGTGGCACCATTAAATTGTGTTGGCAACCGTTTGACAATAAGATTCAGAGCGGGTTCCTTACTTGGTTGGTTTAGTTTGAATTTGATTTAACAGGTCTACAACGTTGGAGTGACCCTTGGTAGCGTTACGTATCCAAGCTGGGACCCTGTTCGGAGTGACCTATAGAGTTAGACGCAGAGAAGTCTTTTTCAGGCAACAGAAAAATTATGGTTTGGGCCACTGGTATAGGTATGAATGGTCGTGGGGGCCATGGTCGTGGGAAGCAGAAGAAGGCCTCTCCTATTCCGATGCAAGCTAGCCTCTCATATAATTCAGGAAGCAGCTCAAGGATAATGGTCGTGGCGGGGCAGTTCAAGGATGCAAGCTAGCCTCTCGTATAATTCAGGAAGCAGCTCAAGCATATCATGCTAGCAACTCCAACCCGGTCAAGCAACTTATTGCAAATTGGGAGGCTGAGATTCGACAGATCGAGGAGGATTTTGAACTTGATATGGACGAGTGGAAAACTGTGATCCCGGACCCAGGCCACACTCGTGGCAGATCATCTCAATACAAGTAGACAGTCCATTTGTTTTGGATGATGAAGAGCATTCTGGTGAAATATCTAGAGCAGTTTCCTCCTGACATGCATTTGGCCCCTCAGGGACACTCAGATTACACCAAAGAATTTCAAAAAATATAGTTTCAATTACAGCAGCAGAATGGTCGGCTTAGCTGAATAGAGCAACATATCCCTTGTATACCCCACACGGAGCTACCAGGTTCCATTGTGAAGGATCCTGCACCGGTGGATTCAACTGATGATGAGTAGCGACATTGCATCCTTGCTTCTAGTTTTGCATGATACAATTTCAAATTTCTAGGCTTATTAGTAGTTATGTTTATAGATATTTAGAAAATAGGAAGAACAAAGACTCTCAAGCTTACATAGCGTGGCTGGTTAGACTTATTATTTTTTTTTTTTGGATGGCATATTTTGCGGTTAGGTGGCCAACAGACTTGGTTTCCCTCTAGGCAGGTTGAGGCCACCTAACTCTCAGACATATGGATGTAACCTGCTTTATTTTTGAAAATTAATGGAAAGGTACCACCAAGCTTACAAAAAAAATCCTGTAATAAAGGAAGTAGAAAAAAGGTTTTTATGCCTTTGAACCCCTTTTACCCAGTTTAATACAATCATTGAATCCCAAAAACCTTGGAGGAAATAACACCCTTTTTCTTTTGAGAAAAATAGGAGCAATTTGAGTTTCATAAGCTCAACATAATTATTGGAACCACTTCCTAGTCCCAATTCAAAGTTACATATGATTATCAACAAAAAAAATAACAACACCCCCTCCACAAAACCTCTCCTCTCCTTGAGAAGCCCCATCAAAGAAGGCCCACGACCTTGACTTATCTATTTCTGTAGTAGCTAGGTTCTTGTTAGTATGTGGTTGATCTTGTTGGGGAATATTTGGAAGGATAGATGATATATGAGCCATTGTTCTATTAGTGCTAGTAGAAACATCCTAAAAGATGGCTTGATTACAAGCCAACCTTACTCACCAACATATTATCAAACAAAAAGATCTAATTTTTTTAAGAACTATGTTATTATATCAGGTCTGCCATGCCTCATACAAATTCCTATCTTGTCATCCACCCATTGTCCAAAGTTATGCTCGATCAAAATTCCATATATATTTCGTGAAAGGACATTCAATGAACAAATGTGTAATTGATTCGTTCTCAGTCTTACATAAAATGCACCACCTTGGCCCTTCTACCAATCTCTTATGAAGATTGTCCCAAGTATGTGCCTTATTCTCCAAGAGGCACCACATGAAAAGCCTAGTTTTGGCCGAACATTTTTATTTTGAAAATTTCTTTCACTAGCAAGCATGTTCCCCTTGCAACCTTTTTGCAATCAAATGTAGATATCCCATTTTTGGGGTATAAATGCCAAAAAAGGAAAAATACCATACTAATTCATCCTCCCGATCCAAAATCCTGATGTGAGAATTTCTAAGGGCAACAATGTAGTCTCTCTAGGGACCAACCTAATCATCATTCATGCCCACCAAGTTTGCAAAGAACCACCCTTGAACCCACATATCAGTACTTGCAAGATCAACCACTTGATTAAGAGGAACAAAACCATTGTTATTTAAAATATCCACTAGACCTTAAGGGAGTTTTTATGTCATGCCACTGTTGAACTAGGGATCAATCCTAATCCTAACTTGTTAACGATTACCAATTTTCCAGGCAAGACCATCTGCAATCACAGAGGAGGAGACTAGAACTGCTTTCCAAATGATAGAGATATTGGCTTTCATTATATTCATATTTTGACATATTTTTCAATAGTCACTATACTGATGTACATTTGTTGAATCACTGTTGTCCACGAACTCTGCATTGTTAAAAGCCTCTAACCAACTTTAGCTGCAAGAGATTTTGCAAAAAGGGGTAGGTTCTTTAATCCCCACCCACCCCAAGCCTTTTGAGCCACAATTTTCTCCCATTTAGCCAATGGCCTAACAAAGTCATCTGGGGAGATGGTCCACAAAAACCTTAAGAAAGCCTTACAAAGTTTCTCTAAAGTCCCTTTGGGAATCTAGGAAAGAGCCATCTAATAATCTAGTATGGCTTCCAAAATAGATTTTATTAGTTCCAATATTTCGACCCATGAGAGCCATCAAACACCATATTTTTAACCTCTTTTCCATCTTAGCAATGAGCTAATGCCAATCTTCCTTCCTATATGACTTTGACTTTAGGTGGAACCCCGAGTATTTCAAAACTTCATCAAAACAAATAGATGTGAAAGGAAAAACTTCTTTCACATGAAGGGAAAATGAAAGGACGAAGTTGATTTTGATTGATTTTTTTGTATTCCTGAGATTGCCTGAAAAAATCTTAGGGCATTGTTTAGAAATTTGACGTTATGTCTGGATCTATCACAAAAGAGCAAAAATTCACCTATAAACAAGAAGTGGGTAATAATCAATTTTTTTTTCATTCCTACACCATTCAGCTAGCCCCTTCATTTTGCATAAGTCAACAACCTACTAAGGCCTTTAGCCACTAGTAAAAACATGAGCGAAGAAAGTGGGCACGTTTCTCTTAAGTCCCATTCAACATGGAAAAAAAGGTGATGCCACTCCAACCTCCTTAGGCCTTTAGCCACAAGTAAGAACATGAGTGGAGAAAGTGGGCACCTTGTCTTAGGCCCCATTCAACATGGACAAAAAGGGGATGCCACTCCAACCTACTTAGGCAAACATGTATTTAGCTTATTAATTTTTTTTAATAATAAAAAGTTACCTTTTAGGATTTTTATTGTTATTATTTTTTTTTTGAGAATATGAAATGTACGAAATATCCGGTTTACTAAAGATTTAATTTATATACCTAAATTTTTGATAATTAAATTGAATTCTGAAAACACATTTCAAAATACACATACTTATAAAAATAATTAAAAGAATAATAAAATACCCTATACTCAATAGAAATCTCCACCTTTTCAGTGATGGTTCGCTTCCAGTACTTTGGGTGCACCAGCCAGAGATACATGGGGACTATGGCAGAAACCGCGCTAAAGCAAGCAGCATTTCAACTTGTATAGCCAAGTGCAATGTGGCAACTGCGGCCGTGAAGTCGCCCAGATTTTACTGCTGAAGGATCGAAAGTTTGATAAAGCTCCGAAACTGTGTGGCCAAGTGGCAACTGCAAAGGCCCTAAGATCTGCGCAGCTTAGATTTGTCCTAATCTTTTTGGCTTAGTTATTTTATTCAATTCATTGTATCTGACAATTAAATTATTTTGACTTCCAGATTTTTTTCACCATTGTTATGGCAGGTGAAAAAAAAAAAGAAGAGGAGAAAAATCACTTTTAACCGGCTATAATTTTTATAGCAGTTGTCTTTAGTGAGACTTTTTGGAGGCTTTACCGGTGGGCTTTTCCGGTCAAATTTCTCTAAAATCCGGCAGCAATTTATTGAAATCACAAGGTTGATAGGTAATTTCTGCACGTTCAAAGCGTCCTGGGGTGTTTTTCAGGGTGCTGAATCCAAATATGCAGTTAAAAAACCATTTTAAATAATATAAATCAAGATTTAACCTCAATTTTTCCGCCGAATTCTGTCACCGGAATCTCCAAAAAGTCGCACTAAAGACAATTCCTTTTTTATACACATGGGTGCCAAATTTTTATGATAAAAGAAAACAAATGTATTCCAAATTGCATGGAAAAACCCATTTATTATATATATTTTTATAGTGAATTCCATTATATTTTATATATCTCATCTTACTCCCACATATCATATCATGCTTTTATTCATTGTAACACTAATCACAAGTTTAACTCACATCATGGGAAAGCAATTCAATCTTCACCATTTTCATTAAACAAAGTACAGCCTTATGGGTGCTGCAAAAATGATTTCAATTGTTAGAGAAGAAATCAGTCACATATTTCACCTTTCTGGCATCAATAAGATTATGGTTATATATGTTAGTAGATCATTCAGTTTTTGCTATTTCAGAAGCCATTTGCATATTTTTGCTATTTCAGAAGCCATTTACATAGTCAAATATGGTAGCTTTTGCAATGTAAGTGTTGTAAACCATTCTCAACATAGAATCTTCAATGCAACTTACTATAAATTACTATTATCAACCATGATTAGCATAGAATCTTCCATGCAACTTACTATAAATTACTATGATAAAAAATATTTTTCATTTCACATCCTATCCAAATACGATTTGTAGGGAGTAATATCGTATGCTAGGAAAACTTGCTGGTTCAAAGAAGGTTTCTTGTAAATGCTCCAATTGATTTTGCAGGAGTGTCGACATTCATTTGTGAAAATATTTAGATAGAATATGTGAATAATAACTTTTTGGCTCATCAGATCTCTAACATAAGCCAATGCCAATTGATTTCGAGGGTTGAACACTGTTGAATTCACGATTGCCGTTACACCAAAACCCACAGGTGTTAGTAAATAGACACATTGCTAGAGTTAACGAATCCACCAAACACACGGGAGTGTTGGATCAACATCGCCATTAATGGGGAGTGCAACAATCTTCCCCCTCAATGCGAGCCAGGTGTGTTTCGAACTCGAGACCTCTGGCTCTGATACCACTTGCTCTCCAATCTCCCCCCTCAACGTGAGCCAGGTGTGTTTCGAACTCGAGACCTCTGGCTCTGATACCACTTGTTGGAGTCACGATTGTCGTTACACCAAAACTCGCAGGTGTTAGTAAACATACACATCGCTAGTGTTAAGCACATGCCACGAAACACACGGGGAGCGTTGACCTTCTACACCACCATTAACCGGAGCCAACAATCTCCCCCCCCAAACGCAAGCTGAGTGTGTTTCAAACTCGAGACCTCTGGCTCTCTTACTAGTTGTTATAACCACTATTGTTGTTACACCAAAACTCGCAGGTGTTAGTAAACAAACACATCGCTAGAGTTAACAGATCCACGAAACACACGGGAGCGTTGGATCAACACCGCCATTAACGGGGAGCCCAACAAAGACTTGTAATTCATTGAATAAAAGGCAAGGAAAATAGGTTCGTTGGAATGTTTTGCTTTCTCAATATTTGGTGCAGTGTCTAGCACATCTGTCATGTCAATAATATTAGGTGGAAAATCAATTACAATGATCAAATCTCATGGTATCTAGCTAATATTCTGAAATCATGGCCAAAAATTAACAAAGCATCTCATACCACTGATGTAAGAAAGCTTTTCAGAGTTCCAAGGCTGCAAACCATTGGTTGGCACAGTAATGGTGATATCTCACAGCTTCTTTACTGCATCTCATTTTCATTTTTTTTTGTGTATATATAACATGGTGAATATCGTAACTATATTAAAAAATTATAGCAGAAAATTTATAAATATTTATTATATAATAATTATTTTATAAGATTATAATAAAACTTTCAAATTATAAACAAATTTAAAAATAAATTAATAATATTAAAAAATAAATATAATTTTTTCAAAATTATTTGAAAACACGATCACTTACATTAATCACTACTAAATTAATAATGCAAAAAAAATCCAGTTCTTAAATTGAGGGACTAATAATGATTAAGCTTTTGCCCTTTCTTTATGCTTGAGATATGCCTAAGTCTAATAATATCTTATTTACATAATTTTTTATATATAATTTTATTTATTTATGTTTTTCGATTTTTAATCAGATTTACACTAAAAATTGAGTTCAATCAATTTTAAGATTCGAGTTAGTCGGCGTTCAATCAGTTTTAAGATTCCGGTTAGTGGGCATTCGAAAGCATTGACTAACAGCGCCATGACTGCATGTTTACTTCCGATGTATTGTAATTCATACTTAATCTTCAACGTTTTTTTTTTTATTTTGGCTACTCCTATATTGATACATAATATAATTACAGAGAGGCAGAGGCCTCGAGAGTTCTAGCCTCAAAGAAGGCATGCTTACAAAAAATCACTTGAAAACCTGACCAGAAATCCTTCATAGTGACTTGCTTTGAGACTTGATGTGTCTTGAAACTGTAACTGAAAACCGGGACAGAGTGTTTGGAACCAGACAAAAGCTCAAAACTGTGCGGCCTTTCCATGACCGAATGAGGACCTATAAACCTATTGACCCCATACAAAATCCAGGAGGATAGAGACTGTAAGACAGTGGTTATGACAGTAACCAAAAAACTGGAGAGGGCCGCCCACGCAGGGGAAATCGGCGAGTCAATATTAGCAAAAGACCTGATACTGATAATTGTGAGACAAGAAATGACTTTGGATTCTGAGAGGATAAGACGTCTTCTTACCACTGCGGAGCAAAAACAGAAGGTGCGGACCTGTTCAATCATTAAGCGAGGTAGGAGGCGATTCCTCAATAATGCGGCAGCCGAATTGGTCAGAATCTTCAGACTCAGAGGGTTGGCCTTTTTTGCCTGAAGAACCACCCTCTGCAGGAGCGCTAGGACCGGCGTGAATGGTAGTTTCCTGATTTGCTGGGCTGCCTGGATCCTTTCGCTGAGTAGTCTCAGTCTGCATGGAAGCATTCTTGTCTGCTGTCGTCAGCTCCAAGGGAGCGCCTGGACCAACAGCCTCCGAACCAACAGCTCCTAAACCAACAGCGTCTTCACACAGCTCAATGGTGACTGACGCAATGAAGGAAGAGTTGCCTAGGGAGCAGGGGAAGCGGAAGCGAGCCGTGTGGGATTGGGAGTGGTAAGAGCAAGCTTCGGTGATAATTTGCCCTCTTCCTCTGCCACGACCACTTCTGGTTGCAGGGGATCTATTAAAGCTGAATTCCGAAGCATCAGACGAAGGCTCAGAGGTCGTGGAGGATGGCTGGTGGGAGACATGACCACGGGAGCTGCCTCTCCTGTAGCTCATCCTAGAGCGAGTTCTGGGCATTTTGAGGATGGCAGGAGGAGCGGAACAAACAGCAATGGAGGAGACAGAAAGGGAGTTGCAGAGGAAGGTGCAGGATGGATTAAAAGGAAGATGGATGCACTGATGAATGGCAGCGTTATGAACCCGAGCTAGACAGTGGACTAAACTTTCTCGAGAGCCAGGAGCGACATTCTCGCTGGAACAGCTTAAGCACAAGGGAGGAGCCAGAATGAAGAACAAACAAAGCGCCATTACAATTATACTGTTGAATTGAAGGGTGGTGGGGTGCTACGTTAATGCAACAATTAATTTGTAGTCCTGATTCATTAATTCAATCCTCATGCGAGGCCGGCTGGCGCTAGTGATGGGCCACGCGCCTCCCTTCCACGCCGCCGTCGAGCTGTACGCCATATTATACACCCGCATTCGGGTGGGATAGATCTTGTTGCACCAGGAGAGTGCAGTCGCGCTTGAGTTGTGAATCATTGGAATTGTTCAACAGGCCAGAGAAAAATGGGAGTTGTTGATCGGCCCCTTGATTAGCCAGTCTGTCTGCTGCCTTATTAGCTGTACGCCGGATGTGCTTGAAGGATATGCTGCGAGGAATTTTGAGCCATTCTTCAATTTGTTCCAATCTGCTTAGAAGCCTCCAACTTGAAGCTATTTTTGCAGCTGAGGATCCTGATTGCAGCCTCTATAAGGATTTGAGAATCGCCTTCGACCTCTAGAGGGAGCAAATTTTCGGTTTCTGCTATGCATAGACCCTGCCATAAGCTTTCCAGCTCGGCAGCGTTGTTGGTGTCTTTGCCTAATGTTCCATGATAGATATGCAAAACTGAGCCTGCCGCGTTTCTAAAGATGCCTCCATAGCCAGCCGGCCCAAGATTGCCCTTAGCCGCACCATCAAAGTTCAGCTTGTAAGGGTGGATGGCAGGAGGTGACCAAAAATGAGCTGACTCAGAGTGAATGGAGGTGCTGGGTTTGATATGATCTATAGAGGTGAGATCAAGGTTCCAATTGGCGAGAATGAGACGCTCCTGGGGTAGGACTGGCATATCTGAATCTTGCCATCGTTTAAGAGCCAAAGTTTCTTGAAGATTCTGCCTGAGAAGAAACCAAAGGGTATCAAGAGGCGAATTATGATTTTTGAAGATCCTGTTGTTTCTTTCCTTCCAGATGATCCAATAGATGAAGCCTGGAAGGAGGTGCCAGAGGGCATTAAGAAGAGGACTTTGGAAAGGGTTCCGAGGCCAATTTCTGATGGTGTTTACTGTGTCTCCCTCTTTTCTACCTGATCTTCTATTGCACTGAGCTGCTCTTTCCCACATTTGAGCTACTAATGGGCAAGTATCCAAGAGATGATTAATGTTCTCTGAATGTAGATTGCAGTTGGAGCATCTGGATGGCCCGATAAATCCACGCTTTTGTAGGTTATCCCAAGTGAGGATCCTTTGTTTGCTTAGAAGCCAAAGGAAGGTAGAAACCTTAGGCCAAATGTTTGGTTGCCAGACTTGGTCCCAAAGTGGGTCTTTTATAATCTGCAGAGGTTGATAAAGGATTTGATAAGCCTCCTTGGTAGTGAACAGGCCCTTGGTAGTGTATCCCCATCTCAAACGATCTTTCTGATCTGATAGTTTGATTTTCCTAAGTTTGAGCTCGTTGTCAATCTCATCATAGGTTTCCTCCTGCCAGTTGGCTTGCCATGTATTTGCCGATCTCCAAAGCTGAAATCCGTGGGAAGAATGCTGTTGCCAGAATTGATGTACATAGATTTGCTCATTTTGCTGCATGGTTATTTGCCACTTGGGTTTGTGAAAAAGAGAGGCAAGTTTGGGAAGTTGTTGCCAGGAATCTTCCCAGAATCTTGCAGTGTTGCCTGAGTGGATTTCCCAAAAGCTGTGCACTTGAATGAAGGTGCTATGAATTTTGGCAGCATTCTAGATTAGTGAGCCAGGAGTGGTAGAGGAGAATCGGATTAGCTCCTCCACAGGACTGCCTGGAGCGTATTTGGCTTGCCATAGACGACCCCAGGGAGTAAGCGGTTTGGAGAGCCAATTCCACCATATACGTGCCCCCATGATGTTGTTGCTGTGGAGGGGGTCCCTCAGGCCTAATCCCCCAGCTGATTTCGGGAGACAAACCTCTGACCATTTAACCAGGGCCCATTTTTTGTTGTGGCCTGAGGAGCCCCAAAGAAAATTTCTTTGAAGATTGTGAATGTTCTTGAGAACCCATTTCGGGGCAACCAAGATTGAGAACAGGTACAGAGGCATGGCTTGGAGGACAGATTTGATGAGGATGATTCTGCTTGCAATGTTGAGAGAGCGGTAGGTCCAGGAGGAAAGCCTGGCTTCTAAGTTGTCAAGGAGGGTCCTCCAGGCGGCATGTTTGATGGCAGAGTCAAACAGGGGAGCCCCCAAATATTTCGAAGGAAGCTTGGCTATCGAAAAGCCCAAAATCCGAGCTATATTCCTTTGAGTGAGAATGGGAGTATGGAAGAATTGGAGGCATTGATGGATGTGCCAGAGGCATCTGAGAAAAGATTGAGCAGGTGTTTGAAGGCAGAGGCTTCTTGTACTGAAGGATAGCCAAAAAGCATATTATCGTCAACAAACTGTTGGTGAGTAATGGGGGATTGGCCATGCAGTGAAATGCCCTTTAAAGAGTGTGAAGTAGTAGCAGAGTGAAGAAGGCGGCTTAACCCTTCAGCCATGAGAACAAAAATGAATGGGGAAAGAGGATCTCCTTGACGAATACCCCGAGAAGGATGAAAAGGAGGGGAGGGGGATCCATTGAGAAGGATGGAGAAGTAGGGGGAGGAAATGAGATTCATGATCCATCGTGTCCAGGTGGCATTGAAGCCGAATGCTAATAAGATGTGTTTAATATAGGTCCAGCTGAGTTTGTCGAAAGCTTTGGAGAGATCTAGTTTGAGAATCATACCTGGTTTTTTCAATATCTTGAGTGAGTGGATCACTTCGTGGGAGAGAATGATACCATCCAGAATCTGGCGCCCTTCTACATATCCTGTCTGCTCTGGCGAGATAAGGAGAGGGAGAAGAGGTTTGAGTCTATTCGCCACTACTTTAGATATAAGCTTGTAGATGACATTGCATAATGCAATCGGCCTAAATTTATCAGGAGTCTTGGAATCTTCCACTTTAGGAACGAGCGCTATGAAGGTCGTATTTAGGGAAGGTAGAACCCAGTGCATCGATCGTGATTCATCCACGAGCTCCCAGACCTCTATTTTGATATGCTCCCAGAAAGCATGAAAGAAGTTGGCTGTGAATCCGTCAGGGCCGGGCGCCTTACCATCCTTGAGCTGGGCCATTGCATCCTCCACTTCCTGCATGGAGATAGGCTGGAGAAGCCTATTGTTGTGATCCTCATTAATGATTTTAGGAATGTGCTGCACTATAGTTTGTATGGCTTGATTTCTGCTACCCGGCGGTTCTCTAAGAGTGTCCTGAAAGTATTCTTGGAATTCCTGTACTATGTCTTCATGCACCTCCAGGCGCTCCCCTTGTTGATTGTTGATGAATGCGATGTTGTTGTGCATTCTCCTTTGAATGGTTGACCTATGAAAGAACTTAGTATTTTTCTCCCCGTCCTTGAGCCATCTGATCCTGGATTTTTGTTGCCAGAGAGTCTCTTCTTGCTGCCTGCGCATTTCAATCTGATTTAGGAGTACCTGCTCTTGTAGTGCATAATCCTCCGTTCGACCCTCTGATATGATACATTGTTGCAGCGTGTTCATTTGCTGCTCCAGCGCTTTCCTTTGATCGAATATGTTGCCAAACTGAGTGCGATTCCAAGTTTTCAGCACTTGCTTAAGGTATTTTAACTTTTGTTGAAATTGAAACATCTTGGCTCCTACGGGGGGAGTGAAGGATTTCCAGGTAGCTATTACTACATCTTTGAAATTGGGATGAGAGAACCAGAAGGATTCGAAGCGGAAAGGTCTGTTGCTCTTTGACTCTGGACGCGACCACTGAAGCATTATAGGCCAGTGATCTGAGCCTGCTTGAGGCAAAATGGAAGCATGGAAATCTCCGCCCAGATGAATGGCGTTATCCGACAGGAGGAAACGATCAAGTCTGGAAGCTATGTGCTGAGATCCTCTTCATTTGTTGGTCCATGTAAACATACCGTTCGAGGTCTGAAGATCCATGAGCTGATTCCTAGATATGAAGTCTTTAAAGCCAATGTTGTCCCCTTCCAGTCTTGCTCGACCTCCGGATTTTTCCTCCAGCGTTGTAATGATGTTGAAGTCACCACCACTTATCCATAGGGGATGGCTTCTGCCAGAGCTAAGAGCTGTGAGAGTGTTCAGCAAATCCAGCTTTTTTTGAAGATCTTGAGGAAAATACACATTAGTGAGGAGACCATGGATATTGGTACCAATGAGGTGGAAAGTGGTTTGAATGAAGAAGTGAGAGGCATGGAAATCTTGAAGGGAGAGAATTTGAGGGTTCCATAAGATTGCCAGCCCTCCAGAAGCACCTGATGCATCCACAGAGACTGAGCGACAACCTATCCAAACTTTGTTTAGAATTTTCTCCAATACAGTGCTATTGCCTTTGGTTTCTTGTAGAAAGACTAATGTAGGCCTTTCTTGCTGAATCATGTTTTTTAACATTCTATGTTTTGCAGGGCTGTTAAGCCCTCGCACATTCCATGAGATTAGCTTCATGAGGAACCGTGGGGAAGAGCTTTAAAGAACTTGGTCAGCTTGGGGAATTCTCCAGAATCCACCAGCATTTCTCCAATAATGATAGTCCTTTGCAAATCTGTTTTGCACCCTCGTTTTTTCGTGTCTTTCAAAAATTTTTTACCATCCCAAGGACTACCTGCCTGAATGCCAAGATATTTGTTTTGTTGTGCTCTGATCAGAACTCCTTCAAGTCTGTCGATCTCCCTTGGGGGAATATCACTGAAATCTTTCTGTCGACATGCTGCTTCCAGTTTGAGTAGGTCCAGACCTCCTAGATCTTCACTTTCTGGTCCCTCCTCCATGAGTGATGGTTTGTCCTGTTCCTCCTCATCTGACCTTTGATTAATATTGTGGGCTAGAGAAGCGTCAATCTCCATGGCGGAAGATGGTATGGTTGTTTCTGAAGCGAGATTTTTGTCAGTAGAGGTTGAGGTGGGAGTGCTGATTGGAGCGGACTTAGAGGGTGGAGCTGAGGGATTTGGGGGAGGCACAGGGGTGGAAGAGGAAGGATCTGAAGGCAGGATGAGAGTATGATCCTCCATGAAGATTGGAGAGGACAAGATTCCAAAGCTATTCCGAGTTTCAGGTTTCTTGGGATCTTCTGGAGCACCTGGAGGTTTCTTGGATTACTTTCTACGGCTAGGAACTCTCGTGAATCTTTCAGTCTTTACTTGTCTCTAATGCGGATGCTTTCAACTAAAGATTCAGAGGGCAATCCCTGAAAAGATGGCCGTGCTCATGGCACTTTCTGCAGCTAAAAGGAATGTGCTCGTAGTCTATTGTTTGCACCCATTCATAATCATCATGAAATAAACTTACCGCATCCGTGAGTTCTTTGGTTAGATGCATGTGTACACAGATCTTGGCATAGGAGGTGTATCTTCTGTATTTGGTTTCCTCAGCGATTTTGATGAAGACTCCTAGGCTGTTGCCAATGTCCTTTAAAGTCTCCTCGTTCCAATATTCCACGGGAAGAGAATACAAGCGTATCCATACCGGAGCCCAGGTGAAGTCCTCTTTGTCTGGATCGAACCTCGCTTTCCATTCTCGGAGATATAGGCCTACAAAGTTGAAGAAATACAGACCTCCTTCGAAGATGCGTGTTTTGTCTTCCAGGTAGTTGAAGATGGTAGTGAAAAAACCTTTGGGGCCTAGCTGCAGGGAGACTTGACCCTTAGGCTTCCATTTGGAGGCTATCCATCCATACAAGGCCTTTTCAGTTGGCCAAAATCCAAGGAACTTACCTATGAGTGCATGAACACTCATGTATTGGATTTGGGCATTGATTCGATCACTAGGAAGATCTATTTTTATTCTCTCTGCAGACTTGGGAATGCATGTTGCAGAGAATGCTTTTGGCCGTGACGTAAAGTTGTTATGGTCTATTCCTTTGTCTATGGCTGCCGTCTGACCTGCAGCAGCATTTCCATTGTTGTCTGTAACCAGATCTGAATGAGGGCCATCAGTTGGGTCAGGGCCTTGACCGACTGGAACTTCTACATTTACTGGCTTGTCAGGAGAGGGATCTGATGAGGGAGGGGGGGCAGAGCCCACCCCTCCGGACGGCAGGGCCATGGAGAGGAGATCAGCGGCGTCGAAGGCTAGAGAAGCCGAGGGCACAAAGGAGAGGGACGGTGGGATTATTCAGTAACCCTAGCAGGGGAAGCATCACACATCGGAAGCCACTCACAAGAGTCAATGGAAGAACTTGATTATTCTATATATACTTAATCTTCAACGTTAAACTAACTGTTATGTCCAATTATTAGACTTCAACCATGTGTTGTGTTGCTTTTCCATTGACGGATGGATGGATCGAGCTCTCTGTGTAGATCCCTTTTTCTCCATGGTATTCTGAATATCGAAGATTTTGTGAGGAATGGTATTTTGAATATGGAAAATTTTGTGAGGAATTTGTTTTTAAGTTGTATTTGAAAAAAAAAATTCAGTACGATAAAAGCATAATTTTATATTGATATCAGAATAATAAGATGTACATATGTCATCCAATGTTCATAACATAAGCCTTACTAGGGCTGTTTGAATATACAAATCACCTTTGTGATGATAACAATATAAGGGGAGAGGTCCATATACAACAAGATGAACCTGATAGAAAAAAACAAAATATTCAAGAAAACATATCTGAATTGGCAGAGATAAGAGGAAGCTATAGATTACAAGCGCCCCACATCAAAAAATAATAAGATGGTGCAGATATGCACTGATATGTTCTATGGAAAAAAAAATGATATGAGAACAGATAGAACCAATGCCACATCCGACAGTAAAACATGCCAGCATGAGGATTCTGTAATGATCAAAATGACAACACCATCTAACAAGGAGGAAGAGATAGAGTTTAGCATGGAATGGTCGAGTCCATCCTCGTAGAGGACATTGTTTATGCCCAGTGGCCAGGCATCCATGTACAATACAGAACAACAGTCTTTCATTAATGCCGCAAAAAGCTATATTTCACATTTAATAACCTGCAAAAACATCAAGAAAAATCAGAATGTTAGGGGGGAATGTATTTAACCAGGGAGGGGAAAATCTTCAATATTTATGTTCTTCTGGTCCATAGTAATAGTTAAGTGCATCTTGCCTAAAGAACCTGTTAAGCCCATCTTCGATAGTTCATCTGTTGTCATATTCTGCTCCCTGTGGACATGATTTATAGTGGAGTTGTTTAGTAAAGCCCATAACTGTTCAATTCTCGTCAACCATCCAAGCACTAAGGGATTGGAGATTTTAGCAGACCCCTTTAAATGTTGTATTATTACATTAGAGTCGCCATGGATGTGGATAAGGGGAATATCTAGAAAGTGTATGAACCATAGAAGGCCCCAAAGTGCCATTACCTCAGCTTTAGTGTTTGTGCCCCTACCGCCATGCCAGAAAACACTATATCTTTGTTCCTTAGAGGTGGCCAACCAGAAGCCACAACCACATACTCTCTGTTGAGCAGCACCATCAAAAAATGCCATCGGGAATATCTGTTGTACTTCCGTCTTGTTATGGCAAGAAACCATCTTGCTTGTTTTTTAGAAGAATATAGAGTTAGAGAGGTGAGAATGTTATCCATGACCCTATGAAAACTCTCAGAATAGTTTTGAAAAATGTAGTTATTTCTCCACTTCCATATTTCCCAGAAAAGGATAGGCAGAAGGATTCTCCAGTCAGCCTTTTGGCTTCTCCACCAATGTAGACAGTCTTTAATGCAATCATGTTGATGAAATGGAAAACCAAGTAGAGAAGAGAGACATTTCCAGATATGAGTAGTGAGGGGGCAAGTAAGGAAAATGTGGTTATTATTTTCAGAATCCCTCTTACAAATAGGACAGATGTTAGGCCCATGCCATAACCGCTTTTGCAGGTTTTCCCATGTTAGATTTTTGTTATGAAAGACTAGCCAAGTGAAAAGTAAAATTTTGTTGGGAATGTTGGTTTTCCAGAATGCATAAAGAGTATGTTCCTTAGTCAGGTTAGAGGCCCTGGAGCAGAGAGAAAAGTATGCATCTGCCACATTAATATTGCCATTCTGCATCTTCCTTGTCTAGATTAACTTGTCCTAGTTTCCATCATGGCATATCCCCAGCTGATTCATCCCCGCCACAATGCGCAACCATTCCAGATCCCACAGATGAGGCAAACCTAGATCCAAAGCAGACCTCCAGATAGGATGTGGACCCCTCCATGAAGCAATGGCTTGACCCCAGAAAAAAATGCCTCTGCTATTAAGGGAAGCGATAAGTTGTTCTGGGATATTGTCCACATCACCATAACCCAGGATACGGTCAGTTCCAATGAGAATGTTGTGTCCTGAGCCAAATTTCCAAGCAAGATGTTGCAGAAGGATCTTGGAAACTTTTTGGAAACTGAGCCAGATGGCAGATCCATTTTTGGCACCAATGGATCCTTTACGGAACCAGTAAGTGAAGTCATGGTTCTTGAGATATTTTTGTCTGATGACCAGACTCCAGGTACCGGTACCAAAGATGCCTCTCCAAAGGGATTTTATAAGTAAAGCCTGTCCAAAATGATAGAGGTCTAAAATTCCCCATCCCCCCAAGACTTTCGGCAGGGTAATCAAATGAATTTTGGCAAGGTGATATTTTTTTTTGAATATGACTGCCTCCCCAGATGAAATTAGCCATGACTCGATTTAGGGAGAGGATGGTAGCAGCAGGAATATGAAACAAGTGGGCCCAATATACTGATAATTGGTTTAGGATAGCTTGGGAGAGGATAACACGCCCACCCAGGGAAAGGTTTATGTATTCCCATCCAGAGATTTTTTTGAAGAATCTATCAACAAGCCAGATCCAGTCAACATTTCTGTAATTGCAGGCTTTAATTTGGAAACCTAAATATTTTATGCCCTGATCCATCAATTTTGCCTCTATACCAAATAAATTCTTGATATAGACAATATTTTCCAAGTCACAATTATCATGATACAAGATAGATTTATGTGCATTCATACAAAGACCAGTTGCATTGGCGAATTTTCTGAAAATATGAAAAAGACATAACCAGGAAAAGCGGAGCAACATACCCATAATCAAAACGTCATCGACAAAGAAACCATGTGAGATGTTGATATTATTGCCGATCTTGAGGGCTTGAAATTGATCTCGTTCCACAGCCTTTGAAATGTGCAAGCTGAGACCATCCATAGCAAGAATGAATAATAAAGGCGAAAGCGAGCATCCCTGTCTGAGGCCTCGCCCAGCCCAAAAGAATTTTGAAGGATACCCGTTTATGATCACCGAATAATCAACATTGATAACGCACGCCATAATCCAGTCCACACACTTTGATTGCAAGCCTATTTTAAAAAGGACAAGCCTGAGGTATCCCCAATCGAGACTGTCAAAAGCTTTTTTCAAATCAACTTGTAGAATAGCAGCATTAGAGTTTTTTGTATGGATAGAGTGCATACATTCCTGTGCATTTGCAACCACATCATGTATTTGACGACCTTTCAAAAAACCATGTTGTTGTGGGGATATATGACGAGAGAGAGTGTCCCTCAGATGACCTGCTATTGTTTTGGAGATAATCTTATAGATAAGATTGCATAGCGAGATAGGCCTGTAGTCATCAAAACAGTTTGGAGGATTGCGCTTCGGGATGAGAGCAATGTAGGTCGACTTGATGCGGTGGTGTACATACCCAGTTATTCTAGATTCCTCCACCATCTGAATGAGATCATGTTTGAAAAGATCAAAAAAATGTGTGAACAGTTCCACAGTCCACCCATCCGGTCCTGGACTTTTGTCCCCTTTAAAAGATTTGAGGACACAGAGAAGTTCATCTTCTGAGATGCATCTGTAAAGGTCCTCATTCGAGTCCTGGTCAAACATAATCAGGTAATGTTCAATCCCCCAGATGAGATCTTCCGCCACAATGTTGTCGTTCCTTTCATAAGCTGTTTTGAAATGTAAGGTGGCAGCTTTTGAGATATCAGCCTGTGAATGGATATATTCTCCCGCATCATCCGAAATTCCCCAAATAGAGTTTATATTGCGCCTATGGTTTGCAAATCGATGGAAAAATTTTGTGTTTCTGTCTCCCTCCTTGATCCAGATAGCCCGACTCTTCAGGCGCCAGGAGGCTTCTTCAATATCTAAGATACGATCTCTTTTAACCTCTAGTTCCCGAATGTGAGTTCGGATGGAAATAGGAGGGTTGTCGGAGGCCATGAGCGGGAGAAGATTATCCAGTTCACTTTGAATGTCTCTGATTTCTCTTTTCATAGATAGCTTTTTATTTTTCTGCCAAGATTTCACCACCCCACAGAGAGACTGCAGTTTGTCAAGGATATGATCCATGGGAGAGGAACCAGTAACGCTCCCACAGTTCTAGGATTCCCGGACCAGAGTGTTGAAATCCAAATCTTCTAACCAAATTCTGTTAAATTTGAAAGGCATTCCAGGACACACTAGCGGCTTCTTCCAGGCCAGAGTAACAGGCCTATGATCGGATAAGAAATTACTGATGATGTTTGTCTGTACCTCCCCCAGACGGTCAATCAAATGTTCATGAATTAAAAAATGATCCAGTCTCTTGGTGACATACGCCACACCTTCCCGCCCATTGTCCCAAGTAGGAGCCATAACCTCTGGGCAGATGTCTACAAAATTGTGTGTAAGGAGGGCGTCCCTAAACATTCCCGCCAGTGGATCAAGTCTTTTGGTTTGACCCCAAGTTTCCTCCAGGGCAATGGTACAGTTCAGATCTCTCGCAATGATGAGGGAGGTAAGTTCCATTAATCTCAAAGGAGAAAAGACGATCCCAGAAAGTGGCCTGATCCCTGTAAGGAGCATATGTATTTAGAATATGTATGCGTCCTTCCAGGCCCCAGATGTGACCCTCAAGTAGAATGCCCGCGAAACAACTGTAAGCTTTGAGACAGACCCATATGGGGTCCCAGATTGCCACCAAACCACCAGAGAGTCCAACAACCGCAGTGGCGGATATGTGCCAATATGGGAACATTTTCCTGAAATATAATATAACCTGAGGGACAGAGTGCATAGATTCTTGTAGCAAAATGATAGAAGGGTGAAGAGAGACAAAAAGACTCTTGAGGGCTCGAAATTTCGAGGCAGCCCCCAATCCCCGTATATTCAGGGAAAGAATGAATGTCATGGGGATGCCATCTCGGGTTGTCATGCTCTAAGGCCCCGTGAAGGAGTGATGTCAGCAATAGGAACATCAACCAAAAAACTGTCCATAGGGGAGGCGAAGGGGTTAGGTCTAGGTCTAGGTCGTCCCCTAAAATGTCTGCTCCCGCGGTTTTGAGTGCGTCTGACAGTAATGTTGGAGGCTGATGTAGGACTGATGTGGGGAGTGGGTGATCCAACAGGTTTGTGGATGGTGAGTGTACGCAAGTCCAGGGATTTTCTATTGAGTAGAAAATCTAGGTCACTACCGATAGAGTTTGTAGGAGAGTTTAGTGGTGAGTTAGGTGGGGTGGTGCTGGTCCTTGGCCCTTTACCCCGATTTGCAAGTAATGAAGGTGACAAGGATGGAACGTATGGGATATGTGAGGTGGAAGGAAGGCCAAGCATCGGGTGGGGTGGCAGAATGTCCAGATGGGGAGGAGTGGCAACCTGAGTGGATTTTCGGGGCTGAATAGCAGGGCTAGATTGATCTTGAGAGTCCATCTTCAGGGAGTATAATGGGGACGATGGAACCATAATAGGTGAAGATCCATTTAAGGAAGAGTTTAGAGTATAAGAACGATGCGGAAAAGTATTACGTGGAATACCTGCATGTCGCCTCCGGGGTGAGATAGCCTTCTGAAAGTTTGGTGAAGGACCGCTTCCACCATCATGACCCCTTGGATGACCGATGATGGGCCTGCCATGTAGTAGACCACCCGGCCTGTGAGGGCATTGTGCCAACAGATGCCCAGTATGGTGGCAGTGTGAGCATCAAAAGGGAACTCGCCAGAAGTCTAATCTTTGAGACAAATGTGTTCCCCCCAGAATAAATCGATGTGATCCGGGAAACCGCCACAGTATTCTTTCTCAATTAAGATCTAGGCCACCCTTTTGTCCTGTGCACCCAAACAACGAGGGTCTACGTACACAAATTTTCCTATAGCATTTCCAATGTCCATCAAAACTGGTTTCGTCCAGAGTTCAATGGGGAGACCGGGAAGTTTCACCCAAATGAGCTTATTCTGGGGTGTATTGTGGAGCGAATTATATCCAATGTACCAGTGGTGCAATGCAAGGAAGCTCTTTCCGTTAATCCATGGCAGCATTTTGATTTTTTCTAAGTCCTCCTGACTTAGAAAATGGAAACTGTACCATCCCTTCAGGAGCCGAACGACAGTCGGCATGTAACCCAACATGGTTTTCCATTTTTTCCCCACCCATTCTCTCATATCTGAATCACTAATATCAGCAAAATACCATCGGCCAACTAAAGCTCTCTTCTGTAAACTTGTAATTCTGTCAACAAGCACAACATTATCCAAAGAAAGAGCGGGTGGCGGGGAGGTCGTTTTAATAGAACGTTGTTTGTTTTTAGAACGACGTCCCCATGCAGCATGTTCGCCACCCTGCGAAGCATGTGAAACCATGTGGTGGGCTAGCCTCACCCAAGATATTATGCCACGTATCCAGTGAGCGTGGGCCACACCGAATGCCCGAATCGACATTATGTTGAAGTAGCGACTCAGCGTCCATCATGGCCTAGATAAGGGCCTCATTGGCAGATGAGTCAGAGAGATGGCCCACCATTTGGCGGAGGGTTGAAAGGACTCAATAGAATATTGTAAAAGGACGTCTGACAGCAATTAATGTAAGGAAATCCAACAGATGGATAGCAATGATATAGGATGAGAAAAGAAATAAATGAGGAAGGCCTCGGGAAGCGGAAGGAATGTCAACCGAGGGAGAACACTCGTGTGCAAGATAAACCATAAACAGTCGGGATAGCAGAGCATCGTCAATACAGCATCTAGAAATGGCTAAAAGTCTAAAGCTGACACGGGGAATTAACGTGTTGTAAGAAACCAGTAATTGATGCAACTGGAGTGCATGGGAATCTGTCCGGCCAACATGTGTGGAGATATGGAGGTGATCTCAACGGATATGGAGCCACCTATTGCCCACGGATTAGAGCAGAATGTTGGAGAAAGGGTACACCAGAAAAAGGGAGAAAAAATCCGGTACCGAAAAGAGATGAATCCGGCCAAGAACCAGAGCCGAAGGCGGATGTGAGGTTAGCAGAGATCTAGCTACAGCAGCAGAGATGAAACATAAACATGGCCAACAGGCTCTAATAAGAGCAAGGAAGCTAAGTAGCAATCCCGGTCTATCTATAGCAAGGGTCCTAAACCAAGAGTTGGAAGAGGATTCAGAGACGGAAGGCATATGGTCTTCGCAAAACACATGTAAGGAGAGTGTGTTGGAAAATATTAGTAATTCCAACCACCACCATTAAATGCTGTGTCTAGCTTCTTCTGGAGAAGTCGGCGGAAGGCTCGAGAGCTAGATAGCTTCCTGAAGAAGCCACCGACTCCAGAAACTTCTTCTTTGTGTATAAAAACCCTTCTTGGAAATCAAATCAAGCAAGTGTTCTAAGTTTTGTGTGTTCATTTTTGAGTTCTGTGCTCTCTGATTTGGTATCAGAGCTCAGGTGAGGTGAGCTGTGTTGAGAGTTTGTTGCTGCAAGTGTTGCGGCTGTGAGAGTTCTTTTGCAGGTAGAGCTGGTGTGAACTTGCAGTCTGCCTGGAGAGGTTTGTTTGTGTGTAATCGCAGTGTGAACAACGTGAGAGCAGTGCAACTAATGTGAGGATCAAACACCGACTGAGTGTTGTTAACTGCAGATCGTGTGTAAGTTTTTTTTTGCTGCCATAAAGATTTTTTCTGCCATAAAGTTGTGTGTAAGAACCCGTTGCTCTGAACTTGTGTGTAAGATTGTGCTGGTGCAGAGGAGTGGTTCGTTGGAGGGAGCCGAACCGCTGAAAACATCTGTTCAAGTTGGGAAAGGCCGCCAATCTGCCAGGTCTGTGCAAGGTCACCGATTTCAACGTGCCTATCTCTCCTAATGTTGACTGTTCCAAGGTTCATTAATGAAGCCTGATGGCAATCAAATGTTGGCTGGTGGTGTTTATTTTAGTGCTTTACTCTTAAAAGTAGCATGCTATTAATGATCATTTGTAGTGGCGATGCACTGTTTGTACCTATTGGAGTCGCTCATGTGAAAGCTTGTTATGTGAGTTTATATGATATAATACATTAAAACCAACAGCTTTTAATTTTGTGTTTAAAAAAAAAACGATGGTTGTTAAGGAGTATGAACATAAATCTCTAGAAGCTCTTAAGCCAGAGTTGAAGTCAAGCATTGAAAAGGGCATTGCTTTTGCAAACAAGTAAGCACCAGTTGGTAGTGCCGTTTGAAGGCATTCCATTTAACTTGAATTATAGGACAAATAAGATGAGCAGCATGCACTACAGCTTTAGGGTGCTGTCGTTTTTGCAAATAGGCATAGATTTTGCATATTGATACCAGCTCTTTAAATAAATAAATAAATAAAACAAAAAAAGAAGAAGAAGAAGAAGAAATAAGAAGGCAACCATATTATCCAATAATATTGGATAAAATTTTTTCTTGAGGATTTATATTTGTAAAAATTAGTAATTTTTGGTGATTGGTAAGGTGAAAATAAGTAACATGGCTAATATATTGGCAGAATCTTATTTATCTGAGTCTAACAAGTTAGATGGTGAAAATTATGCAAATTGGAAGTTTAAGTTGTAGACTTTGATGGAAGGCAACAATACATGGGCAATTGTGTCTAGAGCTGAAGTTAAGCCAGTGTCCTCTCAAGCCACAGATTCTACAATTCAAGATTGGGAGCGATGGGAAAAAAAAGCAAAGATTCTTTTGCGGATGACAGTTAAGGACAACATTATTCCACACATTAGAGAGTGCAAAACATTCAAGGAGACATGGAACACTCTCAAAAATTTGTATGAGATGAAGACTACAAATCGAATATTGTATTTAAAGAGTAAGCTTCTTTCAATTAAGATGGAAGAAAATGAAAGTGTTAGTGATTTTATTTCTAGAATTAAAGATCTAAAGGATAAATTAGGTGACATTGGTGAATCAGTATCTAGTACAGACTTGGTTACTGTGACATTAAATGGAATGCTTGATGAATATCAAATGTTTATCACTGGTCTTTCAGCTAGAGAGAAGGCTCCTACTTTTGATGAGTTGGCAGGTATACTTATGCAGGAAGAAGAGCGGAGAAGAAGCCTTAAACAAAAATCTCCCAATTCAAATTTGGCATTGATGGCCAAAGGGAAGAAGTCCTTCAAAGGAAAATAGTGGGAGAAAAATAAAGGCAAAAAGCCACAGGTAAAATCATTTCAAGGTACCCCTTTACCAAGGACAAATGCCAAATCAAGTAGAGATGATGTGTGTTATTACTGTGGAAAACCTGGTCACTTTGCTAAGAATTGCATGAAAAGGAGGTCTGATCAATTTAAACAAAGAAGGCATTCAGGAAATTATGTTGATAGAGATGAAGCAATTAGTCAAGATGTTAGCAATCTTAAATTGTTTGTGTCCAATGCTACTTTATCAGTAGAAACTAATGATGATAATGCTTGGTTTATAGATTCTGGTGCATCAATCCATATGTCATGCAAAAGAAATTGGTTTGATACTTATCATGAGATTAATAATGGTGGACACATCTATTTAGGAGATAATAGATCACATGAAATTAAAGGATATGGTAATATAAGTGTTATGATGCCTAATGGACAAGAAAAACAAATTCAAAATGTGGTGTATGTTCCAGGATTAAAGAAGAACTTAATTTCAGTCTCTACTATCACAGATCAACATTTAAAAGTTGAATTTGTGAAATCACATTGTTTGGTAAAGGATGTGCAGGACAACTACAAGGTTGTTGCAAAAGGAATGAGAGTTGGAGGCTTATACAAATTGGATGTAATGAAGAATGGGCATCAAGCTTTGGCATCAATAGGCATGTCAACTATAGAGCTTTGGCATCAAAGGTATGGACACTTAAATCATAATGACCTAATGTTACTACAAAAGAAACTGATGGTAGAAGGTCTTCCAATTATTAAGGGTGAACACTTTGAATGTGAAGGTTGTGCACTAGGAAAACAACATAGGGAAGAATTTCCTGTGCATGAAAATAGAAGAAAACGTGAAATACTTGAACTGGTGCATACTAATCGATGTGGTCCAATGCAAACTAAGTCACTTGGTGGAGCATATTACTTTCTTATATTTATTGATGATAGCACTAGATACACCTGGGTATACTTTATAAGAAACAAAAGTGACGTGTTTGAATACTTTAAAGAATTCAAGAGTATGGTTGAAAAGCAAACAGGAAAGAGCATTAAAATTCTTTGATCAGATAAAGGTGGTGAGTACACTTCAGGAGCTTTTATCAAATATTGCAAACAAAATGGAATTATGCAACAATTTACAGTACCACATACACCTCAACAAAATGGAATAGTTGAAAGAAAGAATAGAACATTAGTTGAATGTGCTTGAAGTATGTTAAAAAGTAAAGGACTTTCTAATAGTTTTTGGGCTGAAGCCATTAATACAGCTATATATCTTAAAAATAAAAGCCCTACTAAGTATCTTGAGCACAAAACACCATTTGAAGCATTTTATGGTTTTAAACCTAAAGTTGGTCATTTAAGGATATTTGGATGCTAGGCCTTTGCTCATATTCCTAAAGAGGATAGGATAAAGTTAGATGCCAAAGCCATCAAATGTATTTTTATTGGATATTTCACTGATCAAAAATCATATAAAATGTATGATCCAAGTACTCACAAGGTCTTTGCAAGTAGAGATGTTATATTTCATGAGCATGTAGATAAACAAATAAAAGAAGATGAACATAATACATGGCAGTCTTCTTATGAAAGCTTTAAGGAAGAAGAAGAAGTTGTGGAATCAACTCAAGAACTAGAACACATGGACATTCCAAAAGACACATCAAGGAATCAAAGTCCACAAAGAAATGAAGGCACTCCACAGAGAAGAAAAGGAGAAGGTACTCCACAAAGTAATGAACCTCTAAGAAGGTCAACACGACAGATTTAGGCCCCCATTAGGTATAAAGATTATGCCTTAATGTCTCAAGTAATGACTGTTTTTGAGCCCTTAAATTATGAACAAGCCAAAAATCATAAAGAATGGATGGAAGCTATGAAAGAAGAATATGATTCTATAATGAAAAATGAAACTTGGGAATTAACAGAATTACCTGAAAATAAAGTCCCTATAGGATCAAAATGGTTGTATAAGACAAAATTTAATGCAGATGGTAGCATAGACAAGTATAAGGCAAGATTGGTTGCAAAAGGTTATTCACAAAAATAAGGAATAGATTATGAAGATACCTTTGCTTCGGTTGCAAAAATGAATACAATCAGAGTAATGATAGCATTGACAACTAAATATGATTGGAAGCTACATCAATTAGATGTAAAGTCAGCTTTTCTAAATGGTGACTTAAAAGAAGAGATTTATCTTGTTCAACCAGAAGGATTTGTAAAGAAAGGTCAAGAACATCTTGTATGCAAGTTAAAAAAGGCCTTATATGGACTAAAACAGGCTCCCAAATATTGGTATGAGAAAATCGACAAATTCTCCTTTTAGCAAGGATTTAAAAGGAGTAAAAATGATCCTAATTTGTATGTCAAGACAGACAGAAATGGGGATATAGTATTACTTTCTATATATGTTGATGATCTAATAATAACAGGGAGTGCTGATAAATTAATTACAGATATAAAAATGAAGTTATTACAGGAATTTGAAATGAAGGATCTTGGTGAGATGCACTATTGTCTAGGTCTTGAAGTATGGAGAAATGATGGAAGAACCTTAATCACACAAAGCAAATATACAAATGAAGTACTAAAGAGATTTCATATGAATGAATGTAAAGCAGTGAGTATTCCATTAGAACAAAATATTAAATTAAGAAGTGATGATGGAACAAAAGAGGTGACTGGAACATTGTATCGACAATTAGTGGGAAGTCTGAATTATCTCACTACCACCAGACTAGACATTGCTTATGCAGTAAGCATACTTAGTCAATTCATGGCTAAGCCTCATGAAAGTCATTGGATAGTTGCAAAAAGGGTCTTTCGATACTTAAAGGGAACTATCAATTTTGGTATTGAATATACTAATGCTTGTAATGTTGAATTGACAGGTCATTCTGATTCTCACTGGGCTGGAAATCCAGATGACAGGAAATCCACCACTGGATACGTCTTCAACATAGGATCGGGAGCTATATCATGGAGCAGTAAGAAACAAGCAACAGTTTCCTTGTCATCAACTGAAGCAGAATATAAAGCATTATGTAGTGGCACCTGTGAAGCTATATGGCTCAGAAGAATACTTGAAGATGTTGGTGAAGGTCAACAAAAACCTACAGTGATCAGATGTGACAATCAAAGCACCATCAAACTGGGGAACAATCCTGTATGTCATGCGAGGCCAAAGCATATAGACACACAATATCATTTTGTAAGAGAAAGGTCCAATCAAAAGAAATTTCTCTAATGTACTGTAATACAAATGAGAATGTAGCTGACATATTCACTAAGCCTCTTGGGAAGGCAAAATTTGAGTTTTGTAGAAGTAAGTTATGTGTTGTAGAAAATCAAAATTATATTGTAAGCCTAGCTGAGACTTAGACCAGCAGGGATGTTTACAGTGTCTTATGTAGTATATTTGTCATATGGTTGGAATTAAAAGGGAGTGTTGGAAAATATTAGTAATTCCAACCACCACTATTAAATGCTGAGTCTAGCTTCTTCTGGAGAAGTCGGCGGAAGGCTCGAGAGCTAGATAGCTTCCCAAAGAAGCCACCGACTCTAGAAACTTCTTCTCTGTGTATAAAAACCCTTCTTGGCAATCAAATCAGGGAAGTGTTCTGAGTTTTGTGTGTTCATTTCTGAGTTTTGCGCTCTATGATTGAGTGAGAGAGTGCAGAGTAAAATTATAGAATGTAAGACCATAAATTAAAATCAGATATTCAGAACAAGGTATAACAGAGGCAGAGAAAGGAAGAAAAGTATTTAATGTGGTCAATTTAGAGGCAGAGAAAAGAAGAAAAATATTTAATTTGGTCAATTTACAACCAGCCGAGAACAAAGGTAATATTTTGGGGAAAATAACATACCTGTTGTAGCATCCGAAACCAGTTTGTGCCTATTATCCCCTTTCAACAATTCCACAGGAACCCACATGCGAGAACCGTTGTTCAGGCAGAATAAATTGAATTGGCACCTTGGAAAGATAAACCATGTAATACTATAATCACCATCTAACGAGGTGACAAAAAACGGGAGTCAGTCCTCGCAGAATAAGCCCAGTGGCCAAGCCTCTCAAGAACCAAATACCCATGCGTTCTGTGCCATAAATCCCCACCGGAAGCTCATATTGAATATTCAAAATTTCTTCTGCATTTAACCCTCTTTTTCTTAAAAAACAGATCCCAATTAATTGATTTGTCCGCCCATGGCCAAACACACATAAAGCTCTTGCCTTCGCGTACCACCAGAAGTTTCAATTACGATACCTTCTCTGCCGTCCTACCATCGCCTGTCAACAAAGCTGTATTGTTTATTTCCCATCAAACTCGCCAACTCTATCAAATCCGTTCAATTCTGATAAAAATCCCATGTACCATCTTAGACTTTTTGTAGTGTCATTTTGTTTACAAGATTTTTTGTAGTGTCATGCAAAATTTCTTCTGCATTTAGCCCTCTTTTTCTTACAAAACAAATCCCAATTAATGGATTTGTCCGCCCATGGCCAAACACACATAAAGCTCTTGCCTTCGCGTACCACCAGAAGTTTCAATTACGATACCTTCTCTGCCGTCCTACCATCCTCAAAAGATGTCTTGGTACATTGCTGCTCAAGCTATCTTTTTTGTATCCTATCTTGGTTTTTATATTGACTCAATATAATCTATGAAAGCTTTTCTTCTGAAAAAGAAAAAAAAAACACAAAGCTGTATTGTTTATTTCCTATCAAACTCACCAACTCTATCAAATCCATTCAATTCTGATAAAAATCCAATGTACCATCTTAGATTTTTTGTAGTGTCATTTTGTTTACAAGTTTGTCACCTACAGTCTACTTTCCAAAAGCTTTTCACCTCCTCTTTCTCTTCAAATTCGATTTCGAGAAATAAACTGTCTCCATTTTTTACAGATTCGGCCACTTCTTTATTGTTACGTGTTACATAATGTTCCTCATACTTTCCAAGCGTAGATCCTAAATCCAGCAAATTTTGTTCAATAAATTATCTATAATTGGATTGATTCGCCTCAACGCCACCCAATAAATGAAGCAAAATCTAATGAAAATTCAAATCGAACGCCACCCAATAAATGAAGCAAAATCTAATGAAAATTCAGATCGAACGCCCCCCAATAATTGAAGCTAAATATAATGAAAATTCAGGTCATCTTAAATATTAGTGCGGAACTGGTATTTTTTTCAGTTCAATTCCTCATTGTGCAAATGACAGAGAGACATGATTGATGATTTCTCTTTCCCATGAAAATTTATATTGTAACTGAAATAGTATTGTGCCGAAGAATCTGAATAGTTTGGGTAAACAATTCGTTTTTCCAATTGTATTTAGAAATCCATATTGTAACTGAAATAGTTATATCTGGTGTTGTGACTCATAAAATAGTTATATCTGATGTCGAGCAGAGTTTCCACCCACAGGTTATTAGCATTAGAAGAGCATAATGGAAATAGTAAGTGAGCATAAAACGAACACTGAAGATCTAGAGAAGCCAGCAGCGTTCGACGAAGTGACTATGAATGATCGGCTTGTTGATGACAACAAGACTGGTGGATTGAGGAACGCAGTGAAGGATTTTCTGTTCCCTGACGATCCGTTTCGACGATTTAGGAATCAGCGAAGGAGGGGCAAATGGGTTATTGGCCTTCAGTATGCATTCCCCATCCTCGAATGGTTGCCCACATATTCTTTTGGTCTCTTCAAATCCGATATTATCTCTGGCATTACCATTGCCAGCCTTGCCATTCCACAGGTCATTAATCATATAGATTATTGCATTCATGTTATATGTATATATGCATGTTATATGTATGTACGTGGGGGTGGGGGCAATATGGGGTATATTTCTATTTTCTCATCACATTGTATGATTGATTCAGGGCATAAGCTACGCAAAGCTGGCCAATCTTCCACCTGTGATGGGACAGGAGTACCGCCTTTATTTCATTTCTTTGTACTTTCTTAAATCTATAACGTAAGTAGATTTTGTGGGACATTTCTGTTTAAAAATTTTCATTTATATATGTACATTGTACATTGTATATGGTGTTTTTGGAGTAACACTATATTTTTGTGAAATGTTTGATAGTTCTGGTGAATACTTTGTTCATTATTAAAACTAGCGTTTGCATCATATGTTGCAAAGGAAACGCCATAAGGCATAAATTCAAGAAGAATCATGACATATAAAAAATCATTAGATCTCATTGTCATTCTTTCTGTGTGTTCATAGAAAATACCATTGTAGGAAAAGAAGGTAGAAGATACAAACATTTTAATAAAGTTGAGGTGTTCATAGAAAATACCATTGTAGGAAAAGAAAGTAGAAGATACACACATTTTAATGAGGTTGAGGGTTTCAGAATCGACCAACTTGGATATTAATTTTAAGGCTTCAGGAACAAGAATTCACTATTTTTCAGCCAACAAAACATCAATAAATGCTATTTTTTTAATCAAACTTAATCACAATTATTCAACCCACAAAGCATTGAAAATTAAGTCATGTTTTTCAACTACGAAATAACTAAATTAATTATCAACATTGTATGAAAGAAGAGAAGCGACACATGCATGACTTTCAACTTGCTTATTATGTACCCTAAGAAATAGAATAAATACCCTTCGTATCCTCATGCCATTGTCATCATTTAATGATACATCATGAGTATATATATATATATATATATATATAATATTTTAGAACATGCCTCCCGCTATTTCATACGTAGCATCTACTCAAATGATCTATTCAACCTAGGATTCACCTATAAAAGTCGAACACTTTACATTAAAAAACTGCGCGAGAAAGTTCACAGCCAGAAAATAATATGTTAGAACATGCATCGCTCTAAAGCTAAAGACATTCATTTTGTCTGAGGCCTTTCCCGTGAATAAATACTCAGGAGCAAGGTACCCCATTGTTCCTGTTGTTAAAGTTGGATCAGGGCTCTTATTGTGCTCTATAAGCCGAGCAAGCCCAAAATCTCCTAGCCTTGCATTACATTCTTAGTAACAGATAGAACTGACTTCCCAATAATATTGTAAGTTTCTAATCAAATACAGGAACCTGCGAAATCTTTTTGTGATTACTATTCCTGCAATATTTGAAATTCCTTTGGAAGACCAGTGATCGCAAAACAAATGGGACAACATTTCCTCACCAGCATAATTTCCATTATGTACAGGATTTATACCCACAAAATGGAATGTATACCATTATTTACATGTGAAATTGGAAGGTCAGTTAATTCTGAACAAAATTTACTTATGTGAAGAATATTTTGTTCCAGTCGAATCCTTTTCCTCAAAAGAACAATCCTTTCACAGACCTTAGAAATTTTGTGCATCATGAAAAATTTTCAAGTAATAATTTGTTGCGAAAAAAATGCAAATATGGTCTTAGCTATGAATAATTTTCAGTTTCACTCAAGTACTAATGGAAAGAAGCACAATCTAGTAGGCAGAGTCTCTATAGTTTTTAACATCATGTTTCGAAGCATATGTGAATAATATTTTCAGGATTAGACGTATTAAAATCTAATGTGCTTTGCTTGTAGGTGGCATTCAAATCCTCCAATAAAATTCCAAGTTCAATAATTTGTGCATGAAACTACGTAGCTAATTCAGATGGGTTTTATTTTTATTTTTGTTGTATTGTCCTATTAGAAATGCAACTGAATGCCATTACAAACCTTTTTTAGAAAGTCAAGTTCCATTTTTTCATATATAACATCAAATTTTATTTATCAAAATGGGAAATGGATCTATTCAAAAAATTTGTGTAGCACACATATCTGAGAGTCAATGATTCTGGATACTTTACATCTCTCTTTGGAATCATCAAATGAAGTTGGAATTAGCTGCCCTTAATAAGTCAGCAGGTGAGATTGTATTGAATGGAGAATATCAATGTAGTAATATCATCAAGCTTTGACCAACTCGATTCTAAATGCAATTGATGACCCAATTTCTTGTAATACAGGCACTTCTATATTCCAGAGAAAGAAAGAAGAGATGACGAATTAGGGGAATGGAAAATGAATTGATTGAACTCTGAAAGATTATCAATCACATTCAAGAATAGTCCTTGATGCTCATTGAGGAACTGGAAACCTGGATTTGATCACAATCAGAGACAACCTCTTGAAGACTCAAAATAAGGTTAGAATGAAATGACATGTTAGGCTTGCCCCAAGGAACATGAGGAACTGGAACGGTCTAATGACATTCTTCTCATTTCATTCTCATCAAAGTTTCCTCTCAATCTTAAGTCAGAGTCCTAAAGAAGCTTCCCATCTCTATGCAAACCCCAAACCCAATCAACCAAATTTCTCTTTCCAGGTTGCGTATCCGCCTCAATAGCTCTTCTTCCATAAGAAACTTCCAAAACGACTGCCCCAAAGATGAAGACATTTGTTTTTTTTGAGGCCTTTCCCGTGAATAAATACTCAGGAACAAGGTACCCCATGGTTCCTGTTGTTAAAGTTGGATCAGTGCTCTTATTGTGCTCTATAAGCCGAGCAAGCCCAAAATCTCCTAGCCTTGCATTACATTTTTAGTAACAGATAGAACCGACTTCCCAATAATATTGTAAATTTCTTATCACATACAAGAACTTGGGAAATATTTTTGTGATTACTGTTCCTGCAATCTTTGAAATTCCTCTAGAAGACCAGTGATCACAAAACAAATGGGATAACATTTCCTCACCAGCATAATTTCCATTGTGTACAGGATTTATACCCACAAAATGGAATGTGTACCATTATTTACATGTGAAATTGGAAGGGCAGTTAATCCTGAACAAAATTTACTTATAGGAAGAATATTTTGTTCCAATCAAATCCTTTTCCTCAAAGCCAGAACAATCCTTTCACAGACCTCAGAAATTTTGCGCATCACGAAAATTTTCAAGTAATAATTTGTTGCGAAAAAAATGCAAGTATGGTCTTAGCTATGAATAATTTTCAGTTTCACTCAAGTATTAACGGAAAGAAATACAATCCAGTAGGCAGAGTCTGTATTTTTTGACATCATGTTCTGAAGCACATGTGAATAATATTTTCAGGATCAGACGTATTAAAATCTAATGTGCTTTGCTTGTAGGTGGCATTCAAATCCTCCAATAAAATTCCAAGTTCAGCAATTTGTGCGTGAAACTTCGTAGCTAATTCCTGAGAAGTTAAAGGCGTCCACTGCTGCTGGTGTGGTACATACTCAAAATATACATGCATGAAGATAGGTTTTATTTTTATTTTTGTTGTACTATCCTGTTACAAATGCAACTAAATGTCATTACAAACCTTTTATCGAAAATTCAAACATTTTTTTCATACATAAAATCAAATTTTATTTGTCAAAATGGGAAATGGATCTGTTAATTTTTTTTTTGTAGCACACATATCTGAGAGTTAGTGATTCTGAAGACTTTATATCTCTCTTTGGAATCATCAAATGAAGGTGGAATTAGATTCCCTTAATAAGTCAATAGGTGAGACTATATTGAATGGAGAATATCCATGCAGTAATATCATCAAGCTTTGAGAAACTGGCTTCTTAATGCAATTGGTGACCCAGTTTCTTGTAATACATGCACTTCTGTATTCCAAAGAAAGCAAGAAGAGATGACAAAATAGGGAATGAAAAATGAATTGACTAAACTCTGAAAGATTATCAATCACATTCAAGAATAGTCCTTGATGCTCGTAGAGGAATTGGAAACCTGGTTCTGATCACAATCAGAGACAAACTCCTGAAGACTCAGAATAAGGTTAGAATGAAATGGCATGCTAGGCTTGCATCGAGGAACATGAGGAACTGGAGCTTCTCCAATCAAAATCTGCAATACATGCATCATTATCGGTCTAGCTCTAGGATCAGGATGTGAACAGAGAATTCCAACCAGCAACATTCTTCTCATTTCGTTCTCATCAAAATTTCCTTTCAATCTTAAGTCTGAGGCCTCAAGAAGCTTCCCATCTCTATGCAAACACCAAACCCAATCAACCAAATTTCTATGTCCAGGTCCCATATTTGCCTCAATAGCTCTTCTCCCACAACAAACTTCCAAAACAACTGCCCCAAAGCTAAAGAAAGCTGAAGACATATGTTTTGTCTAAGTCCTTTCCCGAGAATAAATACTCAGGAGCAAGGTACCCCATTGTTCCTGTTGTTAAAGTTGCATCAGGGCTCTTATTGTTCTCTATAAGCCGAGCAAACCCAAAATATCCTAGCATTGAAAGTTTCATCTAACATTATGTTACTGGACTTAACATCTCTGTGAAGCACCTGTTTCTACCATTTGCCATGTAAATATGTCAATGCAGATGCAACCCCCCATCACTATCTTGCATCTATTTTCCCATGATAGCACCGGTCCTCCACCTTCTTGAAAAATTATCTTACCCAAGCTACTATTCGACATGTAATCATAGACTAAAAGAATCTCTCCTTTCTCATGACACCATCCTTGCAGATGGACTAGGTTTTGATGACTAAGGCGTCCTATAATTGTGAGCTCTGCAAGAAATTCATATTTCCCTTTATTGTTTCAGGTAGATCTCTTCACGACCACCAAAGCTCCATCATTAGGCAAAATCCCTTTATAAACTGTCCCAAATTCACAATGACCCACAACTCTAACTGCGTTGAATCCTTTGGTAGCATTGCTGATCTCTTTGTTGTGGAAAGGGTTTACCTCGCCCCTTGTTGCTTGCAATCGACGAGGCGAAATCGAAACTGTTCGTGATGACGCGAAGTCGAAACTGTTCGGGAGGAATGGAAGATCCCCTGTGAGCCTCGGTTGCCTGCGATCGAAGACGCGAAGTCGAAATCGTTCGAGAGTGATGGGTTAGGGTTTAATAACTCCTTTCCAAACTACCTTGGCATGATCCAACGGCTAAACGCCTTCCAATCATCTAACATATGATCTAACGGGGCATGGTTATGACAGATGGACAAAAGGGGAGTTGATTTCAAAGGGAAACGCCTTACGGCGTAATTATTAGAAAAATCAAATCATTTTATTAAAAATATACAATATTACTCCATAAACACTTAACCAAAGTCATCAAAAGAGTCAGATAGTTTCACTAAAAATATACAATATTACTTCAAAAACAACTGACCAATATGAATACTAAATGTGAAAACTTACCAGGCAAAAGTCTAAAATATTTTTAAAACCTAATAGACAAGAACAAAATTATATAATATTTAAAAAAAAAACACTCTAGTAAACTTGGTAGGATGTCTTCATAGAAAAAAATAAATAAATTAGTTTCTTTGATATAGTTGTCACTGATATACCAATGTCTTAGTTTTTGAAATTTGAAGATAGGTTTAAGATAACAAATTTTGCACCGATGAAGTTAGAAGATATGTTTTAAATTTATTTATATAAAATATATAATTGATTTAAATGTTATAGAAAAAGTTTAGAGTGGAAGTTATCAGTTGGGATTTAAACTGTTTCATCAAATCTTACATAATATTGATGATAATATATCATTACACTACAAATATACAATATTTCTCCAGAAACATTTAACCAAAATCATCAGAAAAAATCAGATAATTTCACTAATAATACACAATATTACTTCAGAGACAATCAAATCTTACACAATATTGATGATAATATATCATTACACTAAAAATATACAATATTTCTCCCAAAACACTTAACGAAAGTCATCAGAAAAGTCAGGTTCACTAAAAATACACAATATTACTTCGAAAACAACTAACCAATATGAGGTTATTAAATGTGAAAACTTACGAGCAAAAATTCTAAAATATTTTTAAAACTTAATAGATACAAAATTATATAGTATTTTTTTTTAAAAACACTCCGGTAAACTTGTTAAGATGTCTCCATATAAAAAAATAAATAAATTAGTTTCTTTGATAGAGTTGTCATTGATATACTAGTTTCTTAGTTTTTGAAATTTGAATATATGTTTAAGATAACAGTTTCTGAACTGGTGAAGTGAGAAGATATGTTTTAAATTTATTTATATAAAAAATATAATTGATTTAAATGTTATAGAAAAAGTTTAAGGGTGGAAGTTATCGGTTGAGGTTTAAATTGTTTCATCAAATCTTACACACTATTGATGATAATATATTATCTTATAATTAATTAAATACTTTTTTAATATAACATTAAAATTAAAACTAATTTAAATTTAAGTAAAATAAAAAACATATATTACATTGTGTATAATTATAATTATAAATTTATATTATTATTATTATTATTATTATTTAGTTTGTTATAATTGTAACAATATTTTTTGGTAAAAATTACATAAAATAAAATCTCTGCGAGGTTTTTAGAACCAACTAGTTTGGTTCATCTTCAGGACTAGATTAAGAATTAGATCTAGGCAATGGAATAACTAGTTTCACTAAAAAATTTGAAATAGCTAATTAAGCCTTTGACTAAGAATTAAAAAGAAATTTAAATTAATAATTAATATTATTTTTGAATTAAGTTAAAATATAAATAAAATCAATAGAATAATTTCATTTTAATATTAATTAATATCAATATTATGAATTCTTATTGAAATACTAATTCTTATTGATATTATCTAATAATATATTTTATCGGTTATATAAAATAGGTTTTTTTTTTACAAATATAATTTAATAATATTGATATTAATTAATATTAAAATGAAATCATTCTATTGATTTTATTTATTTTTTAACTTAATTCAAAAATAATAATAATTATTAATTTAAATTTCTTTTTAATTCTCAGTCAAAGGTTTAATTAGTTATTTCAATTTTCTAGTCAAACGAGTTGTTATTTCTAATGGCTAGTTAGCTACTCTTATCATCTATTTATTCCATTGCCTAGATTTAATTCATCATCTTGTCCTCAAGACGAACTACACTGGTTGGTTCGAAACGCATCCACGAGATTTTATTTTATGTGATCTTGACCCAAAAATGTTGGTACAATTAATATGGATCACAAAAGTCTAAATTCTACAATTTTATTATTTAAACAAAGTCTTTCATTATAAATCACATGAGAGAATTTTTTGGCCAATGCCTTTGGAACCAACAAGTATGGTTTATCATCAGGACCAGATGAAGCAAATCATAGCAAAGGCTTAAATAGAGAGCAATGTAGAGACATAATTTCAAGTAACGGCTATATTTGAACAATAAAGTTTAAATTATAATATTAATTTATTAATATATTAAACAAATATTATTAAGTAACGGCTATATTAAACAACTAGTTTTTGAAAAAAATATTTAAATAATGATATTATTTCATTAATTTATTAAAAATATTAATAGGTAACGATTATAATAAATGGTTAGTTTTTGAAAAATAATATTTAAATTAATTTATTAAAACCAAATATTACTAGTTCTTGAAAAATTGTATTTAAATGATGATGATGGAGCTCATGAGAATTTGTTCTAATCTTTGCTATATTAATTTTCTTCTTTGAGCTAGTTAAAATAGAGAGATACTTTTGATCTTCTAGGGTGGGGTTGATGACCTTCTTATAATAACTTAATTTTCTTTTAGTCGCTAAATCTTTCTCACACCACATTTTTTCTTTGAACTTAGAAGTAACAATATCTTTAATGTTATTTATGTTTTGCAATGCATCATTCTCATTGATCTCCCAATAGTTTAATCAGACCCTTGTGTCTTTATGCCACCGCCCATTGAGCCTTAGGTGGTTTTGGCTAGAATTTAAAGCTAGCTTAGGAAGTCTATGATCATCTATATTATTGAGTTTGTGCTTGTACAACAGAAACCTAATCATAGCTAGGCTCTCAATAGGGGAAATACCTGTTTCTATAAGGAGAATATGATAGGGTGTATTACTTTTAATTTTCAGGTTATAAGTTATAAAACACTTTCTGGATATTAGTTTATTAATTTATTAAAATAGTAATATGTAACGGTTATATTAAAAGGCTAGTTTTTGAAAAAATATTTAAATAAAGATATTATTTCTTTAATTTATTAAAAATATTAATAGGTAACCACTATATTAAATGGCTAGTTTTTGAAAAATAATATTTAAATTAATTTATTAAAACCAAATATTACTAGTTCTTGAAAAATAATATTTAAATAATGATATTAGTTTATTAATTTATATTAATATGTAACAGCTATATTAAATGGCTAGTTTTTGAAAAATAAAATTTAAATTAATTTATTAAAAGTAACCGCTATATTAATGAACTAATTTTTAAAATAAATAAACAAATAATCAAAGTCAAACTTTAAAGGGGAGTAAAAAATTATAAAAACCACTGAAGACCCTAATCAAGATCATTTGATAAATAAAATAATTACTGGAAATAAAATAAAATAAAACAAAAATATACACAAGTCAATATATATATATATATAGTAATAAATTATCAAATAAATATAAAATAAAACAAAAATATACACAAGTCAATATATATATATATATATATATATATATATATATATATATATATATATATATATATATATATATATAGTAATAAATTATCAAATAAATAAAAACATATATATAAGTAAATTGAGGGAGGCCCTAGAAATTGAAAAAAGACCCAATAATTTAAATAGAGATGATGGTTGGAATATTAATAGAAGTTGGCTCCCTGTCTTGTCCTCCTAGGTTTTTTTTTTTTTGGTTTAAATCTATGTAGGTATTGGCATCTTTTTTATAATATTTGTTGTTGATTTATTCTTCATTAGAGTTTATTTTCTCAATGCTTCATGTTTTTTTATGTATTTTATCATCCTATTCGTTCTTAACTCCTTTTAGTGTTTTTATTATTTGTTTAATGGGCCTGAGACCCACATTTTTGTTGACCCCGTTTTATTTATTGATTATTTTTTTTGGATATATATATATGTGTGTGTATGTTTATGTTTTTATTTATTTGTTTATTTATATATATATATATATATATATATATATATATATACTTGTGTATATTTTTGTTTTATTTTATTTATTTTTCCATTAATTATTTTTAATTGATTTTATTTTATTTTCATTAATTATTTTATTTATCAAATGATTTTGTCTCGATTAGGGTCTACACTCGTTTTTATAATTTTTGACTCCCCTCGTTTAAAGTCTAACTTTGATTATTTCTTTATTTATTTTAAAAACTAGTTGTTTAATATAGCAGTTACTTATTAATATTTGTTTTTAATAAATTAATAAACTGATATCACAGTTTAAATATCATTTTTCAAAAACTAGTAATATTTGGTTTTAATAAATTAATCTAAATATTATGTTTCAAAAACTAGCCATTTAATATCGTTGTTACATATTAATATAAATTAATAAACTAATATCATTATTTATATATTATTTTTCAAGAACTAGTAATATTTGGTTTTAATAAATTAATTTAAATATTATTTTTAAAAAACTAGCCATTTAATATAGCCGTTATTTATTAATATTTTTAATAAATTAATGAAATAATATCATTATTTAAATATTTTTTCAAAAACTAGTTGTTCAATATATCCATTACATATTAATATTTTAATAAATTAATAAACTAATATCACAGTTTAAATATTATTTTTCAAAAACTAGTGTTTAATATAACCTTTACCTATTAATATTTTTAATAAATTAATAAAATAATATTTAAAATATTTTTTTTCAAAAACTAGCCGTTTAATATAGCCGTCGGTTGAAATTATGTCTCTACATTGTTCTCTATTTAAGCTTTTACCATGGTTTGCCTCTTCATCTAGTCCTAATGATGAACCACACTTGTTGGTTCAAAACGCGTTGGCTAAAAAATTCTCTCATGTGATTGTATAATTCATTATGGATCAAAAAAAACTTGAATACACAAATTTTATTATTGTTTGTTGTACATACAACAAATCATGACATTAAAATATTTTATTAAACTAAGCGGCAAAGAACTTTAGTTATGCAGCTTTGTTATAAATTCATCCCTATCTATATTTATCAACTATGAAATTTAAATGCCTTGGCTTAACCAATAAAATCAGATAATTTAATGAATAGTTAATTTGATTTGGATAATGACAGAATTCTGAGATGAATAGAAGAAGAAGAAACCCTGGCCAAGCTCAATCAACACACTCTCAGCGACGTCGTGCTAGACTTGGTCGTGAGTATTGTCTCCATCGTCATTGATTTTGATAGGAACAGATTTAGACGTAATGGGGTCTGCTAACTATCCATTTACTAATTAAGACCTGCCATTTATCGATAGCTGTGACGAGTATCGACACCAACGGGATCAATACCCTTGACGAACTGAGAAAGAAACCGGCCCAGCCTCAACTTCAGGTAATTTTTTAAAGTACTAATGTTGATGAATTATAGCGTCTGCATATTAATTGTGTCGCAGCAGTTTGTACTGGCGACGTCCTGGGAGGCAGGAGATAGAGAAGCTGCTGAAGTCGAAATTTAGGGATGATCTCAGGAAGAAAGCGTTGTTTTTCACTGTGGAGGAGGCCATTGTTGGCTGCAACGCTTTGCTTCACCCTGAAAGGGTGGATGACATCAACGCTACCAACAACACTAACCAAACCTGAACAACCAAACATGAATTTCAAGAAGAATAGACACAGTGAAGTGTAATTCATGACACCACTATGGATCAACGTCATCACACTCAAATTGACTATTTCAAGTTAATGCTTTCCTCTCATGCATTGGAAAGACTTGTTTCAGTAAATGCTTCGGTGTCATGTTAAGATAATTGTAATAGAAATTTGGAAATCCGCAGCGTGGTGATTCAGAAAAATTATGAATGGTACGTATGCAACTCTATTAAAATATGAGAATATACTGTTAAAAAAAGAAATTTAGATGTAATTTTTACTGTAAAAATATAATATAAAAGGTATGTATTCCACATGTTTAATTGATGGAATGTTTTAAAATAAATGGAAGTGTAAATATTAGTAAGTTTTTTAACCCTAATTTGTATATTTTTTTAAATATTATTTTTATATTTATATATATAATTAATTTAAATTGTTATGGCAAGCTTTGAGGAACTTAAGGTTATTTAAGAGGATACTTGGATGTGGGTGTTTAACAAGATATTGGTGAGCGGCATGTGATACTTTATGGCACACTTGGCCAGTGGAGTGGCTGCAGTTTTATGACGATGGATGTTTTGGCATGTGACTATATTCAAGGTCGTGGATAGTTCACCTACTAAATTTTTCATGGTAATTATTATGTTTTATTCTCAACCTGAAATTACAAGATATTATCCAGCCCCTAGGACGAAGGAGTACCCACTAAAGTATGATAGAATGAATGTTTTGTTGGTCTTTGGGATTACCAGTTGCAACAAGTATCTATTCAAAGCAGCCCCCAACGCTATGCTTTTTATTCTGGTAATTGGTTTGGGTTTTCTTTAGTTGCTATGAAGGTTTGTAGTCACACTTTTTTTACTTTATCGTAGTATAGCTAGAATATGTCATGAACTATGAAACTTGGGTTTTGGGAAACAATGGCCTCTTGCCAGGTTTTCTTACAGCGAAGGATGATTTCTCATTGTACATTTTTGTATATTTAGTTTCTAGAGCTTTATTATAACTTTACACAAAAGGGAAAATTAAAAAAAAGTTATTTACGAGGATTAATCTTGTTTATTAATGTGTAGGGTTCAATTTATAATTATTTTTTTTAGAAAATAAAAAAGCTAAATTAAAAAAAATGTATTTTATAATTATAACATATTGTAAAAATAAAAACAAATAAAAAATATAACGTACCTAAGAATCGTTGGAGGTAATTGATAATTAATAGAAGTCGAACGTGGTGGTATGAGGACTCGTCCATGGTGTTTGACCCTAAGAAACAAGGTTTAGGGCCATAGGATCTTATTATAACAACTCTTTTTTCTACACCTTGTGATTGTAAATATCCTTGTGTAAATTTTGGGGAAAAATGTAAAAATTCAAGTAAAAATGAGTTGATGGTTGGCTCGAGGGGAGGACACGGATCCTAGGTTATGAGGAGAAGGTTGCGTGGATTATTAGTATTTGTATGGAAATGTCGCGATGATGCCACACCCACCCCATTTAATTCCCTTATCTACCACATTGACCACGGTGCTGCCTGCGCTAACATGTATCAAAGTTTTGGAATGGGCAGTAAGGTTAGAGGATAGTGCCCATCTATCTTCCTTTCCTTCAGGATCAAGGTAGAGAACAACTGTCTTGGGAGGAAAAAGAGAGATGATGAAATAGACAAGAGGTGACACACACAAGAGAATGAGAGACAACCAAGAAGGGGGAACACAAATGTGAATAGAAGATGTAGGCAGGCTCACAAAGAACATGTAGATGAAGAAGAATTCTTGGGGTGGAAGAAGTGTCGGGAATAGTGAAGAAGACTAAATTGGACTAAAATATTCCTGAGCTAGGGCTCTTTGACTAGTAAGTACTCCCTGTGATTGGGTTAAAAATCCATGGATTGTGTTCTTAAGCCTTATTGGGTGATAGGAGGCTTAGTGGAGAAGTAAACCACTTACTTTTTGTTGAATAAGCTAATAAACCAGTAATTTCTTGCTAAATAAGTTGATAAACCACTTAGTTCTTGCTAAATGGGATGATAAAACATTTAGGTCTTTGTTGTAAGGATGATAAACCACTAGGTAGGGTAAGTTGAGCCATTGTGGTGCTTGTTGGAAGAGTTGATAAACCACCTAAATAGTGGGATACAGGCCCCTACAGTGCTTTCCTTGAAAACAAGGTTGTTAAACCACCTATATAGTGGATTCGTTCTCCTGGAATTGAGCAATACCCCAGCTAGGCCTTGGGTGAATCCTTGTGATTGATCCTAGATAGAGTAAGAGAGTCATTATGGTGCTTACTGCCAGAGATCAGTTGATAAACTACCTGGACGATGTGCTCCATCTCTTGAGTGTTTGACCAAGCCTTTGTCTGAATTTCCCTTGAGCAGGTATCCTCTCAGACTTTGGATTCAACTTGGGGGTGGTCAACTATAAGAGAAATTACAATGTGGTTGGCTTATGCTTGGGTGAAGAGTTGAAGTCCCTCCTTCAGTTGCCAGTCATTTCACTACCTTAAAATAAGTATAAAGTTATACATCTTTGGATTGTAGGTTGTGATAATCTTTTTCGGTTAATAAATGTTACAGTGATTATGCATGTTTATGTGTGGATGCTTGAAAGCAATTATTACATTCACTACCAATTATCTTGGATGTTGTGATTTCAATTACTAATGGCACTATGGAGTTGCTACCCTTTGTATGATTAAAATTTATTTATATGCTGGTAGATGAGTGCCTACATGGTTGTAATTATAGGTTCTCATCTTGTGAAAAGTTGTGTGAACTATAAATCTCTGCAAATCTATTTGTTATTTTTGTTTGAATCATCACTCCAATTAATCTCTCATAATTCACCAAGTTAATACATGCATGTCAATCTACTTAAGAGCTTGTTGTAGACCTGTGTGAATGGGTTGTTGACTCGTGTTACTCAATGGAGGCCAAGGATTAGATTCAAATAGTGTGTTTTAAGAAAATTGACATTTGAAATGATGGATCCATGCCTTATGAAATTCCTCAATTTTCCATATTTCTTTGTTTCTTCTTGCGCTTGGGTAATCTAAGGTTCGAGGTTGCCCAGGCAGAGGTGCTTGTGCATGGCTCAAATACCATCTCGACCAAATATCCTCTTTCATAGTTGTCTCATTCGATATCTGGGGATCTGAGGTTGGATGAAGGCCAACACTTAAGCAGAGGGAAAATATTTCGTAGGTTGTACCTCCCTTTCTGAAGTGTACTACATTAGAAAATCCAATGGTTGAGAGAGGCTAGATGTAGCATGGTCAACCCCGTACCAGATTGACTACACAGAAAAGTGGATTCAAAGATTTGAGTAACTGGTGGTAGACGGGGGCAACCCCTAGTCACATAATTAGATGGGTGATGACCAAAATTATTAACAATAGTAGAGTGGATCTAGGGATCCAATATTCAAGGTTGTTGAGGGGAATAAAGAAGGTGTTATGATTGGATATGGGCATGAATCGGATAAACAACATGGTACCACTTAATATTATGGAGTGGGGACCCAGTGGACCCCACTCCAAGCTGACGTGACAATGCCACAAGGGCTACCATGTGGATGCCACATGGTAGATGGTGGGTCTTGTACTAAATTCACATTATAGCTCACAAGGATTTGGCCATCCGGGGGTGTCAAGTGGTATCCCAAGGATTGAGAGACCAAATGAGCAGCATGTCAGATATAATTGTGAGATAATGAGCTTTACTATGATAGTGGGTATTGCATTGAGTTTCCATGGTTATGTCATGAGGGCTTGATAAGGACCACATGGAAATCCATTGCTGACGTGGCATAACATCATTGGATAGGCTTTAGAAGGGCATAACTTTTAATATGGGAATGAGTTTGAGCTAAAATTTATATCGCTAGAAAGCTCTCAACAAGTTGAATGCATTAGTGACATTTTTTTTTAGATTTGAAGGCTTTAAAAAATCAACATTTTTGTAACCCCATCTTCATAATAGACCTTGGAGGTTTGATTAGATCAATAAGTAAGACCTCCCACGGCCTGATTTGGGACAAGGGGGTGGGAGAGAATGTTACAAAGTGGTATCAGAGCATTGGTTCAAACATTGGGCCTAGAGGGCCAGAAATGCACCATATGAATAAATGGGAGCTCTAATACAAAGTGGTATTAGAGTGCCTATGTTCAACACTTGGATTGAATGGGCCTTAAAAAAGAAAATTATAGCTCTACTATAGAAGAAATATTAGAAGCAAAATTCAGATAAGGAAATAGATAAAAGTTAAACTATTACTTTTAAATGTTAAATATATGTTGAATGTTAGAGATACAACTAAAAGAGATACTATTGTTGATGAAAACATTGATATGATACTTTAACCTACATACTGACATGGGATTTGATTCTCTAATCAGCTACATAGATACATGATTAAGTGTAAATGTGCCAAGGTGATGAGTAAATATGTTTATTTACTTATGCTTTATTTGACTAATAGCTGAGTGTGTGTAACAACAAAGAGAGATAAGAAGAAAAAAACTTACAAGTAGGAAATAAAGGAATGAATAGCAAGATGGTGTAGTACAACACAGTTAGAAGCAAACATAATCAAGAAGAGGTCTTAGTTGGGAAGAGGATGGAGGAAAATTCCCCTAATTGGATGGACACCCTTAAAAGCTTAAGGGTTGAATTAAGAAGTTGTAAGGTAGATAATGAAAGGATTGTCAAATCTAAAGAGAAGCAACTAGAAGTAAATGTAGTGATTTTGTAGAGCTCGTCATATTTGCAAAGTAAAAAGTAACATAAGCATGGCTCCATCAATCTAGGCAAGCACAAATTGAGGAAAAGTCCATCTGAAATTTGGAGACATGGAATGGATATTAATGAAGCAAAAGGAAATAAGCCAAATAAAAGACACAAACAAACAAGTGAAGACACCATGAGGGGAGGAACTCTACTCAACGCTATAAAAAGAAGGACATATAATCGTGAGAAGTTATTAAATGTTGAAGTTAGAAGACACAACTAACAAAGGAGGAGTGAGAAAATATTAATCTCAGAAAAGTTCAAGAAAGAAAAACCCCCTACTTTTAATTGAAAAAAAAGAAGGTTTAAGAGGCAAAATCCTAGCTGTTGGAAATGAATAAATATTTCCGATTCCATGACTACTCAAAAAATATGAAGTCTAGAGAGGCTATTTTCATCTTGAAGGGCAAGGTTGACATATGGTGGAAAGATTTGATAAATTTCAAAGGAATTATATAGAAAGAATTGTCATTAGGAAGGTTTGAGAAATACTTCAGTGAGAAGTACCTGTTAGCTTTGCTGAACAAAAAATAAAAAATGGATTCAAAATGCTCTCAAAGGCTGCAAAAATGCTTATAATCATGCCAAAGGATTCATTGCTGTTGTTTAAGTTCTCAAATCATGGCTAAAAGTCTTCCACCGATCGAAAAAATTGCAAGGGGAAAGCCCTTTGGAGGGCAGAAATACATTATCGGGAGGCGGAAATACCCCAAAAACCATGTAAAAATCAAGTTACAGGCCTAAGGATCCGCTTTAATCTCAGTCGTCGGATCTGGCCGATCAACGGTCCAGATTGCGTCGGCATTTCGCTATCGGCAATTGCAAGGGGCAGGCTTTAACATAAATTATGTGTCGATGCGATGGGCCGGACTCGATGGCCCTTCAACACTCCGTTTTATAAAATAGCGGGTCCGCGGTGATCGCCGATATCGCATCGGCATTATCAAAGAAATCGAGGCTTTTATGTTCTGTGATCGCCAATGGGCCGGACCCGACGACGGTATTAATCCTTTTTTATAAAATATCGGGTCCGCGGAAATATCGGCGATTGGCGGTATCGGCAGTGGCAATGGAGATCAGCGATTAAGCGAGGATCGTTGATCGCGTGCATGGATCAACGGCTCACGCTGCGTCGGCGTTTCGCTATCGGCAAAACCAAAGAGACAGGGCCTTCACATTGGATATGTTTCCGACCCGATAAGCCGGACCCGATATATGTACAATGCTCTATCTTATAATATTTCAAGTCCGCGCTAGGCCATTTGCATTGATTTGGGAGCATTTTCGTTATATAATGAAATATGAAGAAAATACAAAGGATGCCTGGCAGTTGCCGATTGCGATGGATTTCGGATCCGAAAGGGTTCAAAAGGCCAATTATATATATTTCAAATCCGCCAAGGCCAATTTTTCATGGTTTGCGGCAGTTTTGCAGGTATTTGTCAAATATTAAAAAACAAGGGAGGGGTCAGTTAATATATGCATTGTGATCCGAAAGGCGGACCCGATAGAAAAAATATATATGCGTGGACCTTTGATATTTAAAAATGTCAATGTGGGCGATATTTCTCAGTGGCGCGGAGCTGGTTAAAGCAAGCATGCAGCAGTACAACGCAGTAGGCAGCTGCCTTCAGTTAACAGTATGGCCGAGGAGGAAGCAGGACGCCGTTTATCAATGCAGAGCATTCAATGGTTATGGTTCCTTTGGTATTACACGCCACCTGCTCAAGGGAGGACAGCAGAGTATCAGAGGGGTCAAATCCATTTGCAGCACAGCCAGAGTTGTATCAGCAGCCCCATGACTGAATATAAATGTGGTTGGTGGCCATTTATGGGCTCCTCCACGCATGGGTAGCAGAGATATTTTGTAATGTAACACCATATATACCCAAAAAAGAGAGGTAATGGATGGTTGAGTGTTTGATGAATGAGAGCTTATTGTAGCCTTTTAACTTCTGGAGACTGTTAATACTATGAGACCTGCAGCTTCTGGTCTTGATTTTCATTAATACAAGCTTCTTTTGCTATCACCTGCTCGCTTTCCACTTCTTCTTTATTCTAGGCTTTGCCTGCTTTCCATTTGATTAATGCGCTGTGAATATTAGGCATTTGAGGGGTTGTCATCCCACCTCTATGTTAAAACTTATTGGTTCATTAACAATTGTTTGCAGGGTACTATTGTTCTAATAACAGAGAGCTGTCATCCTTCCTGTCTATTGAATAATAGTCTTACAGATCCTCTAACTGGTTGCAGTTGGCCATCACAGAGCACTATGCATCTGCTGGTGCAAATCAGTCTTCTCCATCATCACTTTTACTTTAAGCTGCGAGTAGTTGGTGGTTGAAAGCCTTGTACTTTGGGGGTCTTCACCCATGTCTGGGGTAAATCATAGTAGGAGTGGTTATCTGGCTTAAAGGTGCTGCAAATCCTTCATTTTTCCATCATTTTATCCAACAAAACTGTTGAATTTTTTAATGTTCCTGAGCATCACCGATTTACAACCTAGGTGAGTTTCCTGGGGTGATAACAGTACCTATCTAAGAAGTAATATGACAACATGGTTAAATAATTCCATGAGTATAAGCTACGGTAGCTTACCGTCGATGAGTATACCAGTATATTATTTGAACGACTAACATATGTGTTGTACATTAGAAATGAGAAGGTGAAGATTCAAAGGTGCCTTAGTGGCATGCCATAAGCTTACTGAGACAAAATTGAGTTTGATGAGCCAAGAACCTTAGAGGACACTATTCAAAATGCCAATTATTGATATGCTTAGTCCAAGCATAAGGTTGAATTTTGCTCAAACTAGAAAAATAAGGACACAATTGATTTCAAGGGAAAAGGGCCAAAATCCTCAGAATAAAAACAAGGAGGGAGGATTGTGAAGTTCACCACCTCTGCAAAGGGTGAGTTGTGAAAATTCCTTGAAATGCAGCAACTCGAAATATTTCTTCTAACTGATAAATTAATTATGCAGTTTATTTTTTTATAGCAAAATAACGAAATATTCACACTGTAATTGCTTCATCATAAAAATTAAATGTGGAAGAAAAATAGGAACTGAGAAATGCTAGTACACACACAAAAATATTGGCACCATTATTTTTGGACAAATGTCCCCAGAAAAATCCAATGTGGGAAAACGGGTGCAACAACTGAGGGTTTATTTTATTATGCAGGAGTGAATTCTCAGTACAATCTTTGGAAGCACAACTAGTTATCCAATCAACAAGAATCTGACAAAAATATTTGGAGAGAAAATTTTCTCCCTCCACAAATAAGCCCTGAACTCTGTCTCCCTCTGAAAACTGGTTATCCAAGCCCCACGAAAGTCATTTTTGCTTCTGGTGATCCATGTAATTTTAATAGGAAAGCCTGCATGATCCTCATGGCTATACTGGGAAAACCTATGTGACCCATCAGAAAAATATGTGCGACCCTTGCGGCTGTTCTGGGCTAGCTTCACAGTGGAATATTTCTTTCACTTGTTGTTGTCTCTCCAGAACTTCAAATATCCCTTCGGGTCATTGTCTTTGTCCCTCTTGACACTTTCTACTCGATCTTTGACATGATCTCTCATGTTGATCACCTACACTGGAGTATCAAATTGTCTAGATCACTGAGTATCTGCAATGTGTGTTCTCCATCTACCCATCGACATCTTCTTATAATCTTCAGTTAGGACTCCAAAGACAAATATTAAATCTTAATCAATGGTTGAAATTATCTCTAAGTCGACCCGTATGAGTTTCTAGATAATTTACACATGTCTCAATTAATTCCTATTAACTAACCACTTTTCCTAAGTTAACAATGTAAACTATGAAACAGACAATGTAAATTCAAAATGAGAACTCTAGCCAAAAAAACCTTGGAAAAACATGAAAAACAACCTGAAAATGAAAAATGTTGATGTTGGAATATTTTTTTAGGGTAAATTTAAAATAAAATAAAATAAAATGGCAGTAAAAGCCAATAAAAACCGATTTTTTTGTGCAAAAACACCCTAAAAACAAGAAGTATTGATGTTGTAATAACGTCTTTTTTTTCGAAGTAAATTTTCAACATTTTTTAGCAATGGCATTAAGGATAAAATATCATGACTCGAAAAAACCTTAAAATTTCAATGATTTTTAGGCATGATATTAAAGATAAAACATCATGTCTCTGAAAAGCCTTAAAATTCCAACAATTTTCAGCTATGGTGTTAAAGATCAAATATCATGGCTCAGAAAACCCTTAAAATTTTGACATATTTTCAACCATGGAATTAAAACCAATGATCATGACCATAGGAAACCTTAAATTTTCAACATATTTCAACCATGGCATTATGAAAAACTTCTATGACTATTTTTTTTTAAATGAATACCTTAATGAAAGAGTCATTATACCAAGAGTATTTTTTTTCAAATACTAAAATTATAACAACTTTAAAATCTTAGCCTAAGACAACTTGACACATTGCAACAAAAATTTAAAAATCAACCACCAAATTCACACGTAGTAGTGTAGGTGAAGTGACCCATTGTAATGAAAGCTTAAAGACCAACCATGAAATTGACACATTGTGGGGTCGAACTCGATCCATTATAACAAAAACATAAAAATCAACTATCAAATTGACACATAATGAGATCAGGTTGCTAATCGAGGATCAACACGAACCTTACAGAAAAAATTGAAATAAAACAAAATAACAAATAAATATATAAATAAATAAAAATGAAAAATACAAAAGAAAATCAAAATTAAAACATTGAAAAAAATAAAAACACAAAAAAGTTAAAAAAAAATAACAAGTAAATAAAATATATATTAAAACATTAAAAATAAAAACTAAAACAAACAATTTATTTTTTTAAATAATAAGAAGTAAATAAAAATATATATTAAAATATAAACAAATTAAAAACATAGCAAAAAATAAAATAAACAATTAAAAAAAAAAAAACAATTGAAAAAAATAAATAAAAAATGACAAAACAAAAACATAAAAATGTGAAAAAACAAAAAACAAAATTAACTTATAAATGATAAAAATTTCAAAAAAACATATTAAAAAATAAAAAAAATACAAGAAAATATTTCCAAAAGAAACACAATTTAAGAAAAAAAAATAAAATAAGACATTCAAATAAAAATTGAAAAAAAAAAACATTAAAAAAAAACAAATTGAAAACCATTAAAAAAAATAAAAACAAAAAACTTCTAAAAAACATAAAATAAAATCAATCAATCAATAAAAATCGCTTGGCCTAATGGGCCCAGGGGGTGGAGGGTCAATTCTTCCTCCATCTCACCCGCGCGGGTCAACGCAAATCCTTCACCGCCCATTCTCGTAGCCCAACGGGCCCAAGGGGTGGATGCCCAATTCTTGGAATCATCCCTCCACCCCTGAACTTGTTGGGTCACGGGTGTTGGGGGGGGGGGGAGTTGTGCAAGGGGGGGATGGAGAGATTTGCACAGGTGTTGGGGGGGGGGGGGGTTGAAGTTGTGCAAGGGGGGGATGGAGAGATTTGCACAGGTGTTGGGGGGGGGGGGAGTTGTGCAAGGGGGGGATGGAGAGATTTGCACGCAACTCCCTCCTCGCCCACCCCCGCGACCCAACGAGCCAAGGAGGTGGGCAAGGAGGGAGGTGCACGCAACTCCCTCCCCACCCACACTCGTAACCCAATGGGCCAGGGTGTGGGCAGGGAGGTAATTGCATGCATATCCCTCATGCCTGCCATCCCCACGGCTTGATGGGCCCACGGGGTGGAGAATCTTTTTTTTAATCTTTGTTTTTTGGTTTATTTTTTTACTTTTTTCTTAAATTATGTTTTTTTTGAAATATTTTCTTGTATTTTTTTTTTTTTTTTTTTTTTTTTAACTTTTTTTTTTGTTTCTTTTAATATATATTTTTTAACTTTTATCATATATAAATTAATTTTGTTTTTTTTTACATTTCTATGTGCGATTTATTTTTTGTCTTGTATATATATATATATATATATATATATATATATATATATATATATATATATATATATATATATATATATATATATATATATATATATATATTTGTGCAACTCCCTCCCTGCCCACCATCGCGGCCCAACAGACCCTGGGCGTGGGCGGGGAGGGAGCTGCACGCAACTCCCTCCCACTCAACTCACAGCCCGATGGGCCCAGGTGGTGGAGAGTCAATTCTCGAAATTTGCCCTACCACCGCCTGGGCCCATTGGACCAAGCAAATTATGATTTTTTAAATGTTTTATTATTATTTTTTTTAGTTGTTTTTAATGTTTATTTTATTTTATTTTTATTTCAATGTTTTATTCTAAGTTTTTTAATGTTCTTATTATTTTTTTTAAATGTTTTATTTATTTATTTAAATTATCTAATATATATAATTTTTTTAATCTTTGTTTTTGGGTTTTTTTTTTTTTTTTTTTTAACACCACACAAAATATAGATGGCAGAAGCCTCAAATTGATAAAAAAAATTATTATGGTCAGTTAATTTAATTAAGCCATCTCTAGGTGAATTTCCAAAAATGATTTTTGGGTTTTGGAGAACTCATATTTTTTAGCCTCTCCACTAAGTCTCAAGACTAGAAAACCATCTGATGCTACAAAAAATAACACTCCCTCTTACCGAGGAAATTGTTCTCTCCAACTTGTGCTGCATAACTATCACAATACCCTGTCTCTACAACATCCTCCAATCACGTTATTGATGTCTGACAACTGTAGTTTCCTGCCACTATCCACCAACTACCACACTAACACTGATTCATCTTTTACCAACTGTAGCTGAACCAACCTGTTGCATCTGTGTTGTTGCTGACACTGCACTATACATCATGTACTGTTGCCAACTCTGCATCTGCACTGCAACTCATCTCCCTCTCAATTTTTGTTGTTGCTACTGCAACCACTATAACTGAGAGATAGCCAAAATATTGAATCAACTATGCCTTTTTTTTGCAACTGTCTCTTGAGTCTCTGACTGCTGCTAACCTCTGCACTATCTATTGAGAAATATAGGTTGATGTTGACTTTGCTACTAAGCCTCTTGCTCTAATATCAACACTTCTATGTGCTTCTCAACATCTGACTGCAATTAGTCTGCAACTGTCACTCTGGAACTAACTGCATCAACTAAAATTGATCATCCTACTACTGAATATTGTGGGCCCCAGTAGCAAGGCAAAGATCCATGAGGAAGACACCATTCGATTCAAACCTCAACGGACCTTGCCCAAATCTTTGTCTAGCTCTGGGACCAAAGCTCTATATCGCCCCACCTCATTCTTGGAGGTATAACTGCAAACATGGAAAAGTATTCCCCCAACCTGGAGGACAACTTCTCTATCTCTGTGGATGTTGCCACCTGATTCTACTTCTCCTACTTGTCCTACTTCCATTGAGGACACTGAGTACTGTAGTGACCAAACTCGCCACACCTGAAGCATTTAACCTAAGATCCTTCTTTTTATTCTTCTCCCCTTATGAACCATGTCCCTGACTGGGACCCTTTGATGCAAGGGCTACATTATCTACCTCCTTCACACCTTTTGATCCCTTGTTGTTGCTGACATTGGTGGAGGTATTCACAAGTGCTCACCTCATATCCTCTTACTATAGGTATGACCACATCCCTTCCCACCTAGGTAGTGTATCTCATCCCAAAATACCGTATATGAAGATTTCCCAATCTTCTGAGACGTTATTCAGATCCAAACACACAAGATCTGAATCTTGAGGCACCTCTCCTATGGCTACTAGTTGATCCCATATTTCCTGACTTCTGGTGAGAAAGGGATCAATGCCTTCACCCTTATGCATCATGATGTTCCTCATCTTCTCTTTCAAGAACATCTTTCGTTGCTCGAAAGGATTCTGGTATAGCCCTGTGAGAGCATCCCACATCTCCTTGGCCATATTCTTGGCCGATATATGTGAGAATATATGGTCCCAGACTCCATCTAGGATCATCCCCTTCATCTTGGCCATCTCCTTATTGAATTCTTTCAGCTGATCATCATTAGTAGATTATGCCATAATGTTTTATGCATAGGTCTTCAGACCATACTCATCAATGAGAAAGGACATTTTGGCCTTCCAAATGACATAGTTGGAGGCACCGTCCAATCTGTCTTGATCTCTAAGCCCAAATGTGGCCATATTTGCAAAAAACTCTACCTGAAGTTGGAATCTCACTCTTTCTCCTGCTCGACAGCTAGCTTTGTTATTCGCACTCCCTTCTGGAATGAGAAAATATGTCTACTGCAGTTGGAAATATTGTTTTTCTAAACTAGAAACCCTCTAAGAGAAATTTCTTCTATGTGTGCACTTTCTCTTCCACCTGGCATTGAATATGCTCTAGAAAAATATTCCAAAACCCTTTGTGCCTAGACAAGAAAATATGCTCTGTGAAAATATGAGTTGTTGCTCCTTGCACTGCACTCATGACTGTCCAGTCTGTACTTGCGCGACACGTGCAACTGTATAGGGAAATATTGCGAGGCTCTCACGACTATCCTGAGCTGACCCGCACAACCCTACGAAAAAATCATACTACAACTCCCTCTGAGCCACACGTTTTTCCCTTTGCCTCTAATCTTTCTGTTCGTCAAATATACTCTAATACCATGTGAAAATTCCTTGAAATGAAACAACTGGAAATATTTCTTCTAATTGATAAATTAATTATGTAGTTTATTTTGTTTACAACAAAATAAAAAAATATTCACACTGTAATTTCTTCACCATAAAAATTAATAGTGGAAGCAAAAATAGGAACTATGAAATGCTAGCAAACACACAACAATATTGATACCATTATTTTTCGACAAATGTCCCTGGAAAAACCCATTATGGGAAAACCGGTGCAGTAGCTAAGGGTTTATTTTATTATGCAACAATGAATTTTGAGTACAATCTTTGGAATCTAAATTGGCTATCCAATCATCAATAATTTGACAAAATATTGGAGAGAAAATCATCTACCTCCACAAACAAACCCCGATCTTTGTCTCCCTCTGAAAACTTGTTGTCCAACCCATGTGCATGTTGTTTCTTCTTCTGGTGATCCGCACAGTTGTGCTAGGAAACCCCATGTGATCCTCACGGCTATATTGGGAAAACTTGCGCTATTTTCACTACAACCCGTTAGAAAAATCTGTGTGACCCTTACAGATGTTCTGAACTTGCTTCACTATGGAATATTTCTGTCACTTCATGTTGCCTCTCTGGAATTAGAAATCTTCCTTTAGATCACTGTCTCTAACCCTCTTGACACTTGCTACTCAATCTTTGACTCAATCTCTCATGTTACTCACCTACACCGAAGTATTAAACTATCTAGATCACTGAGTATATGCAATGCGTGTTCTCCATCTACCCATCAACCTCTTCTTATAATCTCTAATTGGGACTCCAACGACCACGATTAAATCTTAATCAATGGTTGTGATTATCTCTAAGTCGATCTATGTGAGTTTCTAGATAATTTACACATTTCTCAATTAATTCCTATTAATTAATCGCTTTTCCTAAGTTAGACTTAGGAAATTTTCAATTATGGTCAATTAATTTAATTGAGCCTTCTCTAGGTGGAATTTCCATAAACAATTTATGGGTTTTGGAGAACTCCTTTGTTTTACTCTCTCCAAAAAGTCTCCAGACTAGAACACCATCTGATGCTACAAAAACTAACATGAGTTCCAGCAAAAATTCACTAATACCAATAGAGATTACCCTATGAAGCCAACAGGAGAAGAGGTTGAGGGATTCAAGAAAGGGCCTTTGTAGTGTCAGACATGTAGAGAGAATCACCTACAGAAGGGTTGTCCTCACCAACAACAAAGTAACAATAGGTTATACAATGTGGAATGAGAAATAATGCTAAATGATGTGGCTCATAATGTGCATCGAATTTATACTGTGTTGGACAACAGGAAGGCAAACCATCAAGATTCAGTGATTGAGATGAAAGGTATGGTAATTAACCAACATATTTCAATTTTAATTGACCCAAGATCTAATTTTAGCTATGTTAAACTGAAGGTCGCAAAGATATGTGATCTACAAAGGAAATCTTATGACAAATCACGATTGGTCTAGCTAGACATGGGAAAAAAAGGCATCTGATAAACTTAGTGGAATCATGCCCGTTGATGATAAGCAATATGTCCACTACATCTGCCCTTAATATTTTGTCGTTGAGCTCATATGATGTTCTATTCTAAATGGATTGGCCAATGACATTTAAAACCAAAATTGACCGATATAACAAGTTGTTGAAGTGCCTCAACTATGAGGGTTAGGAAGTGACATCACAGGGAGTAAGGAAGACTACCACAGTTAGGAAAACCTCAACCTGCAAGTGAAAAGATGCAACTGAAAAGGGTGTGCCTTGTAAATGGTCCAATTTACCAACAAATCATAGAACAACAAGGATAGAATGGAAGAACACCCTATGTTTAGGAAGTTTAGTTATGTGTTTCCAGAGGAAATACGAGGATTACCACCCAGAGAGAGATTGATTTTTCCATCGAATTTCTCCCAAGAACAGTGCCAATCTCAAAATCCCCTTATCACATGAGCATCCAGAGCTAATGGAGATAAAATTATATCTTAAATAAATTCTAGGTAGGGGGCATATTAGATCCATTTTTTCTCCCTAGGGAGCCCTTAGAGAATTGTTTGTAAATAAGAAGGATGGAACACTGTGACTATGTATTGATTACCGACAATTGAATAAAGACATCATGAAGAAAAAGTACCCATTATCTATAATTGATGACTTGTTTGATTAGATGAGAGGGGTTGCAATATTATCAAAAAAAGCTATGGAGTCGAGCTATCATCATATTGAAATTAGATATGAAGAAATCCATAACACAACTTTTAGGAAAAGATATGTACACTATGAGTTTTCAGTGGTGCCATTTGGGCTTACAAATTCCCTAGCCACATTTATGTGTATTATGAACAATTTCCTCAAACCATATTTAGACAAGTTCATATTAGTTTTCATGGATGACACCATAGTCTACTACAAACCTAGAGAAAAACATAAAGAGCATTTGGAAGAAATATTGCAATTGCTAAGAAAGCATAAGCTCTATGCTAAGCTCAATAAGTGTGATTTCTTTCAATCACAAGTTAAATTTTGGGACATATTGTTTCCAAAGGAGTGGTTATGGATACTGAGAATATAAAGGCCATCATGGAGTGGACCACACTCGAAAATGTCACAGAAGTGATATCCTTCATATGATTGGTTGGATATTACCAGCGATTCATTCGAGATTTCTCGAGGATTGGACATTCAATCACAACCTTAAAAAGGAAAGGGATAAAATTTCAATGGAAATTAGAGTGTGCATCTAGCTTTGAGAAACTCAAGTATTTTTTCACACATGCACCTATCCTGAGAATAGCTAATTCACAAAAAGATTTATTAGTTTGCACATATCCTTGCAAAGGACTAGGTGGGTTCCTAATGCAAAAGGGACACATAATTTGTTATGAATAAATAAAACTTAATAAAAATGAGAAGAATGATGTCACTCATGATTTGGATATTGTAGAAATAGTACACACATTCAAAATGTGGAGGAACTACTCACTTGGGAGGAGGTTTGCATTGATGTCAGACAATGGAGGGTTGAGATACCTATTTGACTAGCCCAAGTTAAATGCTAGATTAGCACAATGATTGGATTTGATAAGTGAGTTTGATTTTGAGATAAATTATATTAAAGGATAGGAAAAAAGTAGCAGATGGACTTAGTAGGAGTCTACAAGTGGCTCACTTGGCAGCCATGAGCACTTGTGAGTTTAACATCAAAGAAATATCAAGGAGGCATTGAGTAAGAACACTCAATTACAATGGAATGTTAAAGTTTATAGTAAGAACACTCAATTACAATGGAATGTTAAAGTTTAAGGATATATGGTACATACCTTGAATGGGTAACTTGAAGAAGCTCATCTTGGATGAATTTCACAAAAGACCTTATTCAGGGCATCGTAGTGATAAAAAAATGATAACATCCAGGAGTGAAATTTATTTTTGACTAAGCATAAAAAAGGAGGTCATAGAATACATTGTCAGGTGCCTAGAATTATAACAAGTTAAAGTGGAATGTAGACACTTGGCAGGATTGCTACAACCAATCCCAATTCTTGAGTGGAAGTGGGAAGTCATATCTGTAGAATTCACTATGGGATTTCCAAAGACACCAAAAAACCATGATGCCATAATGGTGGTAGTGGACAAGGTAAGTAAGGAAATTCACTTTATACTTTTCAAGTCCACACAAAAATCCATTGACATAGCTCTAATTTTCATAAAATAGATATTTAGATTGCATGGCATACCTAAGAAGATCATTTTTTATCAGGATGCCAAATTCAATTCAAAATTTTGGAAGGCATTGTTTGTTGGTTTTGGAACCTAATTAGTCTTTAATACAACATACCATTCTCATACTGATGGAAAAATTGAAAGAGTGAATAGAGTTTTAGAGGATATTTTGAGGATGTATGTCATACATCAATGAAGGAAGTGGGAATAATTCAAATCCTACCCCTAGTTGAATTTGAATACAATCATTGACATCAAGAGTCATTTAAGATGAGCCATTTTAAGGCTTTATATGGAAAAAAATATAACACCCCCATTAGTTGGGATGTTCTAGTGATCAAGGTGGTTCTTGGAGATGATATGTTGAAGGAAATGGATCATAAGGTAATCACTATCATGATGAAATTGAAGGCAACATAGGATAGGAAAATGAATTATACACATCAACATAGAATTCACAAGGAATTTCAAGCAGGAGAGCATGTATATCTCCACCTCATGCGAAGGAAGAGCTCACTAACAGTGGGGTCTTATGCTAACTTGGAACCTTGATTTTGTGGACCATTTCATATTTTGGAAAGAGTGGGGCCAGTGGCTTATCGATTGGCCTTACCACCCATAGTGAAAGCACATGATGTTTTTCACATTTCATTAGTTAATAAGTATATATGTGAAACTAATCATGTTTTGGATTGGTCTATGATACAGTTGGAATCTCAGGGAGAATTCCAACCAAAACCACTTTTCATCTTAGAATGAAGCCAAACTGCACTATGGAATTTAGTAATAGAAGGTTAAGGGCGCGATAGACACACCTTTGACAAGATGAAGCCACCTGGGAAATTCCAGATCAAATGAGGGTACTTTACCTAATTTTTTTACTGCATAAACGAATATAAGAGAAGTAAATATAAATCTTTGTGTTGTAATCTTGTTTTTTGTTCATAAACACCAAGGATGATGTTCCCTTAAGGGGGTGGGGTCTGTAATAACCATTTTTTATACACTATGTGATTGTAACTATCTTGTGTGAAATTTGGGTAAAAATGTAAAATTTCAAGTGAAAATGAATTGATGGTTCGCTGGAGGAGAGGGACACGAATCTAGGGTTCTGAGGGAAAGGTTGCATGGATTATTCATATTGATGGAGAAGTTCCATGAACAACCACACCCATCCCATGTATTTCCCTTACCTATCACCCTAACCATGGTGCTTCTTTCACTGATAGGCAATGAAGTTTTTGAATGCCCATTCCTATTCTTATCCTCGAGGATTGAGGTAGAGAACAATTGTCTCAAGAGGAAAAAGAGAGATGATGGAATAGAAAACAGGTGACACACATAAGAGAATAAGAGACAACTGAGAAGGGGGTAGACAGATGCAAACAAAAGATTTAAGAAGTCTCACACAATAAACACACATGAAGAAGAATGTTTGGACTAGATGAAGAGATAAGAATAGTGAATAATACTAAATGGGGTTGAAATATTCTTGAGGTAGGGCTCTGTGATTGGGAAGTACTCCCTGTGACTAGGTTAAAATCCCTAGATTGTGTGTTTAAGCCTAATTGGGCAGTGGGAGTCTCAGTGGATAATTGAGCCACTTAGTGCTTATTGAATGGGATTTTAAATCATTTGGGTGCTTGTTGTATGGTTGATAAACCACTAGGCAGGGTAAGTTGAACCACTTTGATGCTTGCTGGAAAAGTTGATAAACCACCTAAACAGTGGGATACAGGATCCTGTAATGCTTTCTTTGAAAGCATAGCTATTAAATCACCTATATAATGGATTTGTTCTCCAATAACTAAGAAATATCCCAAATGGGCCTTGGGTGAACCTTTGTGATTGATATCATAGAGAGAAAGAGAGTCACTATGGTTCTTACTATCGGAGAGTAGTTGATAAACCACTTGGACAGTGGACTCCATATATTGAGTGTTGACCAATCCTTGGTGTGAATTTCCCTTTTTCAAGTACCCCCTCAGACTCTAGATCCAACATGAGGGTGGTTAGTTGCACGAGAAATTGAAGTGTGGTTACCTTATGGTTGGGTGGATATTTCAAGTCTCTCCTTCAGTTTTCAACCATTTCACTACATTTAGATAAGTGTAAATTTATGCATATTTCGATTGCAGATTGTGAAATCCTTGTTCAGTTAACGAATGTTACAATTATTATGCATGTTTATGTGTGGATAATTGAAAAATTTTATTATATTCATTACAATTTATCTTGAATGTGGTTTCAATGATTAATAGCACTATGGAGATGCTACCCTTTGTATGATTATACGTTATTTGTATGATTGGAGTTGAGTTCCTAAATGGTTGTAATTGTAGGTTCTCATCCTGTGAAAATTTATGTAAGCTATCAATCTATGTAAATCTCTTTGCTTTTGTGGTTTGAATCATACCTCCAGTTAATCGCTCATAATTCACTAAGTTGATTTATGCATGCAATCTGCATAAGATCTAGTTGCAGACTTGTTTGTATGGGTTGCTGACTTGTGTGTATGGGTAGCTGACTTGTGTGTATGGGTAGTTGACTTGTGTATATGGGTAGCTAACTTGTGTTACTCACTGGAGGCCAAGGATTGGCTTTAGATAATGCTTCTCAAGAAATTCAGTATTCAAACTAATGGATCCATGCCTTATGAAGGTCCTAAAATTTCCATACTCCTTTCTTTCTTCATGTGTTGGGGAAATTCACGGTCTGAGGCTGGCCAAGAAAAGTTAGTTATGTGTAGCCTAAATCTTATCCATACTGGATATCCTCTTTATGGTTTTCGCATCCAACATTTGGGGATTATGCATTTGACGAACACCAACACTTAAAAATAGGATGGATCTGTCATAGGCTATACCTCCCATTTTGAAGAATACCACATAAGTAAATCATGTGGTCGAGAGGGGTCGGAGGTAGAATTATGGGCCCCATGCTAGATTTACCACATGCAAAAAGTAGATCCAAAATTCTGTGTATCCAATGGTAAATGAGGACATCACCTAGGTGCATGAGAGGTGTGATGGGTTGAATTACTTATGAGAGTAGAGTGGATCCAGGGATATGGCTATATGGGGTTGTTGAGGGGCATCAAGAAGGTGTTATGGGTCGATATGGACACAAAATAGATAAATGGAAAAGTGACACATAATACTACAAAGTGGGGAGCCAGTGGACCCTACTCTAAGTTGAGATGGCAGTGCCATGAGGGCCACCACGTGGCAAGAAGTGGGACCTATAGTAGATTTACATTATAGCTCAGATGGATCTGGTGATCTGATCATCTGGGGTTGTTAAGTGGTAACCCAAGTATTGAGATACTAGATGAGCTATAGACCAGATATAACAATCAGGCAACAATTTCTAGCATGATTGTAGGTCCCATGATTAGTTTCCATGGATGTGCCACATGGGCTTGATAAGAACCACGTTGATTCCATATGGACATCCACTGCTAATGTGGCCTAATATCATTGGTCAGGCTTCCGAAGGGCATAAATTCTATTCCAAGAATTAGTTTGAGGTAAACATTTTATTGTCAAAAATATCTCGATAGGCTAAATGCATTGGTGACATTTGTTTTAAGATTTGAGGGCTTTGAAAAATGAGGATTTTGTAATCCCATCTTCATAATAGACCTTGGAGGCTGGGTTAGATCAAAAAGAAAATTCCCACAACTCGAGTTGGGACAAGGGGGTGGGAGGGAATTTTAAACTTATTTCCATCCCCTCACTGTGATCACAAACATGATACCTATCCATAATTCCCAATATTTCAAATGGTCCTCATATTCAACTTAGGCATCAAAGACTCCTTAGAGAGAGATCCTACCATGTATTTTAGATGTTATTTATGGTTTTTGAACTCAACAAGGTTTAATTATGGATTAATTCCATTATTTACCCATTGACCATGTTTATTACTTGACACACATTTCTAATAGACAAAACCTAGTTATGTTATTTGTATCCCACTCAGAGGCCAAATAACCTCTACAAAATTATAGAATGTTGGTTCATGTATTTATAGGATATTGAGTTAAAGAAGCTTCAATAAGACCCCAAAGCGCTTATTTTTTATATTTGATTATGGTCAAGGCCTTATAAAAAATCCATGGTCTCTTGTGGTGATTTAAGGACATGATCATGGTGCTTAATCTTGAGAAGCTAAGTTTAGGACCTAAAGTTGTTGTTTGGACCATGCTCAAGGTCCTAAGGCTATTTTTTCCATACCATGACTATGGCCAATGCCTTAATAATCAAAATCCATCAACATTATGTAAAAAATATTAATGGCACCCATATCCAACTCCTAGACGAAATACCCCCTAATGCACACTTATGTCATTGTGTCTAAATTTGGTTCATGGCACTTGATTCTTGAGAAAACTTAATGAGGGATTAAGGCCCTTGTTTCCTCTCTTGACCATGTTTAGGCATCAAGAATCATTTGTAGTGCACAAAACATTCTCATGGAATTTGTATCCCACTAAGAGGTATGCAAAGAACCCATACAAAGAACTTATATGTTGGATAAAGGATTATTCAAGGGTCTTGAGCTTGAGAAAATTTAACATAATATTGTGGTGCTTATTCCCCTTACTCAACCACATTCAAAAGCTTTGTGACCCATCCTTAATGAAACAACCCTCCTCATCATATCCATATACAATTGTGATGCCAAGGGCCTTTAAAAAGGACTTGCATTATGGTTTGTAGGTGTTCATAGAAATTTTGTATGAGAAGTAGGGTTTAGGGCCCATGTCCAATTTTTTTTTCTCTTGTAACCATAGTTCTTGAGCTATAAAAGGTTCATTCAGGGCTTAAGCCCCCTTTCCCTTTGACCATGTTTATATATTGAGGCCCATTTTCCAATGCACAAAAACCACAAATGACACTTGTATCCCACTTATATGTTTAATAACCTTGACCATGGCCCTAAGAATGATTCTTGGTGTGGGATTGAGACCCAATTCTATTCAATGCATATGTTGTGGTTTAGTCATGGCACCTATAACCCTCTAGTAGGCTATAGATATCATCCAAGAGTGTTATGTGGTTTTTCAAGGACGCATTCAAGACTATACCCTTATAAATTTTATGGGTTGTAGGTGTTATTCACAGAAATTGAGCCCAACAAATGTCATTTAGGGCAAAAGGCCCATGATTTTCCTGTTGTGATCTTGGTTATAACTTGGACACATTCTTGGTGCATAACTACCCTATTTATGGAACTTGTAGAACTCTTGGAGGTGATTGATAACCAATAGAGGATTCATCAATAGAACTAAAGCCTAATAATAAAGGTTTAGGTATAGGGATCTTGTTTCCCTTAATTCATTATGGTCATGGACTTACAACCCTTTTATGATACCCTATACCTCATAATGGTGCTCATATTCAAATAGATGTCAAAGACTTCCACCTAACTATGTTTATGCCTCAACACATATTTATAATGCATAAAACTTACTCATTGTGCATGTATCACACTTGGAAACCAAGGATCCCCTATAAAGCTCTCGATTTTCATTTAAAAGCTTGTTCAAGGATTTTGAGCTCAAGAAGCTTCAATCAGAACCCAAAACATTTATTTCATTGTTTAATGATGGCCAAGGTAGTGTGAAACATTCATAATTCCCGTACATGGTGGTCTAAGGACATGTTCATGGTGTTTAAGCTTGAGAAGTTATGTTTAGGACTTGAGGTTGTTGTTTCCCTCCCCTGTTAATGATTTGAACATGAGAGACACCCATGATTCTTAGGACCTCACAATGGCCCCCATATTCAAATTGGATGCCAAAGAATCCATAGATAGGGTTCATGTCATAATTCTAGGTGTTGTTCATCGTGTTTGATCTCAAGAAGATTAAAAAATACATTTATGGCGCTTGAGCTTGAGATGTTATGTTTAGGGATCAATGTTGATTTTTTCCCCCTCCAAATATCATGATAGACTTGAGGTTGTTATTTATTCATAAGAACTTGAGACATATTGACCCGAATAGTTGTAGCAATGAATAGTGAATACCTCAGCTAACATTAAATGTAAACTTGGGGTTCGTGAAAACTTATGAGGTGTTGTGCACTATGTATGTGACTACAAAGGTCAAATTTGTAAATTCTCCCTCCCACATTTACCGAAATTCACAATATTTCCAGGGTAAACATGAGAGGAGTGTCACTATGACATGACTTGACCTCCAAGTTCTAGTTTTGGAAGTGAGGCCTACAATCCGACCACAAACTAACATCCCTTAGAGACCACAAACCACTCAAGAGGCTGCAAACCACCCCAGGTGGTCAATCTCTAAGTTGGAGCCCTTTTTCATTGACCTAACACCCCAACCACATGCACCACAAGGCAAGAGTGTGATTATCAAGCCCCAATGGCACACACAAACCTCCTTCCATGCAGTTATGACCAAAATTCTCTAGTTCAGCACCAGTGGTCCCGAAATCTAAGCCACCTTTTCAAAATAGCCTCCAGACCACTACCCAGAATTGCCTCTAACTTTCCATAATGAAATCAAAGTAAAAGGCAATGTTGATCAATCAAAACTCAAGAAATAAATTGACCCAAAGATTCCTAATCCATAATAGACATTTCATCTATTGGGTTGTGTTATATTCTTTCCACGACTAACCCACGTAGTGAACCGGGGGGTTAGAGGGGGGCGGAGCCCCCCCTTTGTTGCGCCGATTGCGCAGCGGGGGGGTCACAGGGGGGTCGGCAGCCCCCCCTGTCTGGGGGGTTTGAGGGGGGTGGGTAGCCCCCCTCTACGGGGTCCGGGGCAGCGCCCCGGGAAATTTTTTTTTTGGACCCTATATTAGGTTGGGCGAACCTACCTATGGTTTTCGGTCCATGGTTTTGGATGCGATGGTTTTCGGTCCATGGTATTGGATGCTTCGACATGTATAAATATGTATTGTAACATTGAAAGGAATATAATGAAAAATCAAGCTGGTAGTCCCGGTTTTGAGATCCAGGGGAAAATCTCTGTGTATATGTGTTTTATGTGTTATGCTCTCGCATTGTTTATTTTTTCTCTGATTTAAAATTCGTACGCAGGTAATTTCTGTACGGGGTTAAAACCTACATTTGGTATCAGAGCTGTTTTGGCTTCAAGGGGACGCCTTTGTTGCTGAGGGGTTTCGCTCGGGCCTGTGGTAGACCCTATTCAGTGGGAGATCTGCGAGATCGATTCTGGTGGTAAAAGAAGATGGCGAGCAGCGGAAAGATAGAGATCGAGAAGTTCAATGGTCAGAGTTTTGAGTTGTGGAAACTCAAGTTGGTGGATAAAGATCAGTGGATCGCGGTAGATCCAGGTACTAAACCAACGGGAGTGACCGATGAAGAATGGAAGAAGTTGGATCAGAAGGTAAAGAGCACAATACGATTGTGTGTCTCAGATTTAGTATTGCTGAATGTATCAGGGGAAGCTACGGCGAAGGCTTTGTGGGACAAGTTAGGGACTTTGTACCAATCGAAGTCTCTGGTGAATAAATTGTTCCTACGGAAAAAGTTGTATAACCTGAGGATGAAAGATGGAGACTCGGTGATAGAGCATCTGAACGCATTTAATACTGTGGTAAGTCAGTTAGCGTCTGTTGATATCAAAATTTCAGATGAAGATAAGTGCATCAATTTGTTGTGCTCTCTACCAGATTCGTGGGATAGTCTGGTTATTGCAATAGCTAGTAATGCAACTGCTTTACAGTTTGATGAAATAGTCTCAGCCTTGCTGACGGAGGAGATTAGATGGAAAAACATGGAGAGCCAGAATGGTGATGCCTTGTCCGAGGACGGTCCTAGAATAGAAACAAAAATAAGTCATCAAGTGGGAGATCTACATCTAGAGGGAGATCTAAATCTCTAGGAAAACCTGTAAAGGTGGTGTGCTGGAAATGCGGAAAGGAAGGGCACTTCAAAAGGGACTATAAATCTAAAGCTCCTGATAAAGGAAAGGGTTCTAATGATGCTCCTTCTGCAGAGGCAAAAACCACCTCAGATGAAGGTGGGGATGTGTACTTGGCTTCTTCAAGTACACATGTAGATCATGAGGCATGGTTGATTGACTCAGGTGCATCCTTTCACTTCACTCCCCATAGAGAGTGGTTCTGCGAGTATGAGAAATACGATGGTGGTGATGTCTTCTTAGGAGATGATAGGAAGGCTAGAATCATTGTTCACGGAAAAGTAAAGTTGAAGTTGCAAGGAGGAAGGGTTAGAACACTTCCGGGTGTTCTGCATATTCCTGCATTGGCCAGAAATCTGATTTCTGTAAGCAAGTTGGATGATGCAGGTGTAAAAACAGTGTTCGAGAAGGATACCTGCAAGATGGTTCGGGGAGCACTGGTATTGATGCGGGGAGTTCGGATTGGAACTCTGTACAAGCTGCAAGGTAGCACTGTTGTTGATGGGTGCAACAGTTCTGTGGTTCCTGAAAGTGGAGCTGAAAATCTAGTGGTCTCTAGAGAGAAGACCATGCTGTGGCATCAAAGGCTTGGACATATTGGAGAGAAGGGCCTTCGAATACTTCATGGTAAAGGTATGGTAGAAGGTATGAGTAATAGCTCTCTGGATTTTGATTTCTGTGAAAATTGTGTATATGGGAAGCAAAATCGGGTGAGTTTCCCCTCTGGTGCTAAGAGGGCGAAACAAATATTAGAGCTTGTGCATAGTGATGTGTTTGGACCTGTGAAAGTTCCATCACTGGGTAAGTCTGTGTACTATGTATCATTTATAGATGACTTCTCAAGGAATACATGGATATATTTCCTTAAGAAGAAATTTGAAGTCTTTGACAGGTTTAAAGAATTTAAGGCTCTGGTGGAAAATCAGGCAGAGAAGAAGATAAAGGTGCTGAGGACAGATAATGGTGGAGAGTTTTGCAACAAGGAATTTGAAGAATTCTGTAAGAAGCATGGTATAGCATGGCAGAAGACTACTCCATATACACCTCAGCAAAATGGAGTTGCAGAAAGAATGAACAAGACGTTGATGGAAAGGGCAAGAAGCATGCTCAGTGGTGCCGGGTTAGGACAGGAATTCTGGGTAGAGGCGGTGGATACTGCATGTTACTTGGTCAATAGGTCACCTTCATCAGTGTTGGAGGATAATACTCCACAAGAAGTATGGACTGGTAAGAAACCCTCCCTTTCACGTCTGAGGGTATTTGGATGTGATGCATATGTACATGTTCCAAAGGAGAAATGAACCAAGTTGGATCGTAAATCTGAAAAGTGCATCTTTATTGGGTATAAGGATGGTTTAAAGGGTTATAAGCTTTGGAACCCAGTCACACGGAAGGTTGTGTACAGCCGAGATGTGGTGTTCAGAGAGGTAAAAGATGTTATTAAACATGAAGTCCAACCAAAGGAACCTGAGAAGATAGAGTTTGAGCTAAAGGAGGAAGAATCAGACTCTGCAGCAGAGGAGGAATCAGAAGATGAAGAGCCACAAACTCCAGCTGTGAGAAGATCAGTTCGAGAAAGAAGGCAGCCAGAAAGGTATAGTCCTTCTGCTTTCTGTTCAAATTTTTCTTTGTCTATTACTGATGATGATCCCAGAACTGTGAAGGAAGCAGTAGATTTAGAGGATGGAAAACTCTGGAAAGAGGCCATGGTTGATGAAATGGAATCTTTGCACAAAAATGAGGCTTGATATCTGGTGGAGTTGCCGGCTGGAAGGAAACCCATTGGCAGCAAATGGGTGTTCAAAAAGAAGACAAATGAAGAAGGGAAGGTGGAGAAATACAAAGCTCGGTTGGTAGCAAAAGGTTATTCCCAGGTGCCAGGAATTGATTTTGGTGATATTTTTTCTCCTGTTGCCAAGGTAACTTCTATTAGGTTACTTTTATCTATTGCTGCTGCTTTTGATTTTGAGGTAGAACAGATGGATGTGAAGACAACATTTCTTCACGGGGATTTGGAAGAGGAAATCTACATGAAGCAACCTGAAGGCTTTGCGGTGAAGGGTAAGAAAGAACTGGTATGCAAGTTAAAGAAGTCTCTGTATGGGTTAAAACAGTCACCAAGGATGTGGTATCAGAAATTTGATACATATATACGGGAACTTGGCTTCACCAGAAGCAAAGCAGATTACTGTGTGTATTTTAAATTAATTGGTGACCGTGTTATTTATCTGGTCTTGTATGTGGATGATATGTTGCTGGTTGGAAATGAAAAAGAAATTATCCAGGATTTGAAGACCCAATTGTCCTCCAAATTCGACATGAAAGATCTTGGTGCTGCTAACTATATTTTGGGCATGGAAATTAAAAGAGATCGAACAAAGAGGAAGCTCTGGTTAAACCAGAGGAAGTATGTCGAGACAATACTGCAGAGGTTTAATATGCAGGATAGTAAACCAATGAAGGTTCCTATTCTTGTAGGTGTGAGGTTATCTGCTGAACGGTGTCCCAAGACACAAGAAGAAGAAGAGGACATGTCCCGTGTTCCATATGCGAGCGCAGTCGGTAGCTTGATGTATGCAATGGTCTGTACTAGACCAGACATTGCACATGCAGTGGGAGTATTGAGCAGGTTTATGTCAAAACTAGGGAAGGAGCACTGGACAACAGTGAAGCGGGTTTTCAGGTATTTGTGTGGCACTAGTGATTATGGTTTGTGCTACCAAGGAAGACCAGGATTGGACAGAGTGTTGGATATTCATGGCTTTGTTGATGCAGATTGGGCTGGAGATCTGGATCAGAGAAGATCTACAAGTGGGTATGTGTTTAACCTATTTGGAGGTGCAGTCAGTTGGATGAGTAAGAAACAATCTGTAGTGGCACTATCAACTACAGAGGCAGAATACATGGCAGCCACTCATGCATGCAAGGAAGCAGTTTGGTTGCAGAGATTGTGTTCAAGTATGGGGTTAGTACAGGGATCTATAAGAATAGACTGTGACATCCAAAGTGCAATTTTCTTGGCAAAGAACCCTGCTTATCATTCAAAGACAAAGCACATTGATGTTCAGTATCACTTTGTGAGGGATATGATAGAAGACAAAAAGGTGTTGCTGGTAAAGGTGGACACTTTGAAGAATATTACAAATGCATTGACAAAATCTGTGAGCTCTGAGAAGTTCTCTTGGTGTAGAGAAACAATGGGCATTTCAGGGCTGGAAAAATGACTAAGCTCTCCTGTGGCCCCGTGTGTAAAGAAACAACAAGTGGGAGATTGTAGGGTTGTGTTATGTTCTTTCCACAACTAAGCCACGTAGTGAACCGGGGGGTGGAGCCCCCCCTTTGTTGCACCGATTGTGTAGTGGGGGGGTCACAGGGGGGCTGGCAGCCCCCCCTGTTCGGGGGGTTTGAGGGGGGCGGGTAGCCCCCCTCTACGGGGTCCGGGGCAGTGCCCCGGGAAAATTTTTTTTTGGACCCTATATTAGGTTGGGTGAACCTACCTATGGTTTTCGGTCCATGGTTTTGGACGCGATGGTTTTCGGTCCATGGTATTGGATGCTTCGGCATGTATAAATATGTATTGTAACATTGAAAGGAATATAATGAAAAATCAAGCTGGTAGTCCCGGTTTTGGGATCCAGGGGAAAATCTCTGTGTATATGTGTTTTATGTGTTATGCTCTCGCATTGTTTATTTTTTCTGTGATTTAGAATTCGTATGCAGGTAATTTCTATACGGGGTTAAAACCTACATCATCAAACATATGGTAAATGTGTAAGCTATAGGTCATGAATGCATATCTGGTCATAGACTGATAATCTTCACTTCAGAATCACCAAGCAGGCTCCAAGCCCTCTCTAGCTAGCTGCAATAACATTTTTAAGTCCATGCATTCATCAACCATTCAATAACTTATCAAAAAATGACAAGAACCATAGATAACATACATCATATAACCAACATATAACCAACAAATAACTAGCATAGAAACCATGAAAAATCAACCATAGTGTCAACATGATAACCAATATACTATTGTTGGGATGAGGTCCCATGGGTCAAGTTTTGGGGCCAAAGCCCAAGTTTTGTTGTATAAAAATGTAAAGTCTCCGCAAATTGTGGTCGCGGAGTGCGTAGATAAATAAAGAGTCAAAAAGGGTTTTACCCTCTTTTATGTAAGTTAAGTTGTCTTTTTGAAGAACTACCCATGGTCTGTGGACCATGGAATTGTATAAATAGGTGTGTCTTAGAGAGTCTAAGGAAAAAGGATATCGAAGATGAAGACGAATGTAATGGGTCAATAGAAGGAAGATTGTAGAGGTTTTAGAGGAGGAAAATGCTCTGCAACTGTGTGCGCAGAGGCCTAGAGTAGAGTCCGCAACTGAGTGCGCAGGCCCCTGCAGCTAAGTGCATAGGAAAGTCTTGAGTCTGTAAGCTTAACATAATATTAATAAAGAAGATTATTACAAAAATTCCTTTGTTTTACCTATTTACTTTTGCTATGTATGAATTTGCTTTATGCTGTGATGAATGATGGGTTTATGAAATAATGTATTATTGATGCACGACTTTACTAGATCTATATTGTTATGTGAATGCAATTGACGTTAAGGGTTTACGCAAAGATTATATCGTTTTACGTTAAAGTTATCAAACACTTAAGCAGATATGAGTAAAGACTAGGTTAAGAGTAATCTTTGATGTGTGTAGGTAGTTAATTTACTTATTTAGGGTCCACAAAAGCCATTTGTAGACCTTCGCGGAGGTATAGGGGTTGATTAAAGGAAGTTGCATCGATAAGCCATAAAGGCTTATCGATATGCGTGAAGGAATATTTTGGTCACAAAACGACATCACATCAATCTCTGGGTGTGGAAACTTGATTCCAGGATCCCCCCATACTGCTTCGGGTGAGACTTCAGTCCACGCTCCACGAATTGATGCCGAAAGGGCCAATATTGTAGGGATTTGTTTGGCACAACTAACTCTGAACCTGGGTCAGGACCCACTAAGACAACAAATGGTTCTATATCCAAGACCGGGATCTGCATAAAGAGATATGTGATATCGCATCACTGGAATCCAACAAAGAAATAAACTGAGAAGTGGTTGGATAGAAAGATCCATGAATTCATGGCACAAGAGAATAGAAATCCGCACCTGACAAAAGAACAGTGGTTGGACAGATATCTGTACATATAGATACACGAGATTTTCTTCTGCACCTTCCCAATCAAACTGTACGAGTGGATCGCTAAATTGGCAGACGGCCAAGGAAGGTGGAGGCTTGATGGTCCAATAGTGTGGACCTCGGAGCTAGTGTGGAGGTTGGAAGCTTCTGAATATAAGATCGCACGCACTGTTGACCACTGGCTTGATTGAGTCATAGGAGGATTTGTGACAGAATTCATAGTCGATACCTCAGTCAGCTACAATGAAGCAGAGCAACACTTTTTCAAGGGATCGCGAGGTAAGTATTTGAGATCTTTGAATACTTGGATTAAAATGCTCTTGTGTGAAAAGCGGGTTATTCCACTACCTTGATGTTTGGATCTACATGAAGTGGACGAATCTTTAGAAATCAAGAGAGAGCAGTCCTGAATACACCCCATTGATAGAACCTGTTTCGAGTGATGAAGAGGGAGCGGTAGAGGATTCACCACGAAGCATTGTACAGTTGATAAAGAAGGGTTTTCCGTGAATACCTCATGTGCCCACACCACCTCCACAACATACACCTTCACCCACACCACCACCACCTCTGCCACTGTTCAACATGTCGAATGCCATGAAGTTTTCCGTTTTCAAGGGCTTTGGAAGTGAGGACCCAGATCAGTTTTGGTTCATTGTGAAGGCTGTATGAATAGCACAGAATATTACAGATGATCATATAAATAAGGTGCAGTTGGTTACCACTCTGTAGGATCGTGCGCTAACATGGTACATTAAGTATTGCACCGATAACCACTGGTATCATTAGCAGACACTCAGACCGCTCTGAACAAAGAATTCGGTAAGCCCAAGTCTAAATCACAATCAGTCATTGGATTCAAGGAAATCATGATGAGGCCCGATGAAACGCCCTAGGAATTAGATCAAAGATTGAAGTGCCAGATCTGCGAAGCTAATATGAATCTCACAGATAGTCAGCACCATGAATGGTTTGTAGCCTTGCTCCTGCCCCACCTAAGGGTTTCTTTATCACAGAAAAAGATAGGGACCCAGGTGAAAGCCCTAGAAATTGTGATGAGATTGCATGAAACGCCTATTCAGGACGCTGCTTTGGGAGTTCAGCAGATTCACGCAGAATTGCAGAATCTCTGCTTGGAATTACAGAGCTTGAAAAAGTGAAAAGCGGGTCGGCTGGAGGTGCACGAAGAAGTTTGGTGCCTTAAATGTAAAAGCCAGGGGCATGATAAAGATCACTACCTTGTCTTCACGAATTATATTACAGGAGGAGGGCCAATGCCTCTAAGGCAGGAAGCTTCAGCAAGACCAAGTACAGGGCCCGCACTATGGTGCACTATTTGTCAGGTGGCTAGAAAACATATTACAAATAATTTTCATTTTCTACAGAAGTTTGTATAGATGCTGCAACAATTATTCTGTAATTTTTGTAAATCGGTGGGCCACGATGAGCATAACTGCTGTAGCTATGAATTGATGATGGAAAGGATGCCTACGTATCGAATGCAAGCAAAAACTCGACCTCTGGATCAGGGAGCTGGGGGAGAACGCGGAGGATATTAGGGGCGCAGATGAGGCGGAGGAGGAGGAGGACATTGTAGAGGTCGGGGACAAGTTATTTACAATAATTGCGGAGTTCCAGGACATTACGCGTGGGAGTGTATGAGCTAGACACACCCATCATGTTTATACTGTACTCAGTTTTACCACACAATAGAAGAATGCCCTATATTAATAGCTAAGATGTAGGAGAAGAAGGTGCAGCCTCAACAACCGACCCCTAATTTACAAATGATGAGGGCTGAGCCCTGCGAAGAGGACCCCAATGTGAATATTGCGCTTTGAAGTGGAATGATGACTAGTGATGATAAAGTAAAACAACCTAAAGAAAGTGAATGGTCTGCAAGGATACAAAAAAATAAGTTGGGTTTGACCTAAAGCACGCGAAGGAAACATTCATGGAAGCAAAGAAAAGCTTCGCTGAGGCCTCTAACTCAGGAAGTCAAGATAAGATATCTGAAGAGGCTGACCCCTCCATGCTTACTACTTTCTTGGAGACTTGTATGAAGCTGTTGCACGATAGCAAGGCTGTAAAAGGGATACAAGAACTGATAAATAAGTGTGATGGTAAGGAATGTGCTCTTGAAGGACACCGCACAGTCAAAAAGATAGGCAAATACAAGACAAAAACAAGGCGTGAGATGAGGCTCACCACGCAAATAGAAGGCTATGAGATGGATCAAGTTATTTTGGATCTGGGGTCGGATGCGAACATTTTACATAAACAGACATGAGAAAGAATGGTGAGACTTGTGCTGCAGTGGTCCCTGATTCAATTGAGGATGGAAAACCAACATAAGATTATCCCTATGGGGAAATTTCATGGAGTGACCATAGATATAGAAGGAGCGAGCACGCTAGCCAATTTTGAAGTGATAGAGATTATTGATGATAGCAATCCATATCCTGCACTCCTGGTAATCAATTGGGCTATCGACATGAATGGGGTAATCAATTTTAAGAAGTGGACAATGTCATTTGAAAGGAAATCACTCCGCATTGTAGTCCCACTGGACCCTGCAGAAGGACCACGCTATACTAAACTGGTCCGCGATTATGAGGAAAGCAGTGACGATTTGGACGAGATCTATAAAATAACAGTGTGAGATTAATAATGGGTTAATCCGACAACTAATGGACGAATTGCATGGGACCGCGAAATTTCCTGTATATCATATTCAAATGAGGAATTGGAGCATTGGCAGAATAGGTTGCATGAAGTATCTACGCTGCACTGCAATATGATGACTAAGTTGTTGCACTATGTGTCATCAGAGGTAAGAAATCTACCTTATTATGATGGTTTAAATGATGTAGATAAGTTCTTGGATGCATTTGAAAGAGAAGTACTTGAGAAGCATCGCTTCCAAGCACTGGATTTGGCGCTGCACACCACTCCCACACGGTGGTGGGGTATGCATAAAGATAGCTTTGAAGAATGGCACGAGTATAGGAGAATGATGAGGTTGCGATTTGGTCACCCAAAAGTTCGGCTAACCAAGAAATATGATGGGAGAAATGATCCACGTGATCATTTAGCAAAGTGGACTAAGGTTTATGGAATGGAGCCACAACTAGAGTGGGTGCATATATTCTGTCACACTTTGGACATCATTCCTATGAATTGGTACCTGGAAACAGAGCTCTGCCATGGCACCGCGGAGTGGGATGTCTTAAGGGAAGGATTTTTTATGACCTTCAGCTTTGAAGATGGGTTCGAAAGCATTGATGAGGCGCTGCAAGAGGTTAAGGCATCGATCTTCCAAATCCCGTAGGATCCCTTGGAATTGATTCAACCAGATTGGAGTACCCAGCTGTGCCATGCGCTGGAATGCTATAATGTGACTACTAAAGGAGACGATGAGGATACAAGGAATATTAACATTCCAGAAACAAAAGGCCACCGTGAGGTAGAAGGACCGCAGATAGAGAATCCAGAAATCACTATGCCACTAAAAGCTAAGCAAGTAAACGTTGGCACAGAAGCGGAGCCGAAGTTTGCGAATATTGGCGATTATTGGGATGATACCACAGTAGATAAGGTCGCTGAGTTACTCCGTGAATATTAGGATTTGTTTCCTATAAAAGTTTCGGACCTGAAAGGTATCATAGGAGACTTGGGTGTAATGAAGATTACCTTGAGCCAGACACGAAGTCGATTAAGCAGAGGCCATATCGCCTTAATCCTAAGTATAAAGAAAAGGTCTACTTAGAGTTGGATAAGATTCTTCAGGCAGGCATTATTGAACCCGTGGAGGAATTTGATTGGGTCAACCAAATGGTAGTCCAGGAAAAGAAGCAAAAAGGAGAAATAAGGATCCGTGTAGATCTCAAAAAACTTAACGATGCATGTGTCCATGATCCCTTTCCGACATTGTTTACTGATGAAGTACTAGACAATGTGGGACGACAGGAAGCGTATTCATTCACTGATGGGTTCTCTGGGTACCATCAGATTAAAATCACACCAGAAGATAGGAGAAAGACAACCTTCGCGACGGAATGAGGTTGTTTCTAGTATACAGTAATGCCGTTTGGACTCAAGAATGCGCCGGAAATATTCTCTCACGTAGTCATCACAGCGCTCAAAGAGTTCATTCACAAGTTCTTGGAGGTCTATTTTGATGACTGGACAGTGTTTGGGCTAGTCAAGAGCCATGTAGCCAATTTGCGCTTGATGTTGGATACATGCCAAAGGTATCAGATTGTGCTAAACCTAAAGAAATGCTTGTTCTACATCCCTTTCGGAATCTTCCTGGGTCATGTGGTGTGCAAGCAAGGAATAATGGTGGACCCTGCTAAGATCACGGTCATAATTAATTTGGAGATGCCTAGAAGTGTCAAACAATTGCATGCAATGCTAGGTCATATGGGATACTATTGGAAATTCATCAAGGGTTATGCTCAAGTTACCGCACCTATGGAGAAACTGTTGAAGGAGGATGCTACATTCTGTTGGGATGAAGAATGTCAACGCGGTCTAGATGTATTGAAGGAAAAAATGGTCACCGCGTTAATGCCAGTCTTCTCGGATTGGATGAAGGAATTCCATGTGCATGTTGATGCTTCATGTATTGCGCTAGGAGCAGTGCTAACACAGGCTGGTGAAGGGGAGATGGATCATCCTATAGTGTTTGCAAGTAGGAATTTTTCGAAGGCGGAAAAGAATTATTCAACGACAGAGCGCAAAGGACTGGATATGGTGTACGCGCTCCAGAAATTCAGACATTACCTACTAGGCGGACATTTCAAGATGTACACAAACCATTCTGCATTGAAGTATCTAGTCAATAAGCCTGTGTTGGGGGGGGGGAATATGCAAATGGCTGTTATTGTTTCAAGAATATGATTTTGAAGTAATTGTGAAGCTAGGAAGATTGAACACGGTACCAGACCATCTATCGTGCATTGAAACAGGAGAGGAGCCTACCAATTTGGAGGAAGGGTTGCCTGACGCGGAGCTCTTCGTGGTGTGCATAGTGGATAATCACTTCGCGTATATTATCCACTTCGTGACTACAAGGATGGCTCCATAGGGATATACCAGTAAACAGAAGAAAGAATTGGTGGTGTGCGCGGCAGATGTTTCGGTCATTGTGGGCCATTTGTATAAGATGGGATCAGATGAAATACTTCGATGTTATGTGCCTGATTTTGAGCAAATAGTATCCTCGCTGAAGCTCATGGAGGAGCTACGGGAGGGAATTATGTAGGAAAAGCAACAACGCAGAATATTTTATGCATTGGGTTGTGGTGGCCGACGCTGCATAAAGACTCTAAAGCATATTGTAGGGCATGCGATGCATGTCAGAGAACAGGCAGGCCATCGCGGAGGGATGAGCTGCCTCTAAATCCGCAGGTGTCATTGCAGCCATTTGAGAAATGGGCAATTGACTTTGTAGGACCAATTCAACCCCCAGGCAAGAAGACGGGTGCGCAGTATATCATCACCACGACCGAATATTTGACCAGATGGTCGGAGGCACAACCTATGAAGGATTGTATAGGGGAAACAACAACAAATTTTTTGTTTGAATACGTGTTGACCAGGTTCGGTTGCCCAAAGGTTTTGATGAGTGATCGCGGTACGCATTTTCTTAATGAAACGATCAGCGCGCTGACAGAAGAGTTCCAGGTTTACCATCAGAAGAGTACGCCATATCATCCTCAGGCCAATGGAATGGTTGAGGCTTTTAATAAGATATTGGAGAATGCGTTGACAAAGGTTTTCAATGCGCAGCAGAATGATTGGGACGTGCGCGTACCGACAGTGTTATGGGCTTACAGAACTACTTGTAAAAAGCTTACTGGTCAGACACCTTTTAGGTTGGTCTATGGCGTAGAAGTTGTGATGCCTATGGAGTACATTGTGCCTAATCTATGCATAACATCTTTCACAGGAATGGCAGACCGTGGAGCCTTAGAAGAAAGGCTCGCGTAGCTAATGGAGCCCAAGGAGGATCAGTTTTTGGCTGGATTCCATCATCATATTCAGAAGGAACGTGAAAAATATTGGCACGATCGGCACATCAAACTACGCACCTTCAAGGTAAATGATTTGGTTTTATTATATGACAATAAGTTTTCTAAGTTTCCAGGGAAGTTTCAGATGCACTGGCTGGAGCAATTCAGCTCACGAAGTTGAATGGAAATCCATTTCCAGGAAGGGTAAATGGAAGCTAATTGAATACATACACGGGGGATCCAGTCCAATGACTACATGAAAATAGCACAGTATTAGCGCTCCAGGCAGCTGCAAGGGGGCATGGGACTACAAACTACATTGCCTGTTTTGTAGATCTATGCGATAGGGGGGCTGTGCGAAAAAGGGTGGTGTCACAGTACCAGAAGAGGCGCAAAAAGAGTTGAGCTATAGAGGGAGGTACCGCGTAGCACAACCAGAAAATGACTATTACAGTCACTATTCATGATTTGACTACGAGGAGACAGTTAAGAGGAGCATGCGAGGTGGCATTTAAGGCATTTAAGGCTGAAATATTTGGAGATCTTCTGCCAAATCAGCATTTATGGACGGATTTTTAGGAGAATGGTCGAATTTGAATTTGAATTCGCCTATAAATTACGCGTGGCCGTCCAACAAAGAACACTTTGCATCCTTAGAATTTTTGAGCTGTGCTATCAATTGTTTATGAATCCTCAGGTTTTCACGGATTTAGTCGCTAGTTCTATATTTGATAAGTTACTCGAGGATACCCAGCAGTTTATTCTTAGCACGATGTTTGGACTAGGCGAAACTGCAAGCGCTGGAGAAATTGTCAACTCTGAGGGAGCTGCTCTAGAGGTTGTGAGCATGGAAGCTCTGGCTGCTCTGCCTACGATACCAAGGTTACCTAGGCTGAAGCCTACACCAGTGAGAGAAGCCCCCAAACCCAATAAAGACAAGCTAAAGAGGCCAATGTCGGTGTGCAAGTGACCGAGTAATCATTCTGCTACCCAGGCCCAGAAGAAGGAAAAGGAACTGGCGAAGGATAAGGGGAAAGTGGTAGATTTGGAGGCCGAAGAGGGTGTGGAGGATATATATGCCAAGGGCATGGAGCCTATCTCCAAGTTGCCGGATTATATCCCTCCGCGTAAGGGAAAAGTGAAGGTCCCTAAGGACCCAGATGCAGGAAAATTCCTCCTAAATATGCCACTGCTATCAGAGGGCATCACCTTTGAAGGTCCGCGCTTGGCGCAGATTCCCCATTTAAAGCTGGAGGACTGGGATTTGGTGGACCATGAGAGGTTCCCCCACCTCACAACAAAAAATTATATGAAAAGGGTCTATTATAAAGAATCAGGTGTCACCACGTTGGAGCCTGTGGAGTGGATTCGCGGAGTGAATTAGTCGGGGTTGCTGAACCTACTATGGGTGCCCCACTACCACCGCTCCAACATCAACCTCATCGTTATCAAGAAGTTGTTGACCCTGGTGCATCACAGATATCTGTGGTTGAGTGCGCCAATCCTGATTACAGATATGCTGATCCACCGGATCATGTTCTTTCCGCACTTAGGGTTGAATCCGGCCAAGGAGTTTAGCAGAAAGATGAGTGAGTGCGACCTAACAGAGAAAATGAAGGAAAAGTTCAAGCTTCAAGAAGTCGCGCGAGTACTCCATCACATCTATCACCGACCCTGCGATACAAGTTGCTACACAGATCTTAGCTGGGAAGGTCATGCGGAAATGTCGCCCAGACGAAGTTCCAGCGCCCTAATTTCATTGGCTGCACAGTGCATGGAGGGAGTGCAGTTCAATTGGTCACGCTACCTCTGTAGCGAGTTCCTCACGAATTTTCACGAGGTGCAGGATGAGAGCAAAACCTTCCACTACGCGTGGTTGTTGCTCTCCATCGTGCTAGTGGCTTGGGACCTGCCCTAGGATCGTTAGTTTCCTCCCGTGGACAAAGGATTGTCGTAGGCTGCCCAGTTTTCCTCCCTTTGGGCCACAAAGGACATTGTGCGGGTCACAGAGACCAAATTTTTCTGGGTGTTGATGGAGGCGAGCATTCGCATGGCCATCAACCAGAAGCTGCGGTTGTCCCCAACGGTGTTTGAGAAGCTATCCGAGTACGCAGAGTTCAAAGTAGATTTCCATCATGTATACATCAGGGCATGAAAGGATCCACAACAAAAATGGTTTTATTTTCCTTACTTGGCCACAGACGACACCATCTAGGAAACTATCAAGTGCTGGCTGATAGATTGGCATTCTCTATCCGATCTGGCCATAGGCACCAGCAAGTCCACTGAGAAGAAAAATAAGGAAGCAGCAAAGCAGAAGGTCCAATAGTTGGCCGAGAAGTGCAGAAAAGAGGACGAGGAGAAGGCCCAGGTGGAAGAGGAGTGTGTCGTGAAGCAGCAGGCCAAACAAGAAGAACACAACTCTAGGTGGAGTGGTAAGTCCCCTTCGCCCCAAACAGAGGAAGAGGAGAAGTTAGAGCAGGGCAATGGCAGTGAGGAAGGATAGAGCACTCCCTTCCGGGTAAAAAGATACAAGGATCAACAAAATGAGGGGCCCTGGAAGAAGTTGAAAGCAATAAAGCCATCGTTGGACCCAATCACTCTAACAGAAGGTGACCTTGACGAAATTGGAGATAAGGTGCATGATACTACAGTGGAACTACTCTAGCAGTTCGAATAACAACAACAACAGGCACTAAGTACCATTCAGAAGGGTTTGCGCGAGTTGCAGATTCAAATGAGTAGGATTTAGGTGGGCACAGGGCAGGTAAGTGTCACACAGACAAGTTTGGCACCCGAGACCAGTTAGGCAGCAAAGATGGTCAGATCATTAGATCTCCAGGCAGTCACATTACCAGAATGATTCTTGAGCACAGAGGCAGCCAATGATAAGGTCGTCGGAAGTTCTCTGAAGAACACCGGCCTCAACCTAGTCGTGATCCCCAATGAGTACCTTCACACACTGCAGTCACGTGTGATAGCGAAGCTAAGAGCACGGGAGAAGCATGTGCTCAACCTCATAAGAGATTATCAGGGGAAAAATGAGCAGATGTTCACCAAAAAGATAGAGGCTCTAGAAGCAAACAAGACAATTCAGGCGCAGAGCACCCAGATAGCGACCGCAGTGACCGAAGCATGCAGGATGGTGCCAAAATTGCATATCCCTGAGGAGGCACCAATGGAGGCTAAGATTAGAAAGCTTGTTGTGGGTGTGCGGGATGTCAAGGCAGAGGTGGCCAAAGTTCAGTTCGAGCTGAACATGAAGATAACAGAATTAGAGCTGAAGTCACAACCTTCAACCCTGCCAGAGGTAAGGGAACAGCGCGAAGCCGCTGCCAAGGATGGAGTTTCTACGGTAGATGCCACAGTGGTGGACTACACCACTATGTTCGAATAGGCCATGGAAGTAGTGACTACCCTGCAGGAAGATCGCACCCTGCAGGTTTTAAATACAGAGGTCTGCAATCTACAGCAGCAATATGACGAAGTAAGGGCGACGACGCGCACTGTTGCTACGGCACAGTGCCTCGCCAAGCTACAGGAGGCTAAGAATCTTCTTACACATGTGGAAGCAGTGCAAAAGAAAGAGGCAGTCCTTAAGGCCAGGTTAGGGCCTTGGTTGGATGAAGCCTACATAGTCTCAGCCAACATACAGGAAAAGTTGGCGAACTTGCAGAGTACGCAACAGAAGATTAAGCAGGACAGTGCAGGACCAGCCATAGAGCAGCTAGTAGAACAGATCAAGCAGGAAACCACTCAGAGTGTGGCTGAAGTAACAGTTGCACAAGTGGAGCTAGGGGATCTTCGCAGCAAGATCTTTGTGTTTGGGGCCTGTTGGGATGAGGTCCCCTGGGTCAATTTTTGGGGCAAAAGCCTAGTTTTTCTTGTATAAAAATGTAAAGTCTCTGCAAATTGTGGTCTCGGAGCGCGTAGATAATTAAAGAGTCAAAAAGGGTTTTACCCTCTTTTATGTAGGTTAAGTCGGCTTTTTGAAGAACTACCCATGGTCCGCAGACCATGTAATTGTATAAATAGGTGTGTCTTAGAGAGTCTAAGGAAAAAGGATATCAAAGATGAAGACAAATGTAATGGTTCAATAGAAGGAAGATCGTAGAGGTCTTAGAGGAGGAAAAGGCTCTGCAGGTGTGTGCGCAGAGGCCTAGAGTAGAATCCGCAACTAAGGGCACAGACCCCTACAGCTGAGTGTGTAGGAAAGTCTTGAGTCTGTAAGCTGAACTGAATATTAATAAAGAATATTATTACAAAAATTCCTGTGTTTTACCTATTTACTTATGTTATGTATGAATGCGCTTTATGTTGTGATGAATGATGGGTTTATGAAATAATGTTGTATTGATGTGCAACTTTACTGAATCTATATTGTTATGTGAATGCAATTGATGTTAAGGGTTTACGCGAAGATTATATCATTGTACATTAAAGTTATCAAACACTTAAGTAGATACACTGTTTGTTGTGATGAATGATGTGTTTATGAAATAATGTTGTATTGATGCGCAACTTTACTGGATCTATATTGTTATGTGAATGCAATTGACGTTAAGGGTTTATGCAAAGATTATATCATTGTATGTTAAAGTTATCAAACACTTAAGCAGATCTAAGTAAATATTGGGTTAAGAGTAATCTTTGATGCACGTAAGTAGTTAATTTACCTATTCGCGGAGGTCTAGGGGCTAATTAAAGGATGTTGCATCAATAAGTCATAAAGGCTTATCGATCTACGCGAAGGCAGATTTAGGTCACAAAACAACATCACGTCGATCTCTCGGTGAAGAAACTTGGTTCCAACATCCCCCCATACTGCTTCGGTTGAGACTTCAGTTCGTGCTCTACGGATTAATGCCAAAAGGGCCAGTAGTGTAGGGATTTGTTTGGCACAACTAACTCTGAACCTAGGTCAGGACCAACAAGGTCGTCGTAAGTTCTCTGAAGAACATCGTCCTTAACCTGGCCATGCTCCCCAATCAATACCTTCACACACTAGAGTCAGGTGTGATAGCGGAGCTAAGAGCACGGGAGCAGCACGCGCTCAGCCTCATAAGCGAGTATCGGGTGAACAACGAGTAGATGTTCGCCAAAAAGACAGAGGCTCTGGAATAAAAGAAGAAAGTGCAGAGCGCCCAGATAGCGGCTGCGGTGACAGAAGCATGTAGGACAGTGCCAGAATTGCATATCCCTGAGGAGGCACCGTTGGAGGCAAAGATCAGAAATATTGTTGCGGCGTGCGGGATGCCAAGGCAGAGGTGGCCAGAGTTTAGTTTGAGTTGAACATGAAGATAATAGAACTGGAGCTGAAGTCACAACCTTCAACCCTGCTAGAGGTAAGGGAACAACGCGAAGCCGCTGTCAAGGATGGAGTTGCTACGGTAGATGTCGTGGTGGTGGACTGCACCGCGCTGTTCGAATAGGCCATATTTGTAGTGACTACCCTGTAGGAGTATCCCACCCTGCAGGTCTTAAACATAGAGGTCCGCGAGCTATAGTAGAAATATGACGAAGTAAGGGCGATGGTGCACACCGTTGCTACGACACAACAGCTCGCCAAGCTACAAGAGGCTAAGTAGCTTCTTACATAGGTGGAAGCAGTGCAAAAGAAAGAGGCCATCCTTAAGGCCAGGTTAGGGCCTTGTTTGGATGAAGCCTACATAGTCTCGACCAACATATCAGGAAAATTTGGCAAACTTGTAGAGTACGTAGCAGAAGATTACGCAGGATAGTGCAGGACCATCCATAAAGCAGCTGGTAGAACAGATCAAGCAGGCAGCCACGTAGAGCACAGTTGAATTAGCAGTTGCACAAGTGGAGCTAGGGGACATTCGCAGCAAGATCTCCGCACCAACCGAGTGACTCGAGGGCGAGTCACGATCTTTGTGTTGGGGCCTGTTGGGATGAGGTCCCCTAGGTTAAGTTTTTGGGAAAAAGCCCAAGTTTTTTTGTATAAAAATGTAAAGTCTCTGCGAATTGTGGTTGTGGAGCGCGTAGGTAATTAAAGAGTCAAAAAGGGTTTTACCCTCTTTTATGTAAGTTAAGTCGACTTTCTGAAGAACTACCCATGGTCCGTGGACCATGGAATTGTATAAATAGGTGTGTCTTAGAGAATCTAGAAAAAAGGATATCGAAGAGGAAGACGAAGGCAATGGGTCAATAGAAGGAAGATCGTAGAGGTCTTAGAGGAGGAAAAGGCTCTGCAGCTGTGTGCACAGAGGCCTAGAGTAGAGTCCGTAGCTGAGTGCGTGGACCCCTACAGCTGAGTGCGCAGGGAAGTCTTGAGTCTGTAAGCTGAACTAAATATTAATAAAGAAGATTATTACAGAAATTCCTGTGTTTTACCTATTTACTTCTGTTATGTATGAATGTGCTTTATGCTGTGATGAATGATGGGTTTATGAAATAATGTTGTATTGATGTGCGACTTTACTGGATCTATATTGTTATGTGAACGCAATTGATGTTAAGGGTTTATGTGAAGATTATATCGTTGTACATTAAAGTTATCAAACACTTAAGTAGATCTGAGTAAATATTGGGTTAAGAGTAATCTTTGATGCGTGTAAGTAGTTAATTTACCTATTCAGGGTCCACGAAAGCCAGTCGTAGACCTTCGTGGAGGTCTAGGGGCTGATTAAAAGAAGTTTCATCGATAAGCCATAAAGGCTTATTGATCTGCGTGAAGGCAGATTTAGGTCACAAAACAACATCACGCCGATCTCTGGGTACGAAAACTTGGTTCCAGCATCCCCCCATACTGCTTTGAGTGAGACTTCAGTCTACGCTCGGCAGATTGATGTCGAAAGGGCCAGTAGTGTAGGGATTTGTTTGGCGCAACTAACTCTGAACCTGGGTCAGGACCCACTAAGCCAACAACTATGCTCATTAATCACAATAGGAAAAGATCTCTTATTAACATATGAAAATTCCAACCAAAATAGGGACTTCCACATACCACTCGACCATATATTGGGCTGAACGAAATCTCTCTTTCAGCCAATCACCCCTGTGCCATATTCCAAGCATGAATGTGGGATATCATGGAATAAACCAAAACAAAACCAGCTAGTACTTCCAAAGGCCAAACCACCTCAACCCTCAACCATAGTGGTTCAAAATCTATGGTCTAGAAGTCACTAACATCAACCAGATCGGTCTCTACCCAAGTTGTCCAAGGTTCCATGAACTAGTAACTCAACCCACAACCTTCCAGGTCTCTAGAGTGTTTGTTCCAACTGCGGCTCCAGGGATGAGTAACTCAACCCACCAAGGGCTCTAGAGCATTTTTCCCAGCCTAGAACTCTAGGAACTAGTAATTCAAGCCAAATTATTCCAGGGCTTCTAGAGTGTTTTGTCTAATCCACAACCATAGGGAACATTAGCACCAATCAGAAAAACAAATGGAAAACCCACAATACTATGGCTATCTAGGAAATGGTAACGAAAAGTTGAAACCATTTTCAATCTAGGAAAATGTCCATGCCAATGACAACACATAACCAAGTAATCACATGCATATACCACGCATCCAAAAATTAGCAAGGAAATCACACATGCAACATGTTACCTATAAATTATCCCTACTTTAGTTGTTGATCCAACTGTTCCCTTTCACTCCCTTTCTTTCCTTTTCTTTCTTTCTCCAATCCAAGTGAATGCTAGAATGCTCCAAACATGCTCTAAGTGTGCAAGAGTGTGAGAGAGAGAGAATAAAAGGCGAGCTCAAATCAAAACTGTCAAAAGGATCAACTAAAAAAAGCTAAACCAACAAAAAGTTGTGAACTAATCCTCTGAAGCTTATCATTGATGCCTCTATTTTCTTCATTTTCCTTCATTTTTTCCTCTAGTTTCCCTTGCATGCAAATCTATGTCTCTTCACCTTCCTTTTCTCCTATTTTTCTTTCTTTTCATAATTAAATGCCATTTATTACCTCTTTGCATTTTTCAATGCCTTTTCCATCTTCCATGACCATTAATTAATCACAAGTGATGCCCATTAAAGTGTTTTTCCCAACATTCAGCTTGGAATATGTGTGCCATGACCTTGGTATTATTTTATTTACATACAAAATCAACTAGGGGCTATTAAAAACCTCTCCCCCTTGGGGGAACACCATCCTCAGTGTTCAATGACGCTTATAACTAGAAAAACATGTTGCCCATGGAGCTTTATAACACAACTCGATGCAACATTTACATCATTTCAAACTATTGAAACCATGAACACCATAATTCTTATTGGAGCTTTATAACACAACTCGATGCAATATTTATAACATATTTCGTATTGGAGCTTTATAACACAACTTGTTGTAGTATATACAATAAACTTATGCATAAACATAAATCAAGCACATATGATCAACCAACAAATAAATAAGCATACATAACCCACATTTGATTAGCCATCTCCCATGTCGCTTCATCAAGCCCAAAGTGCTTCCACTACACTTTAACTTTCTCGATTGCTCTATTCCGAAGCATGAGTTGTTTCTACTACAAAATGCATTGAGGATCTAGCTAGAATTCTCCCTCTAGTTCCACCATCAATTCAAACCAATCAATCACATGATCAACATCCTGGACATACTTCTTAAGTAATGAAGCATGGAAAAAATCATGGACTTTCATTGTTGACGGAAATACAAGTTGGTAGGCCACTACTTCAATCCTCTTAATGATCTCAAAATGCCCACAATATCGAGGTGTTTGCTTGGCACATGATCCAATCCTCAAGGAGCTCCTTTTAGGTTTGATGCGCAATTACACATGCTCCCCAAACTAAAACTACTTGAATGATCTATCTTGATTTACATAACTCTTAACCCTGTCCCATGTTTCCTTCAAATTCCTATCAATAAATTGCATCTCCTTCTCCATCTCAACCAACATGTCTGGTCCAATCAACACCTGTTCACTGGATCACTATGGTTGATAGGAGTATTAAAACTTTTCCCATAAAGTGCCTCAAATGGACTCATCCTCAAGGAATCTTGATACCCATTAATATATGAAAACTCTACCAATGGAATATACTCTTCCCATTTCCTTTGTTGATGCATGACGTACATCCTCAAAATGTCCTCAAGAATCCTGTTAACCCTCTCTATCTACCCATTTATCTGCTGATGATAAGCTGTACTGAAAACCAACTCTATCCCCAAGCCTGCAAACAACTCCTTCTAAAACCTGGAAGTGAACTCAACATCTCTATCTGAGATAATCTTCTTGGGAACACCATGCAAACTCACTATCTCTTGTATAATTTCCTCTACAGATCAGCTAGCTCACTGATATCATGTAGAAATTTCACCTGCAGATCAAACTGATATATGCAATGTACTAAAGCATAATACTAGATCTACATCTACCATAAACTTTGTGGAAGCTTAATCGAACATGAGCAACATCAATAAGAACACATATAACTGATATGGAGAAATCAATCACACATAACACAGAAGAAATAACCCGGGGAAAGCCTCAGCCTAAAACCCCAACTCTGTATTATCATAAATAGGATTTATACAAAGCCTTAGCTCTCACACAGCTAGCCATCTCTCAGTACAATCCTCACAGATGAAGGTAGAAATACATCAGGATTACACAAAGCCTTAGCTCTCACAGCTAGCCAGCGCTTAGTGCAATCCTCTTGGATGCTCACAGGTGATCAAGACTTCTGCTAAGCCTTCTCCTCTTCCCTCCAAGCCTCCTATTTCCTTGCATAGTTTCTCCTGGGTGATTCTCCTGTTACCAAGTGTAACATTGATCTCTCACACTGATCTCACACCCTGTAAAACTGCACAATCCTCAAGGAACCTTAATCCTTCTGCTTGGATTATTTTCCTTTATAGGAAAAATATTCATCCAACTGATAGTACATTGTCCCTTCTCTGATCTCAACTGGGTCTCTGACAGAACTGACATGCATCAGTTATCCATGAGTGAATACACAATTATCTGAAAATAATAGTTGTCACATGCATGCAAGCATCAACAAACTATATCTCATTAATTTAACAACTTATTAAATTAATCTAACTGAACTTGACTAAGTTAAACTAAGTCAACTGATCCTCTCAATATAGAACTCATCCTTAATTCCTCAATCAGTGGAGCAAATCAAGGACACATTCCCCAATTAGTGGAGAAATTATTGCATGTTCTCACAAAGACTTCAAGTTTGCTTTTCCTTAACTAATTAACTCATGGAGAATTAATTAATTAATATTCCAAACTGCTAGTAAGACCAAATCCGAATTTACTTCCTATAGATAGACCAAGGACTGCTATAAATAGGAAGGGACCCAGAAATGCTATTTTTAGAAGATTCTATTTTTAGCAGTTTCACCTCTCACCCAAGGTGGCAAAAATTCTCATTGCCCAAACTGCTATTTTTAGAAGTGCTATTTTTAGCACTTCCTAAATTTAGCATTTCTTGTTGCACACTTTTCAACATCTCTCTTATAAATATATGAGGTATCTCACTAGCTAAATTAGTAAACATAACTGCAATGAAGTGAGCTACCTTAATTAACCTGTCAACCACAACCATGATGGAGTCATGCTTCTTGGATGTCCTCACAAAACCTATAATGAAGTCCATGGAAATGACCTCCCATTTCTATTCTGGAAACAAAATTGGTAGTAACAAACCAAGTGGATGCTTACACTTTGCTTTTACCTACTGATAGTCCAAACACCTAGCAACAAACTCAACCACTTATTTCTTCAAGTTTAGCCAATGATAGAATTTCTTAACTTCTATCAAAGTCTTAAGATATCCTGGGTGACCTAAATATGACTTGACATGAAACTCCCTTAAGATAAGATTCTTAAGATCATTGTTATCCAACACATAAATCATGTTCCTGAATCTGATCAAACCATCTGATGTGAGATGATACTCCTAATCCCTATCACCTTCACCCTATTGTTGTAACATTTGCCTTAGTTGTTGATACATGTCATCATTTTTCCCTGCATGCATGATCCACTCCTACAAATATGTCACATATGAACTCACAACTAAAATATGGTTCACCTACACTCTTCTACTAAGAGAATATGAACCTTTGTTCTCCTTTACCTTGATGTACTTGATCTCAAATTCAATGATCCGAATGGAAAATGGCATCCACCCATGGTATTCATGGTAAATTCCATGGGTGGATAAATACCATGGGTGGATGCCACTTACAATTCCATGGGTGCATGAATACTATGGATGGATGAATATCATGGGTGGATGTCATTTTCCATTCCAATCAGTCAAACTCACTAAGAGTATCCAACCATCTAGCTTACCTGGCATTCAGATTAGGTTGTTCAAACAAGTACCTCAGCCCGCTATGATCAATCATCAAAATAAACCTCCTATCGAGAAGATAGTGCCTCCACATCTTTAGGGAATGAATGATGGCTTCCAACTCAAGATCAAGAGTCACATAGTTCTTCTCATGCTCATTCAACTTCCTTGACTCATAGCATAACACTTATCCTTCCTATATCAAGACTCCACCAATTCCTTTCTTACAAGCATTTGTACATACAACAAACTCATCAAAATCTCTAATATTCAAGAGCATAGTACGTGTAAGAAAATGCTTCAATTATTCAAAATTGGTTGCACACTCCTCAATCCATTCAAACTTCTTTCCTTTTCGCTGCAAAGATGTAATAATATAGGCAATCTGTGGGAAGTTCCAGATGAACCTCTTGCAGTAACCTGTTAATCCCATGAATGATTTGACCTCATCCACATTCCTAGGAGCTGGAAACTCCATGATTGCTTTAATCTTTTCCAAGTCCATTGCTATACCTTCCTTGGAAACAACATGCCCAAATAATGAACTACAATCTAAAAGAAACTACACTTGTTGTTGGCTTGATGGGGCCTGACCCAAGTTCAGATTTAACTGTGCCAAACAAAAAAACCTTAACTAATGGCCCTTTCGGCAACAACCTACATAGTGCATGCTGCAATCTCGTCCGAAGCAGTATTGGGGGATGCTGGAACCAGGTTTCTGCATCTAGAGGCCTGTGTGATGGATTCCTAAAGTTCTTACGGCTTAGATCTGCCTTCCCATAGATCTAATCCTTCTGACTGTCAACTACTGCAACTCTATCTAAATGACATTCATAACTTCACGAAGGTACTTAGTTGTACTTATCATGCATAATGATTATAGATCTACCAGGTTTGCACATTAAATAAGAATTCATTCATATAAAACAGATTACAAAGTGAAGATACATAAACTTAACAGAAGTAATAAAAGAACACAGATGCATTATATTCGGCTCAAAATAGTCTTTGTTAGATAGAAACGTTCAGATACATACTTCTTATCCCTGCGAGCTCAACTGCAGGGGCCCACACACTCAACCTGCGGACTTACCAAGGTCTTCGTGCACTCAACTGTAGGAGCCTTCCCCTTTCACTTAAGTACAGGAAACATACCTTTCCTACCTTATCACCTTTCCCTTACAATGATTATGCTTCAAGTTACCCCCTCAGACTCGCTATGACTCAACTTTATATAGCCTTTTCTCTACAATACCATGGTCTGTGGACCATGGGCGGGTCTCAAAACAACTCTATTACCTACCCACCTAAGGGACTAAAGCCCCTTTGACTCTACTTAGCTTTGCACTCCTCTTTCCACATTTCGCAGATACTTTTCCTTCGCTACAAAAAGATATTGCAAAAATGACTCAAAATTCAACAAAATTGACCCCAAGTTCCATCTCAATAGGCCCCCAACACAAATTTGGTGACTTTCCCTTGAGTCACTCAGCGGGCACCTCGATCTTGTTCCGGAGGTCACTGAACTCGACCTGCAATGCTGCTATGTCAGCAGAACCTTTTACCGCAACCTGTTGCACTTCCTCTACCTATTTTTCTGTAGTCAGCCCCTCCATCGTGAGGCACTGATCCAGGTGGATGTTGGTGGCCACCCACCTATCCCATTTGGACCCCCATAACTATCTCTTTCAGTCTTTTCAGTTTCCTAAATTGTAGCACAGTTTACTATTTTTAGCAGTTTTTCGAGTCCTAAACTTCCGGAGCCGTTTTGAGGCCCTAAACAACGTTTTTTGGGAAATCTACCGCCAATGATTTTTCTGTCAAAAAATCATCTTTTCCATCGTATTCCTCGGAGAGATCTTTCCAACGGGCTATCATGTGCGTCAAACGGAGATAATATGACCAATTCGCGACCCCGGGAAGTTGATGTACCAACTTACCCAGAAACGGGGCCCACAATTTGGCGTTTCATCTTCTAGGGTTAGGTTTTGGAATGTGAAGGGTTTTCCATTGTTTCTCAACAATAAATAGGCCTTCGAGCCTCATTGTAACACAGTTCAGAGGCATGTAGCCACACATCTCTTCTCAGAGATAAGCTACCATCGCCATAGCTGGTTTATTTCCATTTCTGGTTGTAAGCATATTTCAGTATTTTCCATTAATGAAATGAAGTATTATTTCCGCTGCATATCTGTGTATATGGTTATCTCTATAATTTGTTGCGTTCTTGTTTAAGTCCGGATCAGGCACATCGTCCTTTGAGTTTGTTGGAGTTTCTTCAACTTTTCCTGGATGGACAGAGTAATCTGACTTGCTTCCTCTATCCATGGATGTATTCTAGCCTTTAAAATGGCCTCTTTTCTCTGTAGTTCTTCAATTTTGGATTGCAGTTATTTTCCTTCCTGCAATCGAGTGAGGCGCTGGACTGGCGCCAAAGTGTACGTAGTCACCCTAATTTCATCAAACTTTCATTGCATCTCCTGGACATCTGTGCCAAGCTTCTACAGGTTTGGGTCCTCCTGTAAAGTCATCCATAGTTCCATGGCCTACTCGAAGATCAGTGTGCAGCATGTGACTGTTGCATCCAAAGTGGCCATGCTCTCCCTGATGGCTGCTCCACATTGCTCCCGATTTCTAGCGGAGTGGTTGGCTGCAATTTTAATTCCAGCTCTGAGATCTTCATTTGAAATTCAAATGTTACCGGACCGCAATCATCCTTTGATTCTCTTACTGCAGCAGTCAACTTCCTAATCTTCACGGTTTCTTCTGCATCCTCTGGAATGTGAAGTTATGGTAGTGTCTTGCATGCCTACACAATTGCTGCCTCCAAGTTCTGGCTTCACGCAACCAGTTCTTCCTTTTCTTTCAGTTCTTGAGCCTTTTCTGTGAAAATCTGCTCATTGTTCATCTTGACCTCACTGATGACTGATAGTGCGCATTGCTCCCTGATCCTGAGCTCGTATGATACCCCCTGATGAAGCACGTGGAGGGTCTGAATAGGCAGCATGACTAAGTTGACACCCACATCCTTGATCTGCCCAAGCTTGGTGTTTGCTTTATCTGCCTCTGCGTGTAGTGATGTTTCTGGTAATGGAATAACTTTGAGGTCCAAAGTCTTATCTGTGTCTAGCACCGACATGGTGGTTTGCTATAGGCCCACTTGAATCCCGCTCACTTGTCCCACACTTGCCTCAATTCGACCTATTTGAATCTACAACTCACGCAGATCCTTATGCATGCTCCCCAATGTTTGCATGTACTACTGCTCAAACTGTATCCACAACTCTATCGTTGTCTCACAGACCTTGTCTCCAATCTCATCCAAGTCCCCCTCAGTGAGGGCCATTGGCTCCGCATGTGCATGCTTGTCCGATTTCTGCTTATTCTTGGACTCAGAAGTGCTCTCCTTGGTCCACTTCTAAAATATAAAGGGAGTGCTCTGCTCCCCGCCACTGCCTCCTTCCTCCTCAGATCATTGCTCATCTGCAGTATGTTGAGAAGCAGACTCCTCAACTTCCTGTATAGCCTCCTTCGTGACATGCTCCTTTTCAGTGGTTGCCTTAGCAGCAGCTTCTTTCTTTTCTTATTCTTCTTTTTCTTGAGCTACTGCGTCCTCAACCTCTTTCTTTTTATTCACTGCCTTCTCACGAGCAGCAGCCTACGCAGCTTCTGTTGTAACATAATTTATTTTTGATAAGTTAGTTGTTATTTTATAAAAGAGGGTATAAAAAAATAAAGAAAAAAATGAAAATATGAAAAAATAGAAAAATAAAAAGAGATGAAATAGAACCCCATCAAAAGAAAGTCAAAAATATTTGAATAAGTGTGCTTGTTAAAATGCCACTTCATGAATAAATTCCATTTTGTAATAATAAAGGTCTGTGTGCAGTTTGTTTTTATGCCACAACCTTTTCTTCTGATCTGAATCAAACTGTTTAATCTTGATCAGATCATTTAAATTTTTGTTCTAGACTAGAGAATAAATTCAACCAAACAATTTAATCTTGGTTGAAAATTAGAAATTAGGTTAGATTAGGACAAATAAAAGGCCTAATATGCTTAAAAATTGGCCTAAATTCATATAGATTAGGTTTAGAATAGTTGATTAGATTATTAAGGGCAGCTAGTCTAAATGCGCCCGTGATTGTATTAATTATTATTATTGTTAATTACCCCACTTAAGTGGTGATTAATTATTGTAAAGGGTTATATGTAAATTCTCTTTAAATCAAGCTCATATATGACAAAGATGTTTGTTGGCAAGTGTTAATGATCGAACTGAAATCAACGGTTGTCGCCCTTCCCGCCCAGATCAATGGTGGGGAAGTGCTTCACACCCCCTAGCTATGAAACAAGAGGTGACGGGGGGTGTGAAAAGTGGTTCCGACCATGAGGTCCACCCACCTACATGTCATCCTCTCAATGCCTCGCACCCCCCCCCCGCTCTAAACTACTTACCATTAGCCCCCCTCCAAAATCCATTATTCTCACTCTTGTGTCTTCCGATACCACCTCAACGTCCAATCCTTTCGTGCCACATTCCCTCCATCTATTTTTATAGTCATTCCTGTTAACCATTCCCACTATCTGTTATCGAATAAATGCTTTCCCGTTGAATAGTAAATGCTTATTCGTTAAGTTATTAATTTTCCGATTAGCCCGTTATTAATGGCTTCTGTTGTAATGGTAGCTTAAATTTCCCTATAAATACTCATTGTCCCCATTACAACTACTTTTCTTACTGTTCCATTGCTTCTAAATTATTCAGTTTCCTGCAAATTTTCTATTGAGCCAAGTCTGTAACCTGAATCATTTCTCAGCTATCTCTGCAATTTTCTGTCATATTACCATTTCTGTCTAATATTATGGCTCCTAAGAAGAAGGAAAAATCTTCCGTTGGTTCTTCTTCAGCACAGGAAAACCTGCAAACTTCCGATCCTCTTGACCTAGACCATATCCCATTAGCCGACCAATACTTCAAAATCACAGATACTGAGTGTGAATTTGACATGCTTGAATTGCACAATTGGCTCAAACAAACATACCTTGATTCAGAGGATGAAATAAACCTCTGGGAATCAAACCTTCCTCTGTACATGTTTCCCCAAGCTCATTCTTTCCCTGATTTGGTTATTTGGTGTCAATCCAAGTATAATCCCTTGCAAAGAATAGTAGTGGCTCAGAATGGTGACATTCTGATAACCATCACTGCTGAAGCCATAAACAAAATGATTTTGATACCTGAGAGTGATTCCCTTAGCTTTTTCTCCCCTGCAGCTCTGATTGACCTATATCATAAACTTACATTCCCTTAAAGAGCTCAAATCTTTGAGATTTTTCTCCCTGAAGATGCTAAGCTTCCCAAGAAAAATCCTCCTTACTCAGCATCCATGTTTCTAGAGAGAGCCAAGCAAATTATTTCCCTCATTTCCTGCCTGTTAGGCTACCCATCATATCAATGGGTAGACGAGGCTATCTTAGGTTATTTATCTATCTTTTCAAAAGAAAACAAGCCTACCTTCATGTATAACTACAGTCAATTTTTGGCTGATGTTATGCATGAGCAGCTTATGAATATCACAACTGAAGGAGTATTCAAATACTCTTCTGTCTTATTTCACATGTTTATTTTTCAGCAGGGAGACAAATTTCCCATTGTTTTGCACAAGCAGGATGAGCAGCAAGAAGATCAATCAGTTATTCATTGGACCTCATTGATCAGAAAGAACTCAACTGAGTTCAAATTTGCAGATTTCATAGATTATTTCATTCACCCAATAGCACAACTTTTCAGCAGTCAAAGTGAACCAAGAGTCAATCCCGAAATCAAGAGGATCTTGCACCTTAGTGATCAAGTCAGAATAGGAGACTGGTATCTCTACCAGAACTACATAGAGATCAAAGTATATGGGTGTGAGTTGGCTCCATACAAGTTGCCAAAGTATGTTCCAATGAGAATTTTCTCTTTGGAATATATCAGGCAAATGATGAATATGGATGAGCTACATTTCATCTCAGGAAAGAGAAAATCACAGTTTAAGATTAAAGCACAGGTTGGGTCATTCATTTGCAACACTAGATTAGCTGGCTCAGAGGTAGATGCCATACTCAAACAGATGGGTTTTCAACCCAGCTTCACTTGGTCCTACGATCCATTCAACATTATTTCAGATTTAAGGGTGGAGCTTAAGACTACTCCTTATAATCACACACCTAGGCCTAAAATTGAGAAATTTAGAAATCAAGAACAATGGGAAGAGAATACTCTTCAAGAAGAAGAGGAACAAGTCTTGCCTCCTTCTACTCATCAGACTCTAGTTTCTCAAACTAAGCTAGACAAAAGGCCTAGGGAAGGATCATCATCATCAGCAATGGCAGAAAAGGAGTTCATCCACTACTAGAAGAAACCAAGGATTGAATCAAAGGATACTACTACTGCAACTCAAGGTCAAAAGGAGCTTATTGTCATCAATCTGGATGATTCACAAGTATCTATAGGCACTGAGGAGCCTGTAATTACTACTCCTTCTTCCTCTTCTACTTCACAAAATTTTCTAGAAATTACTCAGTCTGTTGGACCAAGTGAAATAGAGGAGTCAAATGTTTTCACTAACTTTCTTGAGATCAAGAAAAAGAATGAAGCTTTAAAAGCTAATGTCTATGCACAATTCTGGAGGTACAATTCCACTTCACAACATAGGTTACTGACAACATTTGATAGCGAGAAGGGAAGAATGCAGATGGCCTTTCTGCAGGCTCAAGTACCTTTTCCCAAAGGTTCTTCTGATTATAAGAAAACTATATTCTCATTTGATGCCAATCAGATTCATCCAATTGACCAAATGGACATGCATAGGCAGTCTGGTGAGATGTTGTTCTCAACCATGACCAACACTGCTATGGCATTGTCTAAGCTTAAAACTGCTCTATCAAATGTGTAGTCTCAATTGAAAATTGAGAAAATATCATCTCCGACTAAAGATAAAAGTCATTGGAGGACTTAATCATTAAAATAGGATATGACCATACTGATGTAAAAGCAGCAGAAGATATAATTAGAAGGAAGAACACACATATATTGCAGCATTGAGTAAACAGTTGAAATTGCCTTCTACATAGGACCCCCAGACTAAGGAAATAGAAAAGACATAACATCATAAGGAAAAAAAGATCAAACTGATAATTGAGAAAAATGTACAGATTAAAACCATGGAGGAACATATTGAGAAGTTTCTTAAAGAAAAATAGCAATTTACTCAATTATCTATAGCCCCCATCATAGCTATTCCTATTAAATATTCATCAGCCACAGGGGAATCTACATTGACATAAAAGGATTTCAACAAACTTTTAGAGGAACTCATTCATCAAAAGCAAGAGAATGAAAGGCTCCATAAGAAATTCCAGACTTTTGAAGCACAGAAAATAAAAAATGGGAGTTTGTATGTTGAGGAAATGCATAAAACACACAGGTTGAACAGAAGGATTGAATAATTGAAAAGTCAATCACTGATGACACATACCTTGGCGCAAGCCAATGAAAGCATTTGGGTAGACATTAGTCAAGCCATAACTGAAATATGGCCATCCATTCAGATCGTTTTTGAGCAGGAGGAACTCATCAACAAATGTCAAGTAGCCATTGATGAAGTGAAACAATTGCTTAAAGATAAACCAAGTGAGGCTATTGATATGATCAGAGTTCTTAATTCAAAGAGCAGGACAGAGTTGGAGAAAATACAAATTTTAGACAGAACATAAACCATTTTGGAGATCAAGAAGGTTCTCCAAAAGAAGAACTTTATGACACAACTAGAAACTAAATGTCAAGCATTAAGGACCTCTGTTCAAAGGTTTCACTTTAAGTTTAATTTACTTAATCAGAGAGGATTTCTAGGATTAGTGGCTCCAAATGATAGGCTTATCAGTTTGGAAGATTACTTCCAGAAACTTTACAACAAAGAAACTGATAGATCAAGTTTTGCAAGCATAAAAGGGCACATTACAGGGAAGCAAGCATTGGAAGCTTTAGATTTTGATTTGACCATTAAGCATGAAATAAAACATATTTTTATAAATAAGACCACTTTTGAGAAATACACAGAAGTAGATGAAGTTTACAGGAAGTTGGTAAATCTCACCATACCAAGTGAAGAAATATGGGATCACTTCTGTGAAGTAATTGAGTAACTTTCATCTTCAACCGACAGACAACTGGGCAACACTTTTTGGGGACTAGTCATCAATAGATTCCTAAAGAATAGTGCCACCACTTAGAAATTTTCAATTTCCTATTATTTTGTACTATTTTTGTAAGATTTTGTAAGAAATATCTCTAGCAGATATTTAGTTTTGTATAAATAACTCCTCATTCGAGTTATTATGGGTTGAACCCTTGTATGAACATTGAGAACAAAATTGTAACCAAGCTGGAGATTTGCAAAGCTAATGAAAGGATTCTGAATTTGCCTACTATAGTTTTGTCTTCTTGTAAGTTTTCACATGTGCTTATTTCATTATGTATTGCTTCATATATTCAAGTCTTTATGTAGAGATATGGGTAAGATCATATTGAGTATCAGTCAGTCTTAAATCCCCTGTGAAGTTATCAACAATAACTAGGGACTAGCTTATAAGACTATTTGTTATTATAAACTCCCCTATATCAATTAATTGTCACACAAATCTGCATCTGTTTGAATATTAAGCAAGTTATACCACCACATATTCTGCTATTCATTCACTTTAAATCAATTAACTATAGCTAGACAAATAGCGTCCCTTTCATCTAGTTTAGTAATTGTAAGCATCTGTTTTAAATAATTCATATCATTGGTCATCCATAAAATCTAAACCCAACAAAATATTTTAGATGCTCTGGCATGACTAAATGAACTAGAGTCATCTCAAAGAACAACAACTTCCTTTCTCTTTTGTGTTGATGTGGCCTGCACGGAGGAAATTTCCTCGGCCGTGCTTGTTCCTGCGTCAAGATCTGATGGCTGCCTCCACTCAGTAGGCTATTTTCCTACGAATTCCTGTACATCTGCATCCGTTACCAGGTATGGTAACTTGTACCATACTTTCTTAGGGTCTCGCCTCGTGCGAATGGATACGTTATGAAATTCTTCTTTAAACTCCGCGTAGGCCTTCAATTTTCAAAAAATGTTGGCAACAGCCTTGGCCTCTAGATGATCACGGTGCACAGGTCCATCTTGACTAGAACCTAGAACACTTTCGTCTCCATGATCCTCTCTGGGTCCTTCGTTGCCTATAGTGAAGAGAACTTCACAGCCTTAGGTAAATCATCATCCTGTGGAGGGAACTGGATGTCCTCTGGAAACCTCCACATGACGAGGATAATCAATAATAGTAGCCAGGAATAATGGAATGCCTTGTCGTCATCCTACGCTTCATGACAATTCAACGGGAACTCTTTGCAGAGGTACTACGCCCAATTATATTGCACCCCCTTCTCACACTGTGCAACTAATGAAATGACTGGCGTTGGTACCTCATCCGCGCGACACTTTCTCATAATATTACAAGCCAATATCTAGGCAAAAAACTGCACCACCTGGTTGGTGATGGAATAGATAGAATATCTGCACAACTTCTTCACTAAGCCATACTCGTGCTTCATTTTTTCCACGATTTATTTCTCTGGTTCTTGCCTCCAAACTCCTTGGCGGGATCCAACACTTCGTACGGAAACCTTGTGATACAGTGGATCAACATATCTGTGATGGGGATGGGATCTTCCAGCCAAAGACACCCATCATGCACCAGCATAAGCAATTGGTGTAAGCACACCGTGTTGATAGTGGTTCCGCTAAAGTGTGGTACCCACAACATATTCAACAACCCAGCTTTTTCGACCCCCGTGACGCACTTCATAGTCTCCAGTCGTGTGACTCCCATCTTCTAATAATATATCTTTTCCAAATATTTGTTTGTTGCCAAGTGTGGGTATTTCTCGTGGTCAACTAGATCCCAGTCTTCCATTTTGAGGGTGGGAATGCATCCTAACTGCACGCCTTCAAATGGCACTTTCTCTGGTAATAGCTAGGTAGAGACCATAAACTTTCCAGAATCAAGATCCTTGGATACCTTTGCTTTACCCTTGTGTGGAGGGATATAGTCTAGGAGCCTAGTAATAGGCTCACCCTCCTCAACATCCAGTTCTTCAACCCCGTTGTGCAGCTCCTCTTCATCTAGATCCAGGGGTTCGTATGGTTGTTTTGCTTTGTCCATCTTCCCTTTCCGCTGAACCTCCGTAGGGTTCTTCCTCAGAGACTGACGCATCGATACAACCTGTGGTTTCTTCTATTTTTCCTTAGCAGCAGATGGTTTAGGCCTAGGTGATCTCGGCGTCGTAGGCACAGATGGTGTAGCTTCCCTTACCAATGCAATTTCAAGGGCTGCAGCGTCAAAGACATTGGCTTCAGAGGCAGTGGCTTCAGAGACAGCAACTTCTGCAGGATTAGTTGCAGACATTTGCTTAAGGATGAGTGCATGGTTCCACTCAGTCAAATTTGCAAACGCCGACTATGACACAAGTTTCTCCCAATATTCTCCATTCATAGGTTTCAGACAATAGATCTTACAAATAATTTTCAGAAGGAAAATTGTTCTATTGCAAGCCAACATGCTAGATTTATAGGTAATTTTAATTCAAATCTGACCGATCCCTCCAAAATCCTGTCATAAATGCATCTTTAGCGGTAGATTTCCAAAAATTTGCACCATAAATGTAGCCTACCCGCTCCTCTTAATAGTATTTTTGTCATCCAATCAGTTACAATGCACCCAAAAGCTATTTTTGGACCCATCTACGTGGCACCAACCTAAATGGCGCAACTCTCCTGGTGCACTTCTGGCTTCCCTCACGCAGCCCCCTTACTTCGTTTTCCCATTCTTCAGGAAGTGTATTTTATAGTCTCGTACTTCCTTGCAGTTGCATAGAGTACTAAGAATCTTGTTACGAGGTAGTCATTGCACAGGGGTAGGCTCCCGTTGATATAACTTAAGTCAACTCTATTTACTCTTCTCGGAAATATTTCCCGATTCAGCTTCGCGAGCTGAACTGTGCCACCATCTGTAATTTCCTTGACTACTTAGGGCCCCACCTAGTGCATTTGAAACTTCCTAGGGAACTTCGTAAACTTGCTATCATAAAGTAAGACCAAATCATTCACCTTGAAGGTATGCAACTTAATATGTCGATCGTGCCATGCCTTTTTGCGCTCTTTCTGCACCTACTGGTGAAATCCTGCTAGAAACCTATCTTCTTCTAACTCCAACGACTGCGCAATGTGCTCCTCCATAGTCTCGCGGTCTGCCATATCTTTCAATTCTGCAATTCACAAACTTGACACAATATATTCCATAGGGACCATAGCCTTTATCCCATAGACCAGTCTAAACGGGGTTTGTCAAATTAATTTCTTACACGTCGTACTATATGCCCATATGACCATTGGTATGCGCACATCCCAATCATTTATATGTGTGTTGCAAACCTTCATAAATGCGTTCTCCAAGATTTTATTGAATTTTTCAACCATACCATTGGCTTGAGGATGATATGGCATACTCTTTTGATGATAAACCTGAAATTCTTCTAGCATCACGGTAATAGTTTCATTCAGAAAGTGCATACCCCTATCACTCATCAGTATCTTAGGACACCCAAACCTTGTCAAGACATACACAAATAGGAACTTTGCAGCTGTAGTGGCGGTATAGTCCTTCACCGGTTGTGCTTCTGCCCACCTCGTCAAGTATTCAGTCGCAGTAATAATATACCGAATGCCAGTCTTTTTCCCTGGTGGCTGTGTCGGACCTACAAAGTCAATAACCCATTTGTTAAACGCCTGTAATGAAATATGAGTATTTAAATTAAATTCATCCTTTTGTGATGGTTTTCCTTTCCTCTGACATGCATCACATGCCCTACTATATGCCTTAGAATCATTTTGTAGCGTTGGCCACCATAATCATGTGCGCAGAATATTCTGAGCGGTTTCTCTTCCTGCATAGTGTCCTCCAACCACTCCTCCATGTGCTTTGGCGAGGATACTTGATCGTTCAAATTCTGGAACATATTGGCACAGTATTTCATCAATGCCCATCTTATATAAGTGTCCCACAATCATAGAAAATTCAGTAGCGTGGACTACCAACTCCTCCTTTCGCTGAGTAGAATATCCTTCCGGGGTTGTTCCAGTTGTAAGAAACTGAATTATCTCAGCAAATTTTTTCCAAACTAGTTGGTTCTTCTCCTGTCTCAATTCTGGATAGATGATTTGGTCTTGCATTCAACCATCCATGTTTCATAATCACTTCAAAATCATATTCTTGAAACAACAATAACCACCTACAAATCTTCCCCCACAACATAGGCTTGTTGACTAGGTACTTGAGAACGAAGTGATCTATATACGTTTTGAAATGTACGCCTAGAAAATAATGTCAAAACTTCTGTAGCACATAGACCATCACCAATCCTTCGTGCTTTGTAGTAGAATAATTCTTCTCAACCTTTGACAGTTTCCTTCTCGCAAAGGCTATAGGGTGATCGATCCCACCTTCGCTCCGTTGGGTCAATATCACACCCAGTGCAATACAAGAGGCATCCACATGCACGTGGAATTATTTCTTCTAGTCGTGAAACACTAAAATAGGCGCAGTCACCATATTTTCCTTTAACATATCCAAACTACGCTGACACTCTTCATCCCAGAAAAAGCTCGCGTCCTTCTTTAGTAATTTCTCCATCGGCGCAGTTATCTGTGCATAAACATTGATGAACTTTCTATAGTAACCAATGTGCCCCAACATTGCACGTAGTTGCTTTACATTCTTTAGGGCTTCTAAATTGAAAATTATTGATATCTTCGCAAGATCTACCATTAATCCTTGCTTGCAGACCACATGACCTAGCAGTATCCCATAAGGCACGCAAAAGATACACTTCTTCAAATTTAGAGAAACTTGGTATCTACGACAAGTATCCAAAAAGAGGCGTAGACTTGCAACATGGAATTTTACCAACCCAAACACAGTCCAGTCATCAAAATATACTTCTAAGAATTTATGGATGAATTCTTTGAACACTGCAATTACAACTCTTGAAAAGATCGCAGGCGCATTTTTCAGTCCGAATGGCATCATTGTGTATTGGAAGCATCCCCACTCCGTCGCGAAGGTTGTCTTGTTGCGATCCTCCAGCGTGATCTTAATCTAATGGTACCCTAAGAACCCATCAATAAACGAATAAGCTTCATGCCCTCCAACATTCTCAAAAACTTCGTCTGTAAATGGTGTTGGAAATGGGTCATGAACGCATGCATCATCGAGCTTCCTCGTAGCTACGCATATTCTGATTTCACCCTGTTGTTTCTTCTCTTGAACTACCATAGGGCTCACCCAATCAGATTCTTCTACTAGCTCAATAATTCCTACTTCCAGCATTTTGTCTAGCTCTTTAATCTTCTGGAGCACTTCATCGATGCACTCAAACCCATCCTCAAAGATGAAAGTTAACAAGAAACTTTCCCTCAAGATATCCCATTTAGTTTTCCCATGGCGTAGCTCTATTTACAAATACCAGTTCATTGGGATAGTATCGAGGGTATGACAGAAGACATGTACCCATTCTGGTTGTGGCTCTTCTCCCCAAACTTTAGTCCATCATGCCAAGTGCTCGCTATTAGGCGCAGGATCCCCCAAGGCAAGTTTTGGGGCTTAAAGCCCAGATTTTGACCAAATCCAATGTAAAGACTCTGCGTTTTGTGGGCGTGGAGCACGAAGATTGTAAATGAGTCATAGGGTTGTCCGCCCTCATTTTTGTAATGTAATGTCGGCTTTAGAAATCTACCCATGGTCCACGGACCATGGGATTGTATAAATAGAGTGAGGCTCTAAGTTGTAAATCACGGAAGCAAGAGAAGTAGAAGTAATAGATGGATAATTGAGTCTTATCTAAGTGTGTAGTCGAGTCTTTGGGTCATAGAGTAGGAGAAGGCTCTGCAGCTAAGTGCGCAGGGCGAGTCGTGTCTATAACCTTTGGAGAAGTAATAAAGAGAAGTTTTACATCATTTCTGTGTAACTTTTTCCTGTTTTCTACACTGAATGTATTGGATATAAATTGCATTTCTATTGTTTATATGATGCGCAAACTTATATGAATGTGTTGATAAAATGAATATAAGATTCAATATCTGTTTATGCGAAGATAACTAACTTTTATAAGAAGATAAGTAAGATCCACGGTATAACTTGGGGAAGTAGCGCAGATCGCTGCTAGGGCAGCGCAAAGTCACCTCAGCCCCTGGTGAGGGCTGCGTGAAGGTGATTATAACAAATCGTGAAGGCCTCATAGGTCAGGATAGTGCACGAAGTGACCTACGTGAAGGTATTCATAGTTGGACTAAATCGACCCCTCAGACATCTCAAGGGTGCGGAAACTTGGTTCCAACATCCCCCATACTACTTCGGGTGAGACCTCAGTCCGCGCTCCGCGAGATGTTGCCGAAAGGGCCAGTAGTACAGCGATTTGTTTGGCTAATTAACTCCGAACCTGGGTTAGGCCGCCTCAAGTCAATAAATGGTTCCGTTGTCGAGACTAGAATCTGCATAGAGATGTCTGATGTCATATCATTGGAATCCAACTAAGAAGGAAATTGAAGGTTGGTTGGACAGAAGAATTCACAAGTTTGTGGCATAGGAGAACAAGAATCCACGACTGACAAAAGAAGAGTGGTTAAACTACTATCTGTACATGGAGATCCATGAAATCTTTTTTGCATCTTTCCCTACTAGGTTGTACGAGTGGATCGCGAAGCTAGCAGATAGCCAAGGAAGGTGGAAGCTCGAAAATCCTATTGTGTGGACCCCAGAGTTGGTGCGCATATTGGAAGCATCAAAGGATAAGATCGTGCGTGCTGTTGATCACTGGCTCGATCAAATTATAGGAGGATTCATTACTAAGTTCGCGGTAGATACTTCAGTCAGCTATAGCGAAGCGGAGTGACACTTTCTCAAAGGACCGCGAGGTAAGTACGTAAAGTCTCTGAATACTTGGATTAAAATGCTATTGTGTGAAAAGAGGGTTATGTAATTACCTTGATGTCCGGAGCTATGTGAAGTGGAAAAACCTACAAAAATGAAGGAAGTAAGGGACCAGAGAATAGCCCTTTGATTTCACCTCCATGAGGGGACGAGGAAGAGCTCGCAAAGGTCTCATCGTGAAGTGCGATCCATTTGATAAGGCAAAGGATTCCGTGCATACCACCCCCACCCACACTGCCACTAGTTTCACCACCTTCACCTCCATCTTCACCCGTACCACCTCCACCACCACCGCGATTCAGTATGGCAAGCACGATAAAGTTGCATGTGTTCAAGGGAGTAGGAAATGAAGATCTGAACCAGTTTTGGTTCGTGATAAGAGCCATATGGGAAGTGTAGGGAGTTACAGATGATAATATAAAGAAAGTGATGCTGGTCAGCACTCTACAGGATCGCACACTGACCTGGTATATTAAGCATTCTAATGACAATCCGAATGTAGGAATCGCAGATATCCAAATTGCGCTAAACAGAGAATTTAGCAGGCCGAAGTCAGAAGCGCAGTCGATCATTGGATTCAAAGAGATCACAATGCTACCAGGCGAGACTCCTTAGGAGCTGGATCAGAGACTGAAGTGTATGATTCGCGAAGCTAATATGACTTTGACGGATGGACAACACCGCGAATGGTTTGTAGCATTGCTAACGCCGCATTTGAGGAATGCGTTGTCGCAACATAGGTTAACGACTCAGGTAGAGGCCTTGGAGATCGCGATGAGGCTACATGAAACCCCAATGCAGGATCCTAACTTGGGAGTTTAGTAGATCCAGCGTAGTTGAAAAACTTATGCCTTGAGATGCAGAGTCTGAAACAGGACAGGACATCCCGACCAGAAGTGCGCGAAGAGGTGTGGTGCGTAAAATGCAAGGGTCAAAATCATGATAAGGACCACTGCCCTGTGTTCGCAAATTACCTTGCGGGAGGAGGACTAATGCCATTAAGGCTAGAAGCATAAGCAATAACTAGCGTGACACCTGCTTTATGGTGCGCGATTTTTCAAATAGGAGGAAAGCATGCTACGGACAACTGCCATTTGTTACTGAAGTACACGCAGAATTCACAATAGTTGTTCTGTAATTTTTGTAGATCGGTTGGACACGATGAGTGCACTTGTAGAAGCTATGAGCTGATGATGGATAGAACTCCCACCTATAGAGTTCAGGCCGAAACGCGACCCCTAGACCCGAATGCAGGAGTGGCGCAAACCAGATTTCAAGGGCACAGACGAGGCCGAGGTGGAGGAGGACCTAAAAGAGGTCGCAGACAACTGATATGCTACAATTGTAGAGGGCCAGGACATTATGCTCGCGATTGTACAAATCCAACGTGCCCATCATGTCTGTATTGTACCTTGTTTGATCATGAGACGAAGGATTGTCCTACACTGATAGCTAGGATACACGACAAGGGAGCGCTACCACCTCCCTTGAATCAGAACCTGTATATGATGAGGTCTAAGCCACGTGAGGAAGATCCAAATGTGAAAATTGTGCTTCGAAGTGGAATCGTGACACGAGATGATAAAGGAAAATAGTCCGAAGATAGTACTTGGGATCGCAAGGCTCCGACGAAAGAAGCAGAGTTGGATTTGGAGCGTGCTAAGGAAACCTACATGGAAGCTAAGAAGAGCTTCGTTGATGCCTCCACTTCAGAAAGCAAAGATAGATCGGAGCCGAACATGGACCCATCTATGCTTACGAAGTTCTTGGAAACATGCATGAAGCTATTGCGCGACAGTAAGGTTGTAAAAGGATTGCAGGAACTCATTAACAGATGCGTTGGGACCATGCCAGGAGAACTGCGTGTAGTCCGAAATATTGGAAAACACAAGACTAGGACAGGGAGAGAAATGAGGCTAACCGCGCAGATTGGAGAATATGAGATGGACCATGTAATTATAGATTTAGGATCGAACGTGAACGCTCTACCAAAGCAGACATGGGAGCGCATGGGGAGGCCTACGCTGCAATGGTCTCCTATCGAGTTGCGAATGGCGAACCAGCAAAAGATAATACCTATGGGGATATTGCAAGGAATCACCGTGGATATTGAGGGACCAAGTGCGCTAGTAGACTTTGAAGTGATAGAGATTGTTGAAGACAACAATCCCTACCCCGTGCTCTTAGCAAATTGATTGGGCCACTGACATGAACGGGGTGATTAATCTGAAGAAGCACAAGATGATTTTTGAGAAGAAGTCTCTGCACATAGTTATACCCTTAGACCCTACAGAAGGATCGCACTATATAGAGACGGATGAAACTCATGGGAGCGTGAAAGCTCCTGTACATTGGATTCTGATGAGGAGATAGAGCGATGGCAAAACCGGTTACATGAGGTAACCACGTTGAATTGTAATATGATGACAATATCACTGCGTTGCGTATTGACAGAAGTGAGGGATCTGCCTACTTATGATGGGTTAAGTGAGGTAGATACTTTCCTAGATAAGTTTGAAAGGGAGGTGCCGGAAAAGAAACGTTTCCAAGCCTTGAATTGGGTACTGCGCGCTACGCCCGCGAGGTGGTCGGGTACACACAAAGGGAGCTTTGAGAACTGACGCGCATGTAGGAAAATGCTGCGCTCACGTTTTGGGAAACCTATAGTACGATGGGAAAATAAATACAAAGGATGGGATGGTCCGCGCGTGCATTTGTCCAGGTGGGTACAGGCATATGGTAAACAACCTGCGCGAATGCACATGAGCTTCACATTAGGAAATATGGTTAATAAGCATCTGTTGGGGGGGCAAATGCGGGAATGGGTCCTCAAATTGGAATGACAGGTTGTGGAGAGAACGAGCATGCAGAAGGTTATCCACACAGAAGCATTTAACGAGGTGTACGGAGCGCTGAACAAGGTATATAATGCGCAGCAAAATGATTGGGACCTGCGCGGTGGAGAAATTTTATGGGCTTATAGGATGACAAGCAAGAAACTAACGGGACAGACACCTTTCCGGTTGGTCTATAGAGTGGAAGCTGTAATGCCAATGGAATACATTGTGCCTAGTCTGCGCATAGCAGTGCTCATAGGTATGACGGACCGCGAAGCCCTGGAGGAAAGACTCGCGCAATTGGAGGAACTCGAGGAAGAACGATTTCTGGTTGGCTTTCACCAACAGGTACAAAAGCAACGCGAAAAGGCCTGGCACGATTGACATATTAAGTTGCGCACCTTCAAGGTGAACGATTTGGTGTTACTGTATGATAGTAAGTTTGATAAATTCTCAGGAAATTCAAAATGCATTGGCTGGGATCGTATGTTATTAAGGAAGTCACAGATGGAGGTGCGGTGCAGTTGCTAAAGTTAAATGGAGAACCTTTCCTAGGAAGAGTGAATGGTAGCTGGTTGAAGCCATACACGGGTGGCCCGACTATCTAACTAGCCCACCGAAGCATAGTATTAGTGCTCCAGGTAGCTGAAATGAGGCGCGGGACTATAAACAGATGCAAGGAACGCAGGAGTAGATACAAGGAAGCAGCTTAGTAGTATCTGAAAAATGTGTCCAAGAGATACAGCAGGCAACCGCTCAGTGCGTCGCTGATCTTGCAACAGTTCAGGTAGAGTTGGGAGGTCTCCGCATGAAGATCTCCGCACCGATAGAGTGACTTGAGGGCGAGTCATGATGTTTTTGTTGGGGGCCTGTTGGGCACGGGATCCCCCAAGGCAAATTTTGGGGCTTAAAGCCCAGATTTTGACCAAATCCGATGTAAAGACTTCGCGTTTTGTGGGCGTGGAGTGCAAATATTGTAAATGAGTCATAGGGTTGTCCGCCCTCATTTTTGTAATGTAATGTCGGCTTTAGAAATCTACCCATGGTCCGCAGACCATGGGATTGTATAAATAGAGCGAGGCTCTAAGTTGTAAATCACGAAAGTAAGAGAAGTGGAAGTAATAGATGGAGAATTGAGTCTTATCTAAGTGTATAGTCGAGTCTTTGGGTCATAGAGTAGGAGAAGGCTTTGCAGCTGAGTGCACAGAGGCCTAGTAGTCCGCAGCTGAGTGCGTGGACCCCTGTAGCTGAGTGTGCAGGGTGAGTCGAGTCTGTAACCTTTGGAGAAGTAATAAAGAGAAGTTTTACATCATTTCTGTGTATCTTTTTCCTGTTTTGTGCATTGAATGTATTGGATATAAATTTCATTTCTATTGTTTATATGATGCACGAACTTATATGAATGTGTTGATAAAGTTAATATAAGATTGAGTATTTGTTTACGCATAGATAACTAATTGTTATAAGAAGATAAGTAAGATTCGCGGTATAACTTGGGGAAGTAGCGCAGATCGCTGCTAGGGCAGCGCGAAGTCACCTCAGCCCCTGGTGAGGGCTGCGCGAAGGTGATTATAACAGATCGCAAAGGCCTCACAGGTCAGGATAGTGTGCAAAGTGACCTGCGTGAAGGTATTCACAGTTGGACTAAATCGACCCCTCAGACATCTCAAGGGTGCGGAAACTTGGTTCCAGCATCCCCCCAAATTGCTTCGGGTGAGACCTCAGTCCACGCTCTACGGGTTGTTGCCGAAAGGGCCAGTAGTACAAGGATTTGTTTGGATAATTAACTCCGAACCTGGGTCAGGCCCCCTCATGCCAACACTCGTGTAGATCATCCTTTCCATTATATTTCTCAGTCATCCGGATATTAGCATATCCAAACCTTAGCTTCATCATTCGCTTGTATTCCCTCCATTCAACAAAAATTTCCTTATGTGTACCCCACCAACAGGAAGGCGTAATGTGCAGTTCCAATTCAAGTTCCTGGAATCGATGTTCCTCGGGCACCTCTTGTTCAAACTCATCCAAAAAGAGATTATTATCATTTATGCCATCATAATGTAGAAGTTTTCTTACCTTTGTGGATACACACCGCAACGATTTTGTCATCATATTGCAACGTAGCGTAGAGACCTCATGCAACCTATTATGTTAGTGTTCAAGCTCTTCATTTGAGTTTGAGATACACGATCTATCTCTCTCCCATGCAATCTGCCCATCTACAGTGGGATTGATCCAATCTTTGTCGTGCATAGTAATCTTGTAGATTTGGTCCAAATAATCCTCCTCCTCATAGTCACTGACCGGTTCAGTGTACCGCGCTCCTTCAATAGGGTCCATTGGCACAATAACCCTGAGCACCTTCTTCTCAAATGTTATCTTTTGCTTCTTCAAATTAATCACTGCATCCATGTCGAAGGCCCAATCAATTACTAGTAGGCAGGGTAAGAATTCTTGTCATCCACTATTTCAATTACCTCAAAGTCATCCAACTCTCTTGCTCCTTCAATTCCACTGTTACCCCATAAAGGTGCCCCATAGGAATGATATTTTGTTGATTGGCCATGTGTAGCTATATAAGAGACCATTGTAGCGCAGGTCTCCCCATCCTTTCCCATGTTTTCTTAGGCAGTACATTCGCATTAGAACCCAAATCTAGGATGACTTGGTCCATCTCATACTCCTCGATCTGTGCGGTTAACCTCATCTCGCGCCTAGACCACTTCTTGTGTTTACATAGTTTCCTCACAACGCGTTGTTATGTAGGAATCTTAATTTTTCCCATGCAATTATCGATTAGCTCCTGAAGCCCTTCTACCACCTTTTGATCCCTCAACAACTTCATACAAGTTTTGAGAAAAGTGACCAACATTGAAGGATCCACATCTTGCGCTTCACTGTTTCCAGTTGATTTCTCTTGACTCCCAGACATAGAAGCTTCAGAAAAATTCTTCTTGGCCTCCATAAAAGTTTCTTTAGCTCAGTTGAGGTCAAACCTGACTTCCTTTTTAGCAACCTTACGCACCCATCCTTTGGTTTCTAGCTGCTTTCCCTTATCTTATCCTATGGCCATACCACTGTGCATTACGATATTAATACTATGGTCTTCTTCACGAGGCTCCACCCTCATCATCTCGATATTTTGTGTAGGCTGCGGGGTCTGCATATTCTTTTCTTGCATATTTGCTATAAGTATCGAGAAATCTTCGATCACATGATCGAACTGTCTGCAATATTGACAAGATGGATGCATTGGGTTCTGACAGTCATGCGCAAAATGTCCAGCTTTGCCACAGCTATAACAAATACCTTGTCCACAATCTCTGCTAGCCCCTCCTCTTATTCCTCTTCCACGACCTTGAAATCCTCCCCGCGCTACACCCGCACTCTGATCCTAAGGCTGATTTTTCACCTGTATTCGATAGGTAGGGGTTCTATCCATCATTAATTCATAACTCCGAAAATGGCACTCATCATGACCTACAAATTTTTAAAAATTGCAAAACAACTGTTGGGGGGTCTGTACAAACTTTTGTAGTAGATTACAATTGTCTGTCGCATGTTGTCCCGTAACTTGACAAATACCACACCATGTCGTTTATCTTGTGCTCGGCCCAACAATATTTTCTGGCTTTAGGGGGACAACCCCCCCCAATAAGATAATTCTGATAAACTGGGCAATGGTCCTTATCATGACCATGGCCCTTGCATTTCAAGCACCAAACTTTTGCGTGAACCTCAGGTTGAGCTTCCTTTCCCTTCTTCAAGCTCTACAACTCCATGTGTAGACTTTCTAGCTACGAGTGAATTTGTTGTACTCTAATGTTCGTATCTTGTACTAGCGAGGCTTCTATCCTCATCGTGATCCCCAAATAGTCTGTGTGTGTTGCTATATTCTACTGTGATAATGGTAATCTTAGGTGAGGCAACAATGAAGCGATGTACTACTCTTTGTGTTTATCATCCGTGATGTTCACATTAGCCTACCAGATCAGGCATTTTAGCCTCTGAACGAAATCCCACGACGATTCATTTACACTTTGTTGTATCTCCTTAAACTATGGGACATACTAAGCCTGAGACTTAGGCTTCTTAAACTCACTATTCAACAATTGTTGAGTCTCTGCAAACGTCGCGTCGGGTCGATCTTGATAGAACTTGATATACCAAGTCAGCGCTCTATCCTGCAACACTGTGACCAGCTGTGCTTTCTTTAGGTTATCATCAACAATCTGCTACACTGTCCACACAGCATTTACAAAAAACTAGAATTTCTTGGGGTCTTCGCTCCCTACCCCTTTAAATATCAACATCTTCATTGCGTTTTCCATGTTGAATGATGGAGGCGGAGGTGGAGGTGGGGGTGAAGGTGTAGTTGTATGAGGCGAATGTGGAGTGGATGGATGAGGTATCCTCGGGATACCCTGACTTACCAACTGCAGCACACTTTGCGGTGTATTCATAATAGTTCCTTCATCATCGCTTGAAGAGGATCCCAATAGCAAACTATATTCAGAGCCCGATTCTCCATTCCTTCTTAAGGGTTTTCCACTTCACGTAGTCCCGAATATCAAGGTAATGACATAACTTGTTTTTCACACAACAACATCTTAATCCAAGTTTTCAAAGATTTTAAATACTTACCTCACAATCCTTGGAAGAGCTTGCGATCTACTTCGCTATAACTGATGGACGTATCAATCGCAAGCTCAGTGAAAAATCCTCCTATGATATGATCAACATCCCGTGCAATGTTATTTTCTGAAGCTTCCAAGCACCTCACCAGCTCTGGCGTCCACACAATAGGACCACCAATCCTCCACGTACCTTGTCTTTCCTCCAATCTAGACATCCACTCATGCATTTCGTAGGAAAAGAAACATAAAAAAGCTTCGGTTTCATCTGTATACATGTATAGATTCAACCACTGTTCCTTGGATAATCACAGATTTCTATTCTCTTGAGCTGCAAACGCATGGTCTTTCCGATTGAACCACTTTTCGATTTCTTTCTTCGTAGAAAAACACTTATTCGACATCACACATTCCTCAGATAGATCTTGGTCCCGACAATAGAACCATTTGTTGGCTTGATGGGGCCTGACCCAGGTTCATCTTTAACTATGCCAACCAAAAAAACCCTAACTTCTAGTCCTTTCGGCAATAACCTGTGTAGTGCAGGCTACAATCTCACCCGAAGTAGTATTGGGGGATGCTAGAACCAAGTTTCTGCATCCAATGGCCTGTGTGATGGATTCCTAAAGTTCTTACGGCTTAGATTTGCCTTCGCACAGATCTAATCCTTCTGTCTATCAACTACTGCAACTCTATCTAAATGACCTTCAGATCTTCGCGAAGGTACTTAGTTGTACTTATCATGCATAAATATTATAGATCTACCAGTTTCGTGCAGTAAATAAGCATTCATTCATATAAAACAGATTACAGAGCGAAGATACATAAACTTAGCAAAAGTAAATAAAAGGACACAGATGCATTATATTTGGCTCAAAACAATCTTTATTAGATAGAAACATTCAGATACAGACTTCTTATCCCTGCGCCCTCAGCTATAGGGGCCCACGCACTCAGCTTGTGGACTTACGAAGGTCTCCACGCACTTAGTTGCAGGAGCCTTCCCCTTTCGCCTAAGTACAGGAAACAAACCTTTCCTGCCTTAGCACCTTGCCCTTACAATGATTCTTCTTCAAGCTACCCCCTAAGACTTGATATGACTCAACTTTATATAGCCTTTGCTTTACAATACCATGGTCTGCGGGCCATGGGTGGCTCTCAAAACAGCTTTATTACCTACCCACCTAAGGGACTAAAGCCCCTTTGACTCTACTTAGCTTTGCGCTCCGCTTTCCACATTTCGCGAAGACTTTACCTTCGCACTCTGCTTTCCACATTTTGTGGAGAATTTACCTTTGCTACAAAATATATTGCAAAAATGACTCAAAATTCAACAAAGTGGACCCCAGGGAACCCATCCCAACACTTGCTAATCTTGGCGTACAATTGATGCTCTCTCAGAAATCTTAAAATTACTACCAGGTGCTCATAATACTCTTTCTCATTCTTAGAATATATCAATATATCATCAATAAACGCTATCACAAACTTGTCCAGATAAGTACACAACACATTCTTCATCAAACACATGAAAGTAGTTGGAGTATTAGTAAGACTAAACAGAGTCGCCACAAACTCATAATTCCCATACCTGGTACGACATGTGGTCTTGTGAATATCTTCTTCATTTATGCACACCTGATGATAGCCTGATCTCAAATCAATCTTTGAGAATATCATTTCTCCCTTCAACTGATCAAACAAGTCATCAATCCTCGGCAAAGGATACCTGTTCTTGATAGCCATCTTGTTCAGCCACCTGTAGCTAATGCAAAACCTAAGAGCACCATTCTTCTTCTTCACAAATAATACTAGTGCACCCCAAGGTGACACACTTTCCCTAATGTATCCCTTATCAAGTATTTACTTAAGCTGCAACTTCAATTCCACCAACTCTAGAGTGTTGATTCTGTAAGGTTCCTTTGATGTTGGTGCTTCTCCAGTACTAACTCAATAGAGAAATTCACTTCCCTATGAGGAGATAACTCTGATATCTCTATTGAAAACACATCCTCAAATTTTTGCAATTCAGGATGCCTCTTCAAGACTTAATCTTCCTCAACATCCTTCCCCTTGTTACGAGAAACATGCACTACAAAAAATACACCTCCTTTCCTGCAATTGTGCTTTTCCTGCATAGCTGTAACGATTCTCACTTATGTAGGCTTCTTATTTCGCTGCAAGATTCTCCTTTCTCCATCATCATCCAGGAAACCAATAACCTTGTCATAGAAATCTACCTTAATCCTGTGAATGAACAACCAATCCATGCCCAAAAGCATGCTATATGATCCCAAAGCAAGCACATTTAGATGTGTTGATGTAGGCATACCATTCATCTCAAATGCACAAGATCTGACCCAATGACGAACTCTTTTCTTGGTCCCTATATCCAACTGCACCAACCAAGACTTTGTATGCACTTCTTTATTCAAGCAACACTTATCCACTAGGTCGAGACTAATATAACTATAGTTAGATCCAGGGTCAATCAAAATGGAAATAACTTGATCATGAAGCTTACCTTCCATATCAATAATGGATGCTTGATGATCAACCTGCCTATTATCCACTACTGCATAAATATTAGTACTCTGCCCAACTGTTGGGCCGAGGAAAAGGTATGTTTTCTCCTCATAATAGCTTAATTAAGCATTTGTCTTCATGTGTTCATCTTTGTTTTATGAATAAATCTAGAATAAACAATAGCAGAAGCTAAGTAAAATAGATTATTAAAGCCCACGGGGCTTTGGATTGACAGTGAATGGGTGCGCTGTTAAGGCACTCCTTGCGATAGGTCACTGGTTCAATTCCCCGTGGGTACTTAGTTTAGTCTTAGCCTAGAAAAAAAAAAAAAATAGATTATTAACAAATTGGATAAATTCGGCACAAAAAACTAACTTTCACTATCTTTTTATGCAGCGACGTGGATTGGACGACTGTTGTTCAAACGATAGAATAACAGCAGCCAGGAAAGGAAAAGGACAACATCTTGAGTAGGAGGGACAGCGGAAGACCAGGAGGACCAATGCTATTATGTGATGAAATCAGACCAAGGGTTATGAAATCCTCAAGATCCCCTGATCCTGAGGATTCACTTCTATCCATTTATTTTTATATAAAGCCATGAGGCGAATTGAACAGCTAGTTAGGAGTTTTGATATTGTAACTATTCTTTTGAACACAAATATTTTCATTACTGTGATGTTGTAACTCTGTTATTAATTTTAATGAAGAATATTATGTTTCATCCATAATCGTATTCGAAGTATCTCTCAGCAAGGAATTCTGGAGACTTGGGCCCAGTCAGTAGGAGATTTGCTACTTCAATTGTGTTATAATCGTTTCTTTTTATTTTTATAATTGTTCATTACTGTTAGTTTGTAAAGTCAGTGTTATTCTGATTGATGTGATGATTGATGGTTCTGGTTTGTTTTATTGTTCAGACGAGACTCTAGATTTAGTTGTGTGTTACATTTGCATGATAATCTTTATCGAATTGATTATGTTGATTTAAACATTTGATTGTTGTTCATTATCACAGATCTCAAGGTTATAGTTGATTTCTTTCCATGAGATGCTTACCTAGTTACTTGCTGATTCAATTTCTGTAGTTTTCCTTCATATCAAATGAATTAGTGTTGATACCAATTAGATTGCTAAGAGTGATTCTTTCTACTTGCATTCTGATTCAGTTTCTTGTAGAATAGATTAAGTAGATTTGAGAATGCTCTAAAGGTTTCTTTTAGAATTGCTTGGATTGAACTTAGAGAAATAGATATTAGTGATTGCAATGATTCCAAATAATTTCATTATGATATGACCTCTAAACTCACTGCATATACAATGCTGACACTCTTGAAATAAAAAGACTTACCCTGGGTTGATGATTAATGTAGGTATTAATATTGCTTTTAATAAGACATCTTAGTGCACCAACATTTTAGCACTGTTGTCGGGGAGAGTGTTTCAAAGTGATTTCTTTTTATTTTGCATTAAAATAATTGGGTTTTAAAAATGGGAGGTAAGAACCTGCGTAAACAGCAAGTAAAGTGCTTGCTCTTCAGCCCACTTTTCAACAATCGCATAGAGGTTAAATGGGAACAGGTTTTTTATGAATGACTAGGAATAAAAAGATCAGAACCCCTCACCTAAATCCGCAAACCCCAAGGGATCAGTGAACCTTGGGAGATCAACTTTTATAGACAAAATCGTAAGAAAAGCAGAGTCTCAGGCATCAGTAGGATTCCGGACTATATCTGGGAAACCCCTACTATAATCCCTCAAGCAGCAGGCTCACCATCTGCAACTTATGCTAAGATTCATAGCCAAATTGGAGGATCTTAACAGAGCTTTCAGGTTGCAACAAATTTATATTTTGATCCTCTACAAGAGGGAAAATCATGCAACTTAAGAGAAGGAGAGGGAGAAACCAGTGGATCTGCTAAGGCAGGACCACAGTTGTCTGAACGAGGATCTCCTGTGATCCCATATCTAGGTAGTGCTGCAAAACCAACTCAGATTGGGAATCCTCCGCTTACCTGAATAACATCCTCTGAAATCCCCGAAGGATATTGGCACATTTTCGACCAAATGGAAAACCAAGTACCTCAAGGTCAAACCTCGACATTGGAATACCCCATAGTCAACCAAGTGGCCAATGCCCCAATGAAAGCTATTCCCTTGCAAAGCATCCCAAACTTTCATGGGATGATCACAGAGGATCTGGATGCCTTCTTATTCGAGTTTGATGTCCTCTGTAGAGGGTATGACTATACCACCGACCCTCAAAAATTAAAGTTGTTCCCTTCTACTCTAAAAGGAGCAGCTTTGAGGTGGTTCATGGGTTTAGGCGAACGTACTATTAACTCTTGGGATGACATGAAAACTTATTTCCTCACAAGGTACCAAGACTTCTGCAGGACTAGGGAATTAAAAGATGAAATATTTAAGATGGCTGCAAAGGATAATGAAACTCTAGAAGAATATGTCGAACAATTTCACTATAATTTGTAGAGATCCCCTCACACCACATTACCAAAAGAAGTCCTGAGAGCCATATTAATTAAGGGAATGAAAGAAGAATGGATAGAAACTCTCAATTTGATGGGGAAGGGAGATATTTCTCAAGAGGATTATGATGAAATTGTTCGCTTGTGTATCAGGTGTTCGTGAGGTAGCACACGCACCGGGTCAGGAAGCCGAGATCCTATGACCAGAGGAAGAAAACCACACAGTGGAGGTGTAACAAGAATGGAAATCGGTAACCTCCTGGAAGAATTCAAGACAAACATCCTGGGCACCCTTATAATGCAGTTGGACGTCCTGCAAGCTAAACAGAAACAAGCCTTAGCAGAACAGAACTTGGTCGTTTTTTTCCCACGCTGTCAGAAGAAGCACAACCAGCGGGAGTGTCCATTGGACATGGTCTAGACATGTGCTATCTGCACCAAGGACCACGCCATTGAGCAGTGTCCATCACTTCCAAGCCTAAAAGTAGTTTTCAAAGAAGAATAAGAAGAGACAGAACCAGTATACTTGATGAACCAGTGTCGACAGTGGCAGGCCAAACCCACAGGTATGTCACAAGACACATCCCAGTTCTTTCCTTCTTCATCATTTAATTAGCAACAGAATTCCAGGGCAGCATGGCAAGGTCAATCACCTTACTCGAATTGGAAATCCCAACCATTTCCTATGAAACCTTGGCCGACTCAGTCCTTTCCGGGTAATGGTTGGCCGAATTCTCCTTTTACTCATGTTTGACAAGGTAATCCATATCCATCCCAGTGGCCTGCCTCTACTTCACAAAATCCGAACTGGTCTCCAAATTGGCAGCGACCTTTAGGGATAACCAATACGCCTATGGGGATGGGTCCTCAACCTCAACCTACATTATCAGCCCCGTATCCATTGCAGCAAAATCCTCAGCCCCTTCTACATCCCCAATTGCCAGCCCAACCGAATCCAAATCCCAATAACAGACCGGTTCAACTGGTGCAAATTATCAAAATCTCAAACTATGAGATTGAACAAAAAGAATGTAACAAAATTAGGCTAAGATTAGGATTCATTATCACTCCTGAGGAAGACAGAGACTAGCCATTAATTAAGTTAAAAACCCCACCTATACATACACCATCGACTATGACTAACACATAAATAAAACAAGGAGAAGATACAGTTAAGCATAAAGACCCTAAAAAACTCATAGTTACTTCTCCCCCGTTCCCTGAAAGATTAACAATACCTAAACCAATTGTTTATCCAGAATTTGATCTTGTAGGGGAACTGAAAAATCTTTGCATTAAAACTCCTCTCCTCCAGGCCATCTAAGACATTCTTATTTATGCTAAAACAATTAAAGAGATATGTGCAAAAAATCCTGTGATGAATGCAAAATCTCCACCCACCATTCATGTTGTAGGGACCTTGTCTAATTTTCCTTTGGGAGGGGTAACTCCGATAAATTATGAAGATCCTGGGAATCCCATAATTACAGTTCAAATATATGGCTGCTCCTTTCCAAACACACTAGTTGATTTGGGTGCAACCATTAACATCTTAACAACAGAAACCTGTAAGACACTTGGTATTACAGCTCTGGAACCAACCACCACCCTGCTAGAACTTGCCCATCATTCGATGGTGAGACCAGAAGGAACTTTACAGGATATTATGGTTTCTGTTGATTCATGGGAGTATCCAATAGATTTTCTCATTATAAACCCAAAGAGTCAATTAGATGGGCACCCTTTGATTTTGGGCCGACCTTGGTTGGCAACAGTTGATGCTTATATAGGTTGCCGAGAAGGCAGCATGACCATTGCTAAGGGGGATGCTGTAAAAAATATTGTTTTATATCCTCCTACCAAACCAAGTCTACCCATTGTAAAAATACATAAACAACCACCCGCATACCTGGAAGAAAGCATTCGTTCACCGCTTACAGTAGCAGAGGCACTTGAATTCAAGAATCAGACTGAAGATGATGTAATCAATAACTTTATTAATCATCCAGCTAATATGAATAATGTCAAATGTCAAATGTTGAAAGAAATTCTTGACAATGAAGCCTCGGAAGACCCTCTGAAAGATACTGATGATCAGCATATCCAAACAACTATTGTTCATAACAACAAGCCTATTGAAATTGAACCAGGCAAGGTTTTAAACATTAATGATAGCTTGGACAGTGACCAACAGCAAAAGCTCATTCATGTCCTGCAAAAATATAAAGGGGCTTTTGCCTGGGACTATCCAGACATGAAGGGCATAGACCCACAGTTATGTATGCATCATATCTACATCGAAAAGGATGCTCGTCCTATCTGGCAACCTCAACGGAGATTGAATCCACACCTCAAAGATATTGTAAAAGAAGAGCTACAGAAGCTACTGGATGTGAATTTCATTTATCCAATTTCAGATAGTAAGTAGGTCCCTCCATTGGTTGTTGTTCCCAAGAAAAATGGGAAGTAGTGTATCTGTGTGGATTACCAGGAATTGAAAAAGGCAACACAAAAATATCACTTCCCTCTTCCATTTATTGATCAAGTCCTTGATACTCTGGTAGGGAAACAATTCTTTTATTTTCTAGATGGATTTAGCGGCTACAATCAGATTCAAATCGCCCCTGAATACCAAGACAAGATGAAATTTACCTGCCTGTGGGGTACATTTGCTTACAGAGTATTACGTTTGGCTTATGCAATGCCCCAGCTACATTTCAAAGAGCCATACTCAACATTTTTGTTGATCTGATAAATGAAGGACTTGAAGTTTACATGGATGACTTTACCTCGTATGGGGATGACTTTGATCAAGCGCTACAAACATTAGAGAAGGTTTTGGAACGATGCATTGCCACCAGGTTGTGTTTAAGCAATGTTAAGTGTCACATGATGATGACAGAAGGCGTAATCCTAGGACACTACATCTCTGCAACTAGGATATAGGTAGATCCAGCAAAGATACAGGTAATTCTCCTACTACCTACACCCTGTACTCAGATGGAGGTACGTAGCTTCCTTGGATATGCATATTATTATCGTATGTTTATCAAAAAAAAAATCGCAAATTTATGCGCCTTTATATGCTTTAATAGGAAATGTTGACTTTAAATGGTCTGATAAATGTGACACAACTTTTACATATTTGAAGAAATTAATTTTGACGGCACCAGTATTGCATGGACCCAACTGGGAATTGCCTTTCCACATTTCTACGGACGCGTCAGATGCAACTATAGGTGTTTTCCTCAGCCAAGAGGAGGAAAAAAAACCTTACGCTATATATTATATTAGCAAAAATCTTATTGTTGCTGAACTTAATTATACAGTAACAGAAAAGGAATTCTTAGTTGTCATTTATGCCATAAACAAATTTAGACATTATATAACTGGCTATCAAGTTTTTTTGTATACTGATCATTCCGCCATAAGATATTTAGCTAATAAACCTATTACAAATGGTCAAGTGACTCGTTGGTTGTTACTTTTGCAGGAGTTTGATATCACCATCAAAGATCGTCTGGGGAAAGAAAACCCAGTTGCTGATTTTCTGTCTCGAGTTCCAAAGATAAATGATCCATTGGCAATAGACGACCAGTTTCCAGACGAACATTTGTTTGTTGTAGCAGTCAAAATGCCATGGTATGCAGATGTAGCAAACTATCTGGCAGTAGGAAAGCTGCCTAGACACTTGACAACAAGGGAAAGGAAATAAATTATCCAGCGCAATGCCCGATTTTCTTGGATTGGCGTATACCTTTTTCATACAGGGTTTGATATGTGTATATGTAGATGCATTCGTGAGGATGAAATTTACAACATCCTGAAGGCTTGCCATGACAAGCCCTGCGGGGGACACTTCGCAGATCGTAGAACAGGACATAAGGTACTATAGATGGGCTATTATTGGCCACTATTTTAAAGATGCTAAGAAATATGTCTAGGCTTGTGAAAGTTGCCAAAGGATGGGCCGGCATGGCCAATCTGATGAACTGTCGCTACAACCCCAATTGGTAATAGAACCTTTTGAACGATGGACATTGGATTTTGTTAGCCCATTTCATCCACCATAAAACCAAAAGGCCTATATACAGGTTGCCACAATGTAACAAAGTGGGTAGAAACAGTAAATTTTCCAAGGGCTACAGAAGAAGCTGTAATTAATTTCCTTTTTGGGTTATTTGTGTGATATGGTTTGCCTCGGGAAGTGATAACAAATGGAGGAGGGCAACTTGTAGGACACAAAATACATCCACTCTAAGGAACCACCACATCACACATAGAGTCACTTCCTTGTATCACCCGCAAGTGAACATGTAGGTTGAAAGCACCAATAAGGTCATAGAAGCAATTCTAACCAAGATAGTTTCGACGCATCGACGGGACTAGGCTGCTAGACTGTCAGAGGCCTTGTGGTCCTATCCAAAAACTTGGAAAAATACTACTGGATATTCTTTGTACCAAATTGTATTTGAAAAAGAACCTATCTTTCCTATTGAATTTGAAATAAAGACTCTCAGAACAGTCCAGGAAGTGGGATTGGATCTGACAGGGGCCCAAACCAAACGACATCAACAAATAAATGAATTGGACAAGGCTCGACTACTTGATCTACAACGCACCACAATTATTTAGCAACAAAGGGAAAAGTGGCACGATAGTCTTATTAAAAAGAAGATGTTTCAGAAAGGAGACTGGGTGCTCCTCTATGATTCCAGATTCCAAGACTTTCTGGGCAAGTTACAGACAAGGTGGCTTGGCCCTTATGAAATTCAAGAGGTACATAACAATGGCATGCTTACTCTGACTACCATTGATGAGTCTGGCCATTATTTCAAGGTGAATGGACATCAGGTGTGTCTTTATCACAAACCACTCACCAAAGAGTCTTTTTGTCAACAGGTACGTGATGATCCCACTATGCAAATTTTAGCTGCAGGGAGTGATGACCCGACAGCTTTGTTTTCATAAAAATGTATCTTTATTCAACTGTAAATAATGTATATATTCTCTTACAGTTGGTTGCAATTTAGTTAGGCATCACCATGTAGATATGAGGAGTTCTCTTGTTTTTTGGGTGTGTTTAATAATTGTTCAATCGATTGAGCGATTGCCATTCAATCAATTGAACAACACCAATTTTATTTTTTGTTTTGTTGTTCAATCAATTGAACAACATCAATTGACCTTTTCTGTGTGTTTTTCTATTCAATCGATTGAACAATTGTTGTTCAATCAATTGAACAACACCAACTTTTTCTGTATGTTTTACTGTTCAATCGATTGAACGATTGTTGTTCAATCAATTGAATAGCATCGATTCCTTTTTGTGTGTTTTGTTGTTCAATCGATTGAACGATTTCTGTTCAATCAATTGAATAGCACTGATTTCATTTTTATGTTTTGTTGTTCAAATCGATTGAACGATTTATTTTCAATCAATTGAATAGCACCGATCTTTTTTGTTTCTGTTTTGTTGTTTAATCGATTGAATGATTGTTTTTCAATCAATTGAACAACACCAATTTCTTTTTTTCTGTGTGTTTTTTGTTCAACCAATTGAACGATTGTTGTTCAATCGATTGAGCAACACCAATTTCTTTTTCGTAGTTTGTTGTTCAATCAATTGAAGGATTACTGTTCAATCGTTTGAATGATTACTGTTCAATCGTTTGAACAATTACTATTCAAATCTTGTTGTTCAAATCGATTGAACGATTGTTATTCAATCAATTGAACACTGATTATTTTTTGTGTGTGTTTGTTGTTCAAATCGATTAAACGATTGTTGTTTAATCAATTGAACAACACTGATTCTTTTTTTTTTTGTGTTTGATGTTTGGTAGAATGAATAGCTTTGATTCTTTTTGTTGTTCCATTGCCGATCATTCTTTTCTGCCATTTTCTTTTTCTTCCATGCTTTGAGTGAAAGACATCTGATTGGATTTGGAATTTGTACCTGAGATAAAGAAAAACAATAATATTAATACCATTATGACTTATGAAACCTTTTGATGGTCATCTTTATTCCAAAGCTGACATGGTGCACCTATACAATGACTGGTCAAATATCTTCTCTTTGGACACATCATAAAATGATTTATTATCTTAATACCATGCTGGTTTATCTTTTACACTTTCAAATGGACAAATCCCTTTGATATGATGATATAGGGATAAAAGCATAACTTTCATTGGCATTTTTTTTACTTCTTACGCCATCCCTGACTCTTAAGGAGTAAATGAGCCTCCCTCCCTTTACAATAAAAGCATGAAAATATGAAAATGCAACAAACATTGTCTTAAAGAGGATAGGGGGTCTCAGTACGAGCCAACCTACCATGATCATAAGGATGTAACAGGTGACATTCCATTATGGCCACCACACCAAGGTAATGACCTTCTTGATAGTTAAAATCGTTAGAAGGACAGGGGGTCTCATCACAAGCCAGCCTGATCACTTTGTTATATCCTAGTGAATGGCACTATGATTATCTGGTTACCATGCCAGCATAGTGGTCTCTTTATAGCAAGGATAAGGAGAATCATCTAAATAACTAAAAGGAGGACTCTGGCTCATTCTTGGGGTTAAAAAAACAACCCTGTCGAGGCTATGAACGCCTGCTGGCAGCAGTGGCTCTGCTTGTGGTATTGAAGTACTATGTTACACTGCCAAATACTCTCTATCCTATTACCACCTATGGATTCATTTCTAAAGGAGAATTTTCCATTTGAACAACATTTCTAATTCAATTAACCAACATGCATGGTAACCTATATCTTATATGCATTATATCATTATTGTCCAATCACTTTACCGACAATCATTAATATTTATCGCTGGTCATGTGTTTGTCACCTTTCCACCTAAGGTAAATACCTATTTACATAATGGTCTAAATCTCTGTTTTATTCTTTTTACGGGCATTTCAAATCTTTTGACATGTACTGCTTTGATTGCCTTTGTCGTATTTTACGCTGCTTTTATTTGATTGTTCGCCTGCATTTATGACTTATCGACGCTTTCTCCCTTTTTCCATGCTTGGTAGGCATGGACACCCTTTTCTGATTGGAGGGGGGATGGTCTGCATTATGAACAGCATGTGTGATGATTTATGGATAGCTTGTGTGATAATTATTAAACTAATTTCTGGTTAAAGGACTGCATTATGAATGCGCGTGTGTAATAATTATCAAACCATTTTCTGATTGGAGGGGGGAAGGCAACCATTATGGGTAGCATGTGAATTAATTACGATCATGCACCAAATATTGCTGACGAGACAAATAACATAATTGCCTTTGATATTAACTCTCAAAACAACGTCACTACTCTATCAATAGCTTTAACGTTCTATGGTGTTGTTCCAAACTGTGAAAGTGTGAAAGGAGTGCATGCAAAATTGCAAGTGAACCAGCCACTAAAAAACAACAGCCATGGGAGGAAAATCCATTCGAAGTGAACCCACAGTGCTCAGGGTATCAGACCAGGCTCGTGTGATTCTTGAGTGCACCGGATGGCTACAATACTTGACCAGATTGTAGAGATTTCACGAGGAAATGACACTTGAATTTCTACAGAATTTACAGAATGGCTGCATAATGGTCTCCGAGGCAGTCATAGGTGAAATCTCCGAACATCCACCAGAAGGAACAAGATGGACGAACAAACATGTTCTTCTATGGGATGTAGTCATTGTATTCCAGGACCCATACAAGCAATTGGTGCGAAAAGGAAAAGGGATTCACCCTATAGCTTTAAGACAGCCATGGCAGGAATTGGCAGCCATTGTGCAGAGGTATATCACATGCGACGGACGTCAGGACGTGGTAAAACCTCGTCAACTTAAACTATTAGCTATTTTGAAACAAAAAATCATAGTTAATTTGCCATTTTATTTAAATTTTGTATTGCATGACGTTTCTCATCGGGTCAGAAAGGAAAAGGACCCACATCTAGTCATCAGCCATCATGGGCTAATCAAATTAATCATCATTCATGAACTGGCCCAGCAGCAGCTAACCTGGGATAACCTTGTAAATCCTACTTTGACCCCACCTGTAGAAAACCCAGAGATTGAACAGCAGGGGGCAAGAGTGATAGGTCTGAAAAGGACACAAAAAAGAAAGAATCCCTCTTTGGCCTCGGGCCCAGTAAAGCGAAGACGCTCTGCGAGGGTAAAATCGTAGTGGCACACCCCAATTCAAATAGAAGGAGCAAGGCCATCTCACATGCCCCCTCCAAGTCCACAAGATGACCCTTTGCAGGATTATGAGGAAGAGGTTTCCCGAGTACTGGAGAACATGGGGATATTCTATGAAGGAAGAGAGCTATCTGGAAATTCTGAAGGGCAAAATTATGCCCCTAACCAGTCTGCCCCTATTAGCAGTTCCGCTATTAGCAGTTCTGGTCATGATGAAACCTTTTCATGTACTGATAATTTGGAGGGATAGAGGGAACCAGTTCCTTCTATGGAGAATCCCCTTGAAGCAGAGGTTCATGTAGGGGAAACCCTTAGGGAGGAAAATAAAACAGAAGCTACTACTCCACTGGAACCCCCAGTAAAGGAAAACCCTATAGAAGAAACCCTGGAAGGTGAAAATCAACCAGGGGGCACTATTTTTATGAAGTCCCCGGAGGATGAGGCCCATATAGGAGAAGACCCTGAAAATGATAATTTCTCAGGAGACACCATTCCATTGGAGTCTCCTAAGAGGGAAGCTCATGAAGAAAGAGACCTGGAAGGTGAGAATCCATCAGGAGACACAGTCCCATTAGAACCCCATCCTGATATTGGCACAATTCCACCTGAACCTAAAGTAAATACAGTTGTGCCACCACCGATCAAAGACCTCACAACAAAGAAAACATATAAGGATAGATTGAGGAAGATGCTCAAAAAGTACAGGAAGCAGAAGAAAATAGTTAAGCAGCTGAGAGAGTGGTTGAAGGAAGCAGTTAGGGTCCGAAAAGTGAAAACAAAATTGGAGATTGTAGGGACCCAAACAGAACACTACTCTTGGGAAGATATTGAAACCCAGACTGAGACCCCTTTGGTTTGTTCAAAAGGAACCCAAACAGAGCAATGTCTTTTAAAGAGTAGTGAAATGCAGACAAAAGATCCTTGCGTTTTCCCAACGGAAACCCAAACGGATTTCCCCACTACTAATGTTGTTGTCCAAACCAATTCTGCAGACAATATTCAGGAAGACTGCCATATGCCCCAAGGAACAACTGAAGTTGTTGTTCAAACTGATACTAAAGAAAACACCCAAGTTGATTGTTGTATGATCCGAGAAGCAACAAAGGCTATTGTTCAAACTGACTTAATGGTAACACAGGATGATGAAGTCCAGACAGAGGAAACACCTAATTACATTCCTCTGGTAAGGGAAGCGGTCATTATAAAATTTCAAAATGAACTAGCCAAGGCTCAGCAGGAGTTGGCTCGGCATAAAGAAAAAGTAGTGCCACTACAAGTCCACCAGGAATTGTGAAAGAAATTTGAGGCACTTACTGTCACAGAGGATGAGACTTTCGCTAATTACAAGGATGAACAGAAGAAAGTCAAAGAAGCACAGGCCAAGCTACAAAAGGCTAAGGAGCAAATGGAGACTATTTTCTCTCTCTACTCAGATGCCTTGTCATGCCGAGCACCTACCACCAACTATGCACTATTTCTGCTAGAAATATACCTCTTATTGAAGGTTAAAGTCGTTAAGGTTGGTAAGTCAACAGAAATAAAGACCACTCCAGACTTTGTCAAGTGTTTCAAAGAACATAATGAATAGGTACAATGCCTTTTGTGTGAATTGTACATGCATAATTTTTTCTTAGAGGATGACTTAGATAGTAATCTTGGCCCCTTCATAGGGGATATCCAATTTCAAGCTTTTCTTTCCTTTGCCACTAATCATATTAAATGGGCTAAAGCCCATAATACTTTTCAAAAGAGGGAATATGGTATAGACTTATGGGTTAGGGGAGAACCCACAAAACCTCTACACCTCTTTGTCCAACACAAACAGTTCATGAAACGAACAAGTGTTGTGGGTCAATTAGGACCACTTCATACCGACATCATAAAGGCAAGGAAGGAATACTTTCAGGAAATCAAAGAAGAAGCTTTGTCTACAGCCAGACAAAGATGGGAAGCCTCTAGTAACAATGTCAGGAACAGAGAGCCATTTGGGTTTAGAAATTTCAAAGCTGCCTCCACTCGCCTACACAAATACAGCAATATGGTCCTAAGCATGGGCCCTGATTGGATAGGGTGCCAATACAGAAGTCTGATTATCTGGTATCCTCCTGATGGGTATCATAGTGATTATAATATGCCAGATCACCAAGTGAACCAGGATTTTGCAGTGCTCAAACAGAAAAACGGTTTTAGGCTGTATAAGGAGGAAGTATATCCTACTTATTCCTTGACTCAACTACACCTCAACCATCTTATTGCATGAGGACATGCAAAAAGGTAAGCAGGGGAGTGTTGGGCCGAGGAAAATGTATGTTTTCTCCTCGTAATAGCTTAATTAAGCATTTGTCTTCATGTGTTTATCTTTGTTTTAGGAATAAATCTAGAAGAAACAATAGCAGAAGCTGGGTAAAATCGATTATTAACAAATTGGATAAATCTGGCATGAAAAACTAACTTTCACTATATTTTTATGCAGGGATGTGGATTGGATGACTGTTGTTCAAACGACAGAACAACAGCAGCTAGGAAAGGAAAAGGACAACGTCTTGAGTAGGAGGGACAACGGAAGACCAGGAGGACCAATGCTATTCTATGATGAAATCAGATCGAGGGTTGCGAAATCCTCAGGATCCCCTAATCCTGAGGATTCACTTCTATCCATTTATTTTTCCAAAAGTTATATAAAGCCATGAGGTGAATTGAACAGCTAGTTAGGAGTTTTGAGATTGTAACTATTCTTTTTGAACACAAATATTTTCATTACTGTGATGTTGTAACTCTGTTATTAATTTTAATGAAGAAGACTGTGTTTCATCCATAATCGTATTTTGAATATCTCTCAGCGGGGACTTCTGGAGACTTGGGCCCAATCAATAGGAGATTTATTGCGTCAATTGTGTTATAATCATTTCTGTTTATTTTTATAATTTTTCATTACTGTTAGTATGTAAAGTTAACATTATTTCGATTGATGTGAGGATTAATGATTCTGGTTTGCGTTGCTGTTCAAACGAGACTCTAGATTTAGTTGTGTGTTACATTTGCATGATAATTTTTATCGAATTGATTATGTTGATTTAAACATTTGATTGTTGTTCATTATCACAAATCTCAAGGTTATAGTTGATTAATTTCCATGAGATGTTTACCTAGTTACTTGCTGATTCAATTGCTATAGTTTTCCTTCATATCAAATGAATTAGTGTTGATACCAATTAGATTGCTAAGAGTGATTCTTTCTACTTGCATTCCAATTCAGTTTCTTGTAGAATAGATTAAGTAGATTTGAGAATGCTCTAAAGGTTTCTTTTAGAATTGCTTGGATTGAACTTAGAGAAATAGATATTAGTGATTGCAATGATTCCAAATCATTTCATTATGAATTGACCTCTAAACTCACTGCATATACAATGCTGACAGTCTTGAAATAAATAGACTTACCCTAGGTTGATGATTACTGTAGGTATTAATATTTCTTTTAATAAGACATCTTAGTGCCCCAACACCAACATCTCCAACTGTTTGTGTCTCCTGAATATTGTAAATATGAGATATTTTTCCTTGATGTTGTGAATAATCTCTCCTGTGATGCTCTCCACCACAAGAAAAACACTACAAAGGCTTCCTGCCATCTCCTTTCTTCTTCTCCTCGGACTGAGACCCATGTCCTTTGTCAACTACATTAAACTTCTTGTACGACGCTACATTTGCCTTGTCACCTGCATCCTAAGGTCTTCCTTGCTTATTAACCAACTTTCCTTTAGTCTTTTCATTACCTTTCTAATCCCTCTTAGGCTCAAACTTATTCTTAGAATTCTCATAACAATGCTTCAACTTGCCAATGACCTCCTCCAATGAACCAAGCTCATCATACTCAATTCAAACTTTAAATGCTAAAGGAAATCCACTGATGAACCTTTGATTTTTTATCTTCTTGTCCTTAAGATATGGAACATACCTCAAAAGCTCCAGAAACTTAGTTATGTACCCTTCATTTTTCATAGAACCCATCTTAAGCTCATAGAACTCCTTATCCTTTCCATCATAGTATCTCTCATACAAGTGCTTCTTTCTAAAGAGTCCTTTAAGCTTTTTCCAACTCAACTCCTCTGTCTTGATGCCTTTAACATGCTTCACATGTTCCCACCAGATATATGATTTTCCCTTGAGACTAAAAATAGTTATCTTAGCTTTCATATTCTCTATATATTCATGCAATTTGAATAACTTCTTCATCCCAAGTAGCCATGCTTCTACATCTTCTAGTTTCTTCATCTCTCCATCAAATGTAGGAGACTTGGCTTTCTTAAACTCATCTAGAAATTAATGCTTCTCACTCCTCCTATAAGGATGATGGCAGTGATGGCCATGATGTCTTTTTGAACCATAACTATAATAGAACCCATAAGCACTACCTCTCTTATCACGTGTATCAAACCATATATCACCTCTGACTATGTCATCCCTATCCAACCTGTGTCCTGATCGAGACCTACTACTATATGCCTTGTTAGCCCTTTCCTCCTGTACATGACTAATATGTGGTTGTCCATATTTCTACATATCTTATAGGCTCTGAAATATCACTGCATTAACCTCAACTTTCTTTTCCTAAGCTCTAGCAAGTCTTTCCTGTGACTCAATTATCCTGTCAATATTTGCCTTGCAACTTCAGGTTTCTTCCTTCAGAATTCACAATGTATCTACTATATCAAGAGAATACTCATCTCCTGGCTACTCAGCTGATCTATAAGGAGAGTTATGTGAACTATAATCCACATTTTTCTCGTCATCTCTGATCTTCTATTTCCTACAAACATGTCATTTTAGATAAACCAAATATAGACATAATCAAAATCATACCTCTGTGAATTTCAGGGGAGGCTATATCATCTGCATAAATTGGTTGGGATTAGCATGATATACATGTATATATAATGACACCAACATATCAATCTATCGACATCATGCATGAAAACTCAAACTGTAACATCGACTACATACATGACAACCATAGCCACTGCAATGCATGAATATGATTGGCATGCATGCATGAAAATCACATATATCCCATTCAATCCAAGTGTTTGAACCTGGAAGCTCGAATACCACCCTATGGTATCATATATCACCCAAAGAGAAAAAAACCCGCTATGATACCACCCTGTAAACTCCCCCTCCCACATTTACCCAAATTCACAAGCTTTCCAGGCTAAACATGAGACAAGTGTCACTATTTCATGACCTAACCTCGAATTTCCATTTATGGAAGTGGGGCATATAATATTGTCACAAAATAACATCCCTCAAAGAGCACAGACCACTCAGGAGGCTACAAACCACCCCAATGGTCAATCCTTGAGCCGTAACTCTTTTTCACTGACCTAACACCCCAACCAAATGCACAACAAGGAAAGAGTGTGGTTATGAAGCCTCAATTGCATGCATAAGCCTCCTTCCATGCATATATGACCTAAACCCTCTAGTTCAGTAGTCCCAAAGTCTGAGCCACTTTTTCAGGCTAGCCTCTAGACCAGTACCCAAAGCCCCCTGTAACTTTCCAGAATGCAATCAAAGGAAATAACAATGATGATCAATCAAAACTCAAGAAAGAACTTGAACCAAATATACCTAATCTATAACAAAAACTTCATCAAACATATGGTAAACATGTAAGCTACTGGTTATGAATTCATATATGATCATAGACTAATAATATTCACCTGAGAATCACCAAGAAGGCTCCAAGCCCTCTCTAGCTAGCTACAATAACACTTTTTATTCCATGCATTCATAAACCATTCAACACCTTATTAAAACATGACAAGAACCATAGATAGCATACATCATATAATCGTCAAATAACCAGCATATCAACCATGGAAAATCAACCATAGTTTCAACTTGATAACCAATACAAGTGCTCATAAATCACAATAGGAAAATAACTCTTATTAACATATGAAAATTCCAACCAAGTCAGGGACTTTCACGTACCACTTGACCATAGATTTGGCTGAACCAAATATCTCTTTCAGCCAATCACCCCCGTGCCATATTCCAAGCATGAATGTGGGATATCATGGAATAAACCAAAACAAAACCAACCAGGGCTTCCAGAGGCCAAACCACCTCAACCCTAAACCACAGTGATTCCAACTTTATGGTCCAGAAATCACTAACATCAACCATATTGGTCTCTACCCAAGTTGTCTAGGGCTCCTAAAACTAGTAACTCAACCCACAACCTTCCAGGGCTCCAAAACAATTGTTCCAACCACGACTCCAGGGACTAGTAACTCAACCCAACAAGGGCTTCAAAGTGTTTGTCCCAACCTATGGCTCTAGGAACTTGTAACTCAACCCAAACTGTTCCAAGGCTTCAAGAGCATTTTTTCCAACCCACATCAATAGGGAACCTAAGAACCAATCATAAAAACAAATGGAAAACCCACAACACCATGCCTATTCAGGAAATGAAAAGGAAAGGCTGAAACCACTGTCAATAAAAGAAAATTTCCATGCCAATAACAACACGTAACCAAGGAATCATATGCATGTACCATGCATCCAAAAATCAGCAAGGAAATCACACATGCAACCTGTTACTGGCAAAGTGTCCCTGTTGTGGTTGTTGATCTGATTGTTCCCTTGTGCTCCCTTGCTTTCCTTTGATTTCTTTCTCCAATCCAAGTGAATTCTAGAATGCTCAAAGCATGATCCAAGATCTCTATGTGCAGGAGTGTATGAGAGAGAGAATAAAAGGAGATCTTAACTCAAAACTATCAAAAGGCTCAACTGAAAAAAATAAACCAACAAAAAGTTGTGAACTGATTCTCTTAAGCCCTTTTATCATTGATGTCTCTATTTTCTTCTTTTTCCTTCATTTTTCCTCTAATTTCCCTTGCATGCAAATTTGTGTCTCTTCACCTTCCTTTTCTCTTATTTTCCTTTATTTTCATAATTAAATGTCATTTATTTCCTCTTTGTCTTTTCCAATGCCTTTGTAAATTTCCATAGCCATTAATTAATCACAAGTTATGCCCACTAAAGTGTTTTCCCTAACATTCAACTTGGAACATGCGTCCCATGAATGTGGTCTTATTTTATTTACATAGAAAATCAACTAGGGGTTATTACAAAATCTAAAACTAACATTTTACAAAATTTCATAAATGTAATGTTTAAATTTGATTAGTCATTCCCCTATTGCTTCATACATCATTCTTATGATCTTCACTCTAACTCCCATGACAATGTGAAAAGGAAAACAAAAATCTTAGGTCATCCGTTATGGAATAAACTATGTTAATGCATTAATAGAATAAGTTTTCCATGGGCTGCTATTAGAAAATAAATTCTTAAAACCTTTAATAATCTAACTACTAAAAAGATTTAGAATAGAATGTTGTTAGGGGATTTCAACATGAAATAACTGATTATGCCAAAATGTGGCAAGTGATGAAGAATAAAAAAGTCATTGACTTGATGAGAACTATAGCCTTAAAAATCATTCTTTTGGGTCAAAATATCTACAAGTAATCCCCATTTGAAATATTCATACTACTCATAACATTTGTTTTTGGAAAGTTACCATCTTTTGCAAGCATAACCTTAACAACATCATAATTTTATTGATAATGGCCTTAAAATCAACCCATGTATCAAAAAGTGATGCTAATAGTAGCACCAATTTTTTTTTTTTTATTTCAAGGTTAAAAGTACAACTTTTTTAAACCTCTGGACTTACAATCAATATTGTTACAACCAAAACCT